>ML788754.1:528445-565455 GCA_009831015.1 Picea engelmannii | reverse complement strand
ATCCATATTTACTTCTTATCAACTATGACAAAACAATAATGAGTCATATTTACATCAAACACTATTGGGTCCATTACCCAAAACTTTGTGCTACGGGTCTTTCTTCAAGGGTTGACATCAATGACAACCAACCTTAATCAACACCAACTACCCACTGATGCGGTTGGCTGATTGTTTCTCCAAGTTGGTTGACCACTATGTTCTACATGAAAACTCTGGGTGCACGTTCTAGGTACTTGGTTTTGTCCGAGACATCATGGTCATAATAATAGAGCTTTCCAACATGACCCAGTAGCTGTGGTTCTACCTGTACTCCCTCTGGTATGCGTGGTAGCACAATCTTTGCTTTCGGTTTCTTGTGAGGTGAGATCAGTATCATAATTTTGTCTTCTTGTTGTGATGGTTGGTACGAATTTCCAACAATCCCTGGTTGCTTCCCTGTAACATATTCTGGCCAAGCCGAGGTAGTTCACGTGGTCTCTTCTGTTGGTTGACCGAGGCTAGGTACCTGCGACTCATCTGGTTTCCCTTTGTTGATTAAGGTTGGTTGTCATTGATGTCAACCCTTGAAGAAAGACCCATAGCAAAAAGGTTTGGGTAATGGACCCAATATTGTTTGATGTAAATATGACTCATTATTTTTTTTTCATGGTTGATAAGAAGTAAATATGAATGAACTCCAAAGTGGTCCCCTTATGGTGAAGTCCCTCACGGAAAGATTCTTTGCAGAGTAAGAGAACCCATGCTTAATTGTGGAATAATGAGATGAAGGACAATTAATTTGCCAGGAAAAATATCCTAGATGGATAGTTCTTTTCATTCCATTTCTGGTGGTATGTATAATGTCACATAACTCCTCACGGTTAGAGAGTTATGACCATGTGAAGTTGGAGAACCCAGGTTTGGGTAATGGACCCAAGTTTGTTTGATGGATAAAGGTATGATTTTTTCTATTTTTGAAGGTAATACTATTCTATATGGATAGTACATTTCATTCCATTTATGGTGGTATGTGGAATGTCACATAACTCCTCACGATTTGAAAGTTATGGCCTTACGAAATTGGAGGACCCTCACATGTCATCTAGAAGTGCCAAAAGGTCAAAGTAGTTAAAGTGGTTTAAGGTATTTTAAAAGGTAAATAATATGAGTGTATTATAATTCAAAGTGAATAAAAAATAAATTATTTCAATAATAAATTTAATGTAGAAATTAGAAGTGGGTTAACCCTAAAATAAGGAAACTGGGCCAAGTGACCTAGAAGATGCTTTTAAGGAAGCTACTTGGAGAGTATAAATAAGAGGCAAGGCTCTCTAATTTTAATCACACTTCATCATATTGAATATATATAGGTTTTTGAGGTAAAAAAGGATATCTAAGCCTAATTTCTGAGGGAAGGTGAAGAAAAGAAGGCTAAAATGCAAGGAAGGATAAATTCTTTTGATGGTGCTTTCTAAGGTATGCTATTTACAGGTCATCTCACCATTTTCGCTATAACATTTTTTCTATAATGCTTCAGAACATGAAATTTCTATTCCATTGAGAAAAGATACCCAAGTATCTGTGGTAGCAAATTCATCTTGTGGGTCGTTGTATTTTGGTATTTACACTCTGTGGAAAATAGGCTTTGTGGCTAGTCCTGAAACTAGTCAAAAACAAGGGTTTCGGGTAAAAACATCATAACTTATTCATAACAGATCAAAATTTAGTGAGACAAAATGTGTTAGTTAGGGTACAATATATAGTATTCTATGTAATAGTTTCAGATGAATTCAACAAATATTTCGTGTGGGGCACTCTCTACAAGGCCGCTCTCTAGAATAAACTTTAATTCAACAAGGTATGCCATTTTTTCTATAACTCCTTTTCTGAGAGGTTCCAAGTAGTGAAACCTGGAGGAATTGCATAAAACACACTGAATAAAATTGTGTATCAGTTTTATATATTTATATATTATAGGTTTAAAGTTATGATTACTTCAAGTTAGGGTTGTTGACTAATCCAAAACTAGGCATGTGAGACTAAAGAAAAGTTTGATGAAAATGCTAGTCTCTTGTTGTTAAAGTTAAGGAAGGTTTGCAGGAATGTGATCATATACACCAGGTCTATTACAGAGCTACATATCATATTTGAATGATGAAATTGATGAGGGATTTTGGTTGAGGTACATGGTTGAGACAAGTAGTTGATGAGTTGGCACATACATGAGGTGTATAGTTGATGATGTTGGTACATATTGATGAGTGATAGTTGATGAGTAGTTGAAACATGATTGCTACATACTTGGTACATGGTTGGATGCACTTTTTTATGGTACAGGTTGATTACAGGTTGTTTGGTACAGGTTGGTGCATGGTTGATGCACTTGTTTATGATATAGGTAGATTATAGGTTGAGGTATAGGTTGGTGCATGGTTGATGCACTTGTTTATGGTACAGGTTGATTACAGGTTGAGGTACAGGTTGATGCATGGTTGATGCATGGTACATGTTTACAGTGGTATATCTCACAGTGATAGTGTGACAGTGGTTCCATCATTCTACTTCTACTTCAGGGTGGCAGGATGGGGCAAGGACAGGTGGTTGTAGCCACCTTCCGGTTTTAGTCGGAGAACATAGGGGGTTGTAGCTAGATAATTGCGGAGTTGGATATTCCATCAGGTTGTATCCATAAGAAAAAGGAAAACAAAGGAAGTTGGTGCTTCCAATGAATATAATTCTTCAAGACATATAATAAAAAACATTATGTGGTTTTCTCCCGATTTGGGTTTTCACGTAAAACACTGGTGTACTGTGTATGTGTGTGATTGTTTATTTTTTACTGCTCATTATTGGATAATAATTCTACATTGATATAACATTTGAAGAAAAAGGATTATAATTATGCTATTATTGATTCACCCCCCTTTGGGTAATCCAACAATTGGTATCAGAGCAGGTTCCTTCAGAAATCAGTTTAACCACCGAAAGGTAGATCATGGAGAGTACCAACTCGTATAAAAATGGAATACCACAGTTTGATGGACAAAAGTATGCTTTTTGGAGAATAAGGATGAAGACATATATACATGCATAGAGATTTCAAGTTTGGCAATCAATTGTAGATGGATACACAACACCAACAGTTCTACCAACAAATGACAAAGTAATGAAACTTGGTGAGAATAATTCCAAAGCCAAAAATGAACTTTTGAATGGTCTCAGTGATATGGTATTCACCAAAGTTGCACATTGTAAATATGCTAAAGAGATTTGGGACAAGCTTCAAAATATTTATGAAGGAGATTCAAAAGTCAAAGCAGCAAAGCTTCAAACCTACAGAGGTCAGTTTGAACAACTAAAAATGAAGGAAGATGAAGATATCGTAGCTTACTTCTTGCGAGTTGATGAAACAATGAATGCAATCATAGGATTGGAAGATGGAATCAAAGAATCTGTAATTGTTCAAAAGGTACTAATATCTCTTCCTATGAGATTCAACCCTAATATATAAGCACTAGAAGAAAGATCAGATCTAAACTCAATAAGCTTGGATGAACTGCATGGAATCTTCACAACATATGAGATGAGAACTGAACAGGAAAATATAGATGTAAAAGAAGTATCCTTCAAAGCATCCAAAAGATCAAAGAAAAAGAAAAAGGAACAAGAAGAATATAGCAGCAACAACGATGTCTCGAAAGATGATGAAGAAGTGGCCAACTTCATCAAAATACTAAACAAGGGAGCCGACGGTAGGTATATAGGTAAGCTTCCTTTAATTTGTTTTAATTGTGATGGTATTGGTCATTTTGCTAACAAATGTCCCCACAAGAAAAAGAGAAATGATGAATGTTACTCAAAAGGAAAAAACACATATAAAGGCAAAAGAACTACAAATAAATATTTCAAGAAAATATTATGCATCAAAGAAGACATCTCATCATCAGATGAAGATGAAGTTAGTGACAGTGAGATAGGAAGAGTTTTATTCATGGCAGTAAAAGACTCTGACAAAGAAGACTCCTAAGAAGAATATGAAGAAGTTGAATAAGAAGTCGAAGAAGAAATTGAAGAGACAGAAGTTGAATATAGAAAAGAAGTAATGTGTGCCATAGAAGTTATCAGAAGACAAAAGAAGAAAAACAAGAAACTACAAGTAGAACTAGACAAGAAAAAGGACACTCAAGAACTAGAACAAATGATCACAAAATCGAAGGTTCAAATAGAAGAAGATAAAATAATTGAAGAAGCACTCAAAGAAGAACTAGAAGAAAAGGAAAAGATCATGGGAGACTTGGAAGAAGAGTTTGTCACACTAAGAAAGGATATTCAAAAGAAAAATATACATAATAGCTCAAAATTTATGGATAAAATTATCAGTAGTCAAAAATCTCATCTTGACAAGTCTGGACTTGGATACAATCAGACAGAAAAGGGATCAAGCTCCAAAACAACAGAGCAAGAAACAAATCCAAAAAGATATGCAGAAACAATCAAAGGGGATAGGAAGATATACAAGGAAGATTATAGGGACACTTCTCCACCGAGAATATTTAGATTTCAGAATCAACAACAGAAAGATGGGCCTCAAGAAGAAGAATGATTCATAAAAGCACCTCCTTTAAGAAGATCTTCAACTCCTAGGTATCAAACTATATTTTTTGGTTTATGTTATGCATGCAATAATTTTGGACATAAAGATGTAAATTGTAGAGCTAACAACAAGAACAATAACAACTTTGAGAGTCATACACAAAGGGGTTATTCAAGAAGACCTAGTGAAACACAAAGAAGAATTTACAATAGGTTTGAATCCTTGAGCTCTAAAGTGGAATGTTACAAATGTAACAATTTTGGACACGTGGCCAAAGATTGCAGAATGACAGTCCTTCCTAAAGTACCTCAACAAAATAACAACAGTCACAGACAAGAACCTCAGAAAATGACATGGATAAGAAAGCAAGATCAATATAGAAATGAAGAATGCACAATTTCTCTAACAACTAAGAAGAAGAAACGCGGTTGGTATGTTGACAGTGGGTGTTCAAAACACATGACAAGTGATAAAGAAAAATTTCTTACATTACGAAAGGAAAGAAATGGATCACTCTCCTTTGGAAATGATAATTCATCCAAAATCATTGGAGAAGCCATAGTCCGAATTGGTAACAAGAATGAAAAGGCACAAAATGTTCTACTGGTAGAAGAAATGAAACATAATCTTCTAAGTGTGAGTCAAATGTGTGACCAAGGTCATAAAGTTACTTTCGATTCACAAAAGTGTGAGATAAGAAAAGAAGGTTTAGGGAAATTGGTCGGTACAGCTGCAAGAACTTCAAACAACATATATGTGTTAAGTGAAATTGGAAATGAAAAGTGTTGTCTAGGAAAGGAAGATGAAAGTTGGCTATGACATAAAAGAATGGGTCACATGCATTTTGATAACCTTGTCAAAGTCAGAAAAAGAGAAGCAGTCAGAGAAATGCCCCAGATCATGAAACCAACCAACACTTTATGCAAGCATTGTCAACAAGGAAAGCCAACAAAGACCAGGTTCAAATCAAAAGAATATTCAACAACAAGACCACTGGAAATTATGCATACTGATATAGTTGGACCAACTACAACAAAGGGATTAAAAGGTGAGAGATACTTTATGTTATTAGTTGATGATTATACGAGAATGATTGCATTTTTCTTTCTCAAGAACAAGTAAGAAGCTTTTGAAAATTTCAAGATCTATAAGGAAATGGTTGAAAATGAGATGGATTCAAGAATCAAATTCCTGAGATCTGATAATAGAGGAGAATTCACTTCAAAGGAATTTATGGACTACTGCAACAATCATGGAATAAAAAGACAATTCTTTGTTGCTAGGACACCTCAACAGAATGGAGTTGTTAAAAGAAAGAACAAGACAATATAGGAAATGGCTCGAACAATGATAATGGATTCCAAATTGACAGATATATTTTGGACACAGGCAGTGCATATAACAGTTTACATTCAAAACAGAGTAATGCTCAGAAACAACACTGATAAAAATCCCTATGAGCTATGGAAAGGAAGACCGAAAAATGTGAAACACTTCAGATTTTTTGGAAGCAAATGCTACATCAAAAGAGAAGACGACAGAATGAGAAAGTTTGACTCTTGTGTGGACAAAGGAATACTTGTTGGTTACTCAAGTACAAGGAAAGAATACAAGTGTTACAATCTAAGATTAAACGAAGTTGTGGAAAGCATCAACATAACAATTGATGAAACAGGCAGACCAGAATCAAAGGAAGAAGAAAACAAATCAATGGAACAACTTTTCGAAGAAGAAGTAGAAGAAGAAGTAGAAGAGGAAGATGAAGAGAATCCGATAGAAACAAAAGAGAAAGTTCAAAAAGTATCTCCAAAGACACCTAGAAAACGAGTATAGAAGAATCATTCTTCAGATCAGATTATTGGAAACAAAGATGCAGGAGTTGAGACTAGAAGAAACATCCATTCACCAGGACAAACACACTTAGCACTTTTATCTGCAATTGAACCAAACTGGTTTGAAGAAGCCAACAAGGATGAATTTTGGAATAAGGCCATGAATGAAGAATTGGATCAAATAGAGAAAATGACACTTGGGAACTGGTTCCAAGACCAAAGAATAAGAATGTGATCGGCACAAAGTGGGTCTTTAGGAATAAATTGAATGAAGATGGACAGGTTACAAGGAACAAAGCTATATTGGTATGTAAAGGATATGCATAGATTGAAGGAATCGAATTTGAAGAAACATTTGCCACAGTTTCCAGAATGGAAGCAATCCATTTTATTTTAGCTTATGCATGCTCCAAAAATATTAAAGTATATTAGATGGACATAAAATCAGTTTTTCTGAATGGGGAACTTGAAGAAGAAGTCTACATTGAACAACCAGAGGGATTTCAACTGTCAGAGAACACAGATTATGTGTGTAAATTAAATAAGGCCTTGTATGGTCTAAAACAAGCTCCTAGAGCATGGTACTCTAGACTAGATAAGTATCTACAACATGCAGGGTTCAGAAAAGGAAGTGCAGACAACAACCTCTACATCAAGGTAAGTCAAGGTAATATTTTATTAATTGAAGTTTATGTTGATGATATTATTTTTGGTAGTGATGATGATAGGTTAAGCCAGATATTTGCAAAAGACATGCATAATGAATTTGAAATGTCATTACTTGGAGAACTATCTTTCTTTCTAGGACTTCAGATACATCAAAGAAACCAAGGAATTTTTATTTATCAAACAAATTATATCATAGAAATGATAAAGAGGTTCTTAATGGAAGATTGAAAACCAGTTATCACTCCCATGCAAACCAGTTGTAAGTTGAGAAAAGATGATGATTCAAAGGCTACAGATCAGAGGCAATACATGTCAATGATTGGAAGCCTACTATATGTGACAACATCCAGACCAGATGTAATGTAGGAAGTTGGACAGGTGGCACGATTTCAAGCAACACCAAAGGAATCGCATGTATTAGCAGTGAAGAGGATCTTCATATATCTCAAAGGAATAAAAGAGTTTGGATTATGGTATCCAAAAGGAAAAGATATATCACTTATTGCCTACACAGATGCAGATTGGACAGGTTGTATTGATGACCGACGAAGCACCAGTGGAGCAGCGTTCTACTTAGGTGAGTGTTTGGTATGATGGCTAAGCAAGAAACAATCATCAGTATCTCTATCTACAACCGAGACAGAGTATATTGCAGCAACAACATGTTGTACACAGGTTCTTTGGATGAAACAAACTTTGATAGATATACAGGTTGAGTATGATTAGCCCATTCCAATATATTGTGATAATATAAGTGCCATCAGTATCTCAAAAAACCCGGTGATGCACTCCAAGACGAAGCACATTCCAATCAAGTATCACTTTCTACGGGAACAGGTTGCAGAAAATAACATCAGAGTTGAGTATGTGGGAACAAAAGAACAAGTGGCAAACATATTTACAAAACCACTTCCACAGGAAGCCTTTGAAGATCTTCGCCAAAGACTTGGAGTTATTTCCACTCCAAAATGAATTCTTTTTGAATGCTTATGTTATATGTCTTAGATGTACACGAGGAAGCACCATAAGAGGACAGTTCAGTCAGGGGAGAAACCATGGATGGAAAGATACCTTTTCCATTGATGACAAAAAGAGAAATATTTATCAGATACAGAGGAAAGAGGCATGGTTCCAGGGGGAGCATGAGTGATATGATTTCAGTATTGCATCAGAGTGTTTCCATCAATGCCAAAGAGGGATATTGTTGATTAAGGTTGGTTGTAATTGATGTCAACCCTTGAAGAAATCCCTATAGCACAAAGGTTTGGGTAATGGACTCAATATTGTTTGATTTAAATATGACTCATTATTTTTTTGTCATGGTTGATAAGAAGTAAATATGGATGAACTCCAAAGTGGTCCCCTTATGGTGAAAGCCCTCACGGGAAGACACTTTGTGGAGTAAGAGAACCCATGATTAATTGTGGAATAATGAGATGAAGGACAGTAAATTTTTCAGTGAAACTATCCTAGATGGATAGTGCTTGTCATTCCATTTCTGGTGGTATGTAGAACGTCACATAACTCCTCACGGTTAGAGAGTTATGACCATGTGAAGTTGGAGAACCCAGGTTTGGGTAATTGACCCAAGTTTGTTTGATGGATAACGGTATGATTTTTTCTATATTTGAAGGTAATACTATTCTATATGGATAGTACATGTCATTCCATTTCTGGTGGTATGTGGAATGTCACATAACTCATGGTTTGAAAATTATGGCCTTACGAAGTTGGAGGACCCTCACATGTCATCTAGAAGTGCCAAAAGGTCAAAGTAGTCAAAGTGGTTTAAGGGATTTTAAAAGGTAAATAATATGAGTGTATTATAATTCAAAGTGAATACAAAATAAATTGTTTCAATAATAAATTTAATGGAGAAATTAGAAGTGGGTTAACCCTAAAATAAGGAAAGTGGGCCAAGTGACCTAGAATATGTTTTTAAGGAAGCTACTTGGAGAGTATAAATAAGAGGCAAGGCTCTCTCATTTTAATCACACTTGAGCATATTGAATATCTATACGTGTCTAAGGTAACCAAGGATATCTAAGCCAAATTTCTGATGGAAGGTGAAGAAAAGAAGGCCGAAATGCAAGGAAGGATAAATTCTTTTGATGGTGCTTTCTAAGGTATGTTATTTACAGGTCATATCACCATTTTTGCTATAACTTGATTTCTATAATGATTCAGACCATGCAATTTCTATTACATTAAGAAAACATACCCAAGTATCTGTGGTAACAAATTCAGCTTGTGGGTCGTTGTATTTTGGGAGTTACACTCCGTTGCAAATAGGGTTTGTGGCTAGTCCTGAAACTAGTCAAAAACATGTGTTTCGGGTAAAAACGTCATAACGTCTTCATAACAGATAAAATTTTACTGAGACCAAATATGTTGGTTAGGGTACATTCTATAGTATTTTTTGTAATATTTTCATATCAATTCAACAAATATTTTGTGCGGGGCACGCTCTACAAGGTCGCTCTCTAGAATAAGCCAGAATTCAACAAGGTATGCCATTTTTTCTATAAATCATTTTCTGAGAGGTTCCAAGTAGTGAAACCTAGAGGAATTGCATAAAACACACTGAATAACATTGTGTATCAGTTTCATATATTTATACATTATAGGTTCAAAGTTATGATTACTTCAAATTAGGGTTTTTGACTAATCCAAAACTAGGCATGTGAGACTAAAGAAAAGTTTGATGAAAATGCTAGTCTCTTGTTGTTAAAGTTAAGGAAGGTTTGCAGGAATGTGATCATATACACCAGGTCTATCACAGAGCTACAAATCAGATTTGGATGATGAAATTGATGAGGGATTTTGGTTGAGGTACATGGTTGAGACAAGTAGTTGATGAGTTGGCACATACATGAGGTATATAGTTGATGATGTTGGTACATATTGATGAGTCATAGTTGATGAGTAGTTGACACATGATTGGTACATACTTGGTACATGGTTAGATGCACTTTTTTATGGTACAGGTTGATTACAGGTTGTTTGGTACAGGTTGGTGCATGGTTGATGCACTTGTTTATGGTACAGGTTGATTACAGGTTGAGGTATAGGTTGGTGGATGGTTGATGCACTTGTTTATGGTACAGGTTTATTACAGGTTGATGTACAGGTTGATGCATGATTGATGCATGGTATAGGTTTACAATAGTATATCTCACAGTGATAGTGTGACAGTGGTTCCATCATTCTACTTCTACTTCAGGGTGGCAGGACGGGGAAAGGACAGGTGGTTGTAGCCACCTTTCGGTTGTAGATGGAGAACATAGGGGATTGTAGCCTCCTTCTAGTTGTAGCCATAGAATTGGGGAGTTGGAGCTTCCCTCAGGTTGTATCCTGAGAAACTAGGGGATTGGAGCCTCCTTCCAGTTGCAGCTGGAAAACAAAGGAAATTGGTGCTTCCAATGAATGTAATTCTTCAAGAGATATAAGAAAAAACATTCCGTGGTTTTCTCCCGATTTGGGTTTCCACGTAAAACACTGGTGTACTGTGTATGTGTGTGATTGTTTATTCCTTACTGCTCATTATTGGATAATAATTCTACATTGATATAAAATTTGAAGAAAAAGGATTATAATTACGCTATTAGTGATTCACCCCCCCTCTCAATAATCTAACACACTTCTGATCCTTGATTCTATGTCGTGTTGTTACCTTCTATGGTTGGTTCAGTGATTTCTGGTTGCAATTCCTGTTGGGGTTCTTCTTCTTCGTTCTGAGGTTCCCGCGACTTTGATTATGTGTCCTCTTTCAGTTTCTCCGGTTGTGTCTACTGAATCTCTTTCAGTATTGTTATAGAGTTCACCGGTGGTAACTCTGGGGATGGAACCTCATCGATATCGATGATCTCCAATTGTTGTTGTTCGTTTTCTTCTAGTGGTCCTTGTGACCTATTTTGAACTCTAGTTGACCTGTCGGTCGGGCCTGGTTCAGTGGAATTTGGTGGTTCCATAGTGGTGAGTGTTGAACGTCTGCTGACTTTAGAAGAATGCGGTGAATTTTGTGGTCTCGCTCTGTTAATTTGAGCTGGTGTTTCTCTCTCTATGTTCTCCTTTCGCGAATAGACAAGTTGTTTCCATGCTCGTATGTCGTATGGGCTTGTCATGAAGCTTATCGAGGACACTTCCTCCATGATGTGATTAATGCACCATAATTGTGGGTTCAATGCATTTGCGACAGTTTCGTACCTTGCCATTACGCCTATCTTGCTGTGTTCAGTTGGCATGTTTAATGTGATGTTCCATCAGTCCTTGCCGTGCCTTAATTCCACTTTGTGTTGTCCTGTCATCCTGTTGTTTTCGAATTTTCGTTTCCCGCTCATTTATCTTAGGCATGCGACTGTTTCTCTTGCCTTTAATGCATTCATATTTCGAGCATCCTATGTCTTTTTCATGTCTTTTCGGTTTTTATTTTATTTTATTTATTTATTTATTTTTACTGTGCGGTGGGTGGTCGAATGTCCTTGTATAGATTCATTCGGCTCCCGTTGATTCTTCCTTGGATTTCCACGCCTACTAAATCTCTTAATTGTACATCTCCACCGTCTGTTACAGATTTGACCTCGTATGGTCCTAACCAATGCATTCTTAGCTTTCCTGGGTGTTGAAACGTCTTGTTTTCATAGAGCAATACTAGATCTCCTTTCATGAAAGTATTCTTCTTAATGTGTCAATCGTGCCATGCTTTGTCTCTGGCCTTATACACTTGCTTATGGAATCCTTCCAGGATTCGATCTTCCTCCATTGCTAGCAACTGCTTCAGTCTTTCTTGTATTGCGTCGCGTTCTTTCATTTGTGTGATAGCGGCTACTCGTAAGCTGGGTACTAAAAATTCTAATGGCACTACTACTTCTTGGTCGTAGATGAGGTTGAATGGTGTGTGCCTTGTCAATTTCTTGCATGTTGTCCTGTACAGCCATAATACTGCTAGCACTTTAAGGTCCCAATTGTCTCTATTGACATTACAGATCTTTGTCAACGTGTTCTCTAGAATTTTGTCGAAGGCTTCTACTGTGCCATTTGCCTGTGGGTGATATGGTGTGCTTCTCTGTTGGTGAAATTTAAATTATTCGAACATCACCTGAATGGTTCTATTTATGAAATACATGCCTTGGTCGCTCATCAACACTCTTGGGCACCCAAACCTAGTAATTACTTGTTCAAATACAAAGTGTGCAGTGGTTTCTGCGCTACAGTCTTTTACTGGTGCGGCTTCGGTGCATCTTGTTAGGTATTCTATCGTGGTGATGATGTATCTTTCCCCTATTCTTTTGGCTGGTGGGTTAATTGGTCCCACAAAGTCTATTTCCCATTTATCAAATGCCTGTAATGTCACTTATGTTCATAATGGCATCTCGTCCCTTATGTTGGGCTTGCCTACCCTTTGGCAGACATCACATCTTTGGCAATACTCTTTTGAGTCTCTATGGATCATTGGCCACCATAATCCTGTGCAGAGTACCTTTTGGGCGATAGCTTTTCCTGCATAGTGTCCTCCTACCAATCCCTCGTGGGCTTCTACTAAAATTCTTGGTCCTTCGTGCTCTAACAAGTACCTTCGTAAAATGCTATCTGCGCCCATTTTATATAGGTGTCTGATGATCAGTTGATAGTCAATTGCGTGAACTACCAGGTTATTCTTATGCATGGTGGTATAGTCTTGTGGCGCGGTACCTATGTTCAAGTACTAGATGATCTCTACAAAGTAGTCATCAACAATCTGTACTGAGAATAACTGTGCATCTGGAAAGTTGTCTTCTAAGTTCATGGGTTCTTCTCCATTTGTGACCCGTGATAAGTGGTCAGGGAATGCATTTAGTTTTCTTGGTTTGACGATTACTTCGAAGTTAAATTATTGAAATAACAGTAACCATTGACAGATTCTCCCCCCCAACATTGGCTTGTTGACTAGGTATTTTAGGGCTGAGTGATCTGTAAACATGTTAAAATGTTTTCCCAATAGGTAATGTCTGAACTTCTGAAGTGTGTAAACCATAGCTAGGCCTTCTCTTTCTATTGTGTTATAATTATGTTCTGATTTGGATAGTTTTCTTCTTGCAAATGTGATCAGGTGATCCAGTTCTACTGCTCCTGGCTATGCTAAGATAGCTCCAAGTGTTATCGTTGATGCATCTATATGCACATGGAATGTCTTTCCCCAGTCTGGAAATACTAATATCAGTGCGGTAACCATCTATTCCTTCAGGGTATCCAGACCGTGTTGAAACTCATCATTCCATTGGTACTTTGTATCCTTCCTTAGAAGTTTTTCCATTGGTGCTGTGATCTGCACATATCCTTTGATAAATTTCTGATAGTATCCTGTGTGTCCTAACGTCACTCGTAGTTGACAGACTATTTTTGGCGCTAGTAAATTAACAATCAGTGCGATTTTTTCCGGATCGACCAAAGGTCCTTGTTTGCATACTATATGGCCCAACAATATCCCAAACGTTGTTCCAAATATACATTTCTTTATGTTCAGTGATATATGACATTGTCTACATCGTTCTAGAATCAAGTCTAAAACTTCCACATGGTTTTTCAACAGGTTATAGACTGTCCATTCGTCCATGTATACTTCGAGAAACTGATGGATGAATTCTTTAAATGATGTGATACCTACTATGGAGAATATTGTTGGTGCATTCTTCAGTCCAAAGGGCATGACTGTGTATTGGTAAGATCCCCATTCCATTACGAATGTGGTCTTGTATCTATCCTCCTATGCTATCTTAATATGGTGGTAGCCTAATAATCCATCAGTGAATGAGTAAGCTTCATGTCCTCCCACATTATCTAACACTTCATTCGTGAACGGTGTAGGGAATGAGTCGTGTAGGCATGCATCGTTCAATTTCCTCAAGTTGACGCATATCCCAATCCCTCGTCCTTGCTTCTTGTCTTGTACAACCATCAGGCTTATCCATTCTGATTCCTCAACTGGTTCGATTATGCCGTCTTCAACCATCTAGTCAATCTCCTCTTTAACTTTATGTTCATATACGGGGTTCAGTCTATATGGTCGCTGTCGGATAAGTCTTGCTTCAGATATGAGAGGTATTTTCATCTCTCCTAGTTCTCTTGCTATACCCTTCATCTTTGTAAATGTTGTAGGAAATAATTCATTGTATTCACACAACAAATATGTAATTCTTTCTACTATTGGTTCATCCCAGTAGTCTCCAATGCTAGCCATTTTTGGATGTTCAGTTGTTCCGATATTAACTTTATTTACCTTGATTAGTGCGGAAATAACTTCAGATTCTATTGGTAGTCCCTTCACATCTCTTTTTCCTTCTACTTCTGCAATCTGAATGTCGCGTGGGTCGTCTTCGTCTGGTTCTTCCTCCTGCACCTGGTAACATGAAAGTAGTTCCTTGACTATCTATTTATTTTTCTTCTGCTCTTTGGTAGTAAGTTCTACTTCCAATTCTTCAATGAAGATGACTCCTCTGATCCATTTCAGGGCTGCATCTATGTTGGGGTTCTCATGCTTGAATGAGAAAGTGATGGTAAAGTTTTGTTGCAATTTCACCCATGTTGTAGTTCCTTTGCACAGTTCCTGATCTATATACCATTTTGTTGGTATGCCTTCTAATCTGTGAATGAAGTGGTGAGGCCATTCCTCTGGTGGTGTCAATTTCCACAACATTTTAAACTCCTCCAAGTGTTTCACTGGTGTCCCTAACCCTTCATATTTATGTTGTTTGTTGTTTTTTTGTTCTGTGTCGAACCTTATGTGCAATAGCCTCTTACATTGGTACAGTTTCCTTGTGTGCGCCCCACCATCTCGCGGGTGTGGCCTTGAGTGATAAATCCAGTGCTAGTAGCCTCTGGTTCTCTATTACTTCATCTTCATATTATGTCAAGAATGTTTCCAAATCATTGAGTCCATGGAAACTAGGTGGTTTTGCAATTTATATGCATAGCCATCATATTGCATGGTCTATTCTTGCACATCTTCTCGTGGATCCTTCATGTAGTCTCTGCTGCCATTTTTCTAGCCCGGTGTCTAAGTCTGTGGCGCATGAAGTGATGTTGCACCAACTGAGTACCCCGTCTATAGTTGGGTTTACATAATCCTCTTCACGTGTAGTTGTTCTATACAAATGGGTTATTTCCTCTAAGTCTAGGAAAGTGGGTTCTACAAACCTCTCCCCTTCTGATGGATCTAGCGGTGCTATGACCCTATAATATTTGGATTCAAATGTAATTTTCCTTATATTCAAATTAATTATGGTCTAGTTGTCAAAATCCCAATCCAGACCAAGTAGTGCCGGGTACGATGTTGTGGCATCTACTATTTCGATGACTTCAAAATAAGCCTTAGTGCGCACACCATCAAGATCTACTCTTACGGCCTTTAGTCTCCCGATTGGTAGGACCCTATGTTGGTTTGCTAGTTTTAGTTGGACATTCAAATATCCCAATGTTGGTTCTCCCATACATTGCCATGTTTTCTTGGGTAGAAGATTCACTTCACATCCTAGGTCCAGTATGATGTCTCCCATATTGAAATCCCCAATGTTGTCAGTCAATCTAAATTCCCTACTTTTTCTTCTTTTTGTGTGTAAGTGATTGACAATTTTTGGTTCTAGATTTTGTTCCGTTTTGTTGCTACATTTCTCTAGGATGTTTTTCAATATTTTCACAGATGAGGGATCACTTAATATTTTGATGCATGACTGCAAAAATTCTTTGATAGTCTTTGATAGTACTTACTTGATAGTAACATTTTGAATTCTTGTCTGGCTTCCTTAAAAGTCTCCTTCTCTTTGGGTGTGTCAAACTTATTCCTTGGTTTAGTGTTCTTATTCACCAACTGGTTCTATGCAGGTTCTTGTTAGACAGTGTCATTGCATGTCTTCGTTCCTCCTTGGGTGACTATGTTGATGTTCCGTCCATCCTCCCTTGCTTCGACTGAAATCCATTGAACATTATGATTGTTTTGGTTCCTTTTTTCCTGTATCTTTACTAATAGGGTCAGGAATTCCCCTGTCTCGTGATCCGATGCACGAAAATACATACAAGTTGCGAGCGGTAGGGGGAATTCCCGTGCATAATGTCCTGGTTGCTGATAGTTGTGACATGTGACTGGTCCTCTGCCATGTTTGAAGGATCCTATGGCTCATCGTCCTCCTTGATAGCTTGTCCAGTCCCCTCTCGACTCATGATATGGTGGTGTCTGATTATATTGCATGGTATTATCTTGGGGTTGCGTCGGGTTGTACTGTGGCTGTGCATTGTTGTATGGTTGCTACGCAGTGTTGTACTAATGATGTGCATTATTGTATGGATATGGGGCTTGATTAAAATGTGGTGCTGCTTTCACAATCATCATTTCGACCTGTACCCTGTAGGCATCCGATTTTATCTCTCGCATCAGCTCCATGGTTCTGGAATCTTTGTTGTCATGGCCTACTGACTTACAAAAGGTGCAATAAGAGTTCTTTGGATTTGTCTGATACTTTTGCATCATCGTGTAGTGATAAGGGTCGTGACATAGTTTCTTGCATATTTTGCACCATAATCCTCCCCGTGGCAACGGTTTTGGCATGCCTATTGCCATATACTACGTGAATGTTGGACATTCGTTCCTGTGGTGTCCTTCCTTCCTGCATGTGGTACACCAAACAAATTCTTGTTTGTCCTTGTTCTTGTTATGATTCAACTGAAATGTTAGGTTCTTAAAATCCTCCTTCAATTCTTCAATAGTTGGGTCTGTCTACTGGCATTGGTTCTCTTCCAGCTGCAAGGCTTCTTGTAGATCCTCAACTTGTGTCTGAAAATTTTGCTGGCATAAGGGGTATTTTAGGTGTGGGAGTAGGGAATTGACAAACAAATTCCGGTGCTGCATCTCAGTCATAAGGTATTTTAACTTCCCCTTAAACCACTTGAATCTTTGGTCAATCTCCCATACAGACTCTCTTGGTTTCTGTCTGATCTCAATCATTTCGTTCATGTAATGGTCCTCTGATCTCGGCTTCTGGAAATCATTAATCAATATCTTCTTAATGTATTCTAGTTTCCTCGTCATCCCAGGGGCATTGTTCATGTATAGACTCATGAACCAATCTAGTGTGCAGTCTCTCAGCATAATCGTTAGTTTCACAAGTTTGGTATCTTCATCAATGAGATGTTTGCCTCCCAGATCTTTGCACAAATAAACAAATTCTTCTCAGGGTCTTCTGCTTCTCCTCCTCGAAATTATGGTAATCGGATCATGGGGTCATGTCCTACCATTCTAAATATTGAATTGCTACCTCCACTGCATAGTGTAGATACTTGGCTAGTATTGATTGAACTGGATCCTCCGGTTGTTTCTCCTATGGTAGATGCACTTCTCGCTATCGAAATTCTTCCGAACTTTGGTTGTCTAAATGGTGGTGTTCTCTTTGGTGTATTGGTCTCACATGGGTTTATGGGTTCCACACTGACATTAATATGGAAGGGATGGATATCTTCTCCTCTTGTTCTTGGGCCTCTTGTTTTCCTCTCATAGGTTGCACGCAGGATTTCCTCGATATGCTCCATAGCCCGAAGATCCTCTACCTCTTATTCTTCGCTTTCCAAGCCCTCCCTCACGACTATAGATATTTTCTTGGTATTCACCTTATATTGGTAGGGTACTCTGCTACGCGTCATTCCTGGTGATGCCAAGATCCACTTAAGTTGGTCGTCATCCATCAAGATCGGGTCCAATAATTCCTCCTCCTGCATTCCTTTATCCTCACCTTTGGCCATTTATCCTTCCTTTGTCATTTCTTCCCCCCTTCCCCCATGCATGAAGGGAAGTCTAACTGTATGCTTCCATTTTCATTACACCTTTATTATATAGAAGTATTTTAATAGAGGTATACAGTGATCAAATCTACCTTTCGTGAGGTCCACGTAGGAATTCTTGCTCTATCACGTTGTATGAGTTCATTGTGTCAACTGCAAACTCTGTAATGAAGCCTTCCACAATACTATCAAGCCAAAATTCGACTGGGAGGTTGAATTTTTTGTTCACCTGTTGTAGATGCTCAATCTGTATTGGGGTCCAATCTAGCTGTCGGATCCGGTTCATCGCATGGTTATATTTCAACCTTAGTATCCACTCCTACATGAGGTGGGGAAAATCACAGAAAAAGACTTCATGTAAATCTGTAAACACGTATTTATCCAGATATTTGCGAGGTGTGATGCTAGGGTTTCTATTATCCTTCTGGGAAAACTCTAGCTCTTTAGTTCTCAAGCAGCCTTTGATTTCTGCTTTCATGGGGTTGCATGGTCTTAACATTCCCTTATAGTGGCTCAATGGTCTTCTAGTTTCACTCACTCTTTTCTCATGCATTCTATCTCGTCTACTCAGTCCTCACTTGTTCCTTTTACAATGGCAATATAACCATTTGTTGGTTGGTTAAACTACTGATAAACTCTTTCTTACTACCTGCATTGTTGACCCAGGGTTCATATCTTCAAGGGTACCAACAAAGCCTAAAACTATCATCTGTTCTAGTAAACCAGAAGGCAACACAGTACACAGAATGCACTGCGCAGTCTCACCCGAGATAGCTTTAAATGGGTGGCTGTAAGACTCAGGTGTTTACAGCCTAGGATTGAGTATGAGATAGAGGATCTACGTTCTGAGCCATTAATTAAGAATTGTATTACGAATTACAATTATCCTCTATTATATTCTGAACTTCATGGTATCTTTCCCTGATAACGCAACAACAATTACTCAAGAAACATAATAATTCATTCATTCACCCATTTCATACAACATTTAACTAATAACAGTATGACAAAGATATGCATGCATTCATCACATTACATAGGTATTACCGTGGTTCACCCCCTCTTGGGGCTACATCCACAAAGATTTGTCTCTTGTCTCTCTTATTATGGCAATTCTGCAATTCTCGTGCCTTGCGCTTACAACTCTCCTCGGATGGGTAAGATCTCTGTGAGGTGAACTAGATTACACTAGGCTCCTTAGCCTGTGATCTAATCCTCAAGATCTACCTTTTTCCTTCTTCTTAGCATGGTTTCTTACAAAAATGGAACTCTTATCAAAACATTACATAAATATGAGTTCAACTTTACAACAGTAGTAAAGCTCAACCTTCGAACCTCTCTATGATACCTACGTATCTATATTTATATCTATCGGGCTCTTCAGCCGTTTACATAAAAACTCTTACAAAAACCCTAACTCTACTATTGTTAGGTATTCCTTCTTCGCATGCATTCATTGCTTCCTTCCAACTATCTCCTCCTTCTTGCATGCGTGTGTGCTTTGCTTCTTGCCAGTTGTCGCTTTCCTCCTACATGCTTTCTTTCCCACGATTTATCTTCCAACTTTCATTCTTCTTTGTGCACGATTTCTTTCCCACTATGGTCGGCTGCCAACATTGAGTTATGCTAAAAGTATGGTTAGAGAACCCATTCTTAATTGTGGAATAATGAGATGAAGGTCAATGAATTTGTTGGTGAAATTATCCTAGATGGATAGTGCTTGTCATGTCATTTCCAATGGAATGTGGAATGTCACATAACTTCTCACGGTTAGAAAGTTATGGCCATGTGAAGTTGGAGGACCCTAATGGGTCATATAGAATCCCCTTAAAGTCAAATTGTTTGCAAAATAAATTATTTTAAATGGAGAACTCCCTAAAATAAGGAAAATGTAATGCTACATGAAAGTATAAATAAGAGGCAAAGCTCTCTCATTTAAACACAGTTGAACACATTGAATATATTTTGTTCTGTGAGGCTTATTGCAATTACTCATTGATACATATGAATTTGTGAAAGTATGAAGTAGTACGAAGGGTTGATGATGAAATTAACAGAATTAGAGAGAATACTAAAAAAACCTATTTTCTGAGGCGTACGTGGGCTGGTTGTGTATAGGGTTCATACATACTGAGGCATATGTGGGATGGTTGTGTATAGGGTGCGTACATGTTGGTAAATCCATGAAACTTGACAATATGAAGATGAAGAGGTTCTAAATTCTGAGATCAAGCTCCCTGGAAGGTCTACAGTTCTCAATACATCATATCTATCCATTGATTCAAAAGGTATGTCTTATTTCTATGAATAGTTGGATTTTGATGTATGCATGAGAAATGGTTATGGATATTTGAGGATTCTCCCTAGAGAGACTAGTGGTTGGATGGGATCATCTGCATAAGTCAGATCTACAGAAATACAATGTTGGTATATTTATCATTGATACTTCTTGTTGAGGCACATATTGTATTTCTTAGCATATGGATAAGGGTTTTTGTGGTACATGGTTGAGAGCTTGTATTTGTGAAGTGATTGATGTATTGAGAGGCTGAATATTAGAAAGGGTATGATGACTAGATCATGTGAGGGTTATTATACTTGTTCATGATTACACACACCTATACAACACATGACTAGAGAGAGATGTATATGCTTTGGGTAGTTACAGTCTGGATATAGTGATGAGTTATATATCTATGTGAAAGAAGTAACATAGGGTCAGAAGTTTTCAAGAGAAAGGAAACCCTAATTTTCATAAGGCATATGCAGGATGCATAACAGTTTGGTCACGTACATATGCGGGATGCATAACCGATAGGGTGCGTACATACACGTGTTGCAGGACTACAAGTCGCATACATGTTGTATTTTTGTTGATACATTTTCATTTATGGTATAGATTGATTATAGGGAAGTTGTACAGGTTGGATGTAGTTCAATGGTATAGATTGATACAGTTGTATAGTGGTATATCTCACAGTGATAATGTGACATTGGTTCCATAATTCTACTTCTATGTCATGGAGGTTGGATGGGGCAAGGACAGGTGGTTGTAGCCACCTTCTGGTTTTATCCAGAGAACATAGGGGGTTGTAGCATCCTTCTGGTTGTAGCCAGAGAATAGGGGAGTTGGAGCTTCCCTCAAGTTGTAGCCTGACAAACAAGGGGGTTGGAGCCTCCTTCTAGTTGTAGTTGGAAAACAAAGGAAGTTGGTGATTCCAATGAATGCAATTCTTCAAGACATATAAGAAAAAGAATTATGTGGTTTTCTCTCGCTTGGGGTTTCCATGTAAAACACTGGTGTACTGTGTATGTGTATGATTGTTCATTTGTTCATTTGTCCATTTCTTATTTACTCTATAGTTATTGGATGATAATGTTACATTGATATAACACTTGGATTATATGGTTAAAAAGGATTGAATTGATCTATTACTGATTCACCCCCACTCTCAGTAATCCAACAAAAATAAATTCGTCTTTGCAACCACTTTGACTACTTTGACCTTTTGGGACTTCTAGATGATTCATGAGGGTTCTCCAACTTCACATGGCCATAAGTCTCTAACCTTGAGGAATTAGGTGATGTTCCACATACCACCAGAAATGGCATGACATGTAATATTAATATATAATAGTCTTAGCTTAAAATATATTAAAACTCATACATTCTACATCAAACAATCTTGGGTCCATTACCCAAACCTTTGTGCTACCGAAATTTTCTACCGGACTTTCTTCAAGGGTTGACATCAATGACAACCAACCCAAATAATCAACAATCTCCCCCTTTGGCATTGATGGAAAAACTATGATGCAATACTGAAGTCATATCGCTCATGCTCCCCTTGTGACCATCACTCCCCCTAGAACCATGCCTCTATGCTCTTTATCCAAGCATTTACCTTTGCATCTGATAAATATCTCCCCCTTTTTCATCAATCACAAAGGTATCATTCCATCCGGGGATTCTCCTCCTAACTGAACTCTTCCTTAAACTGATCTCCCAACCTGAACTTTACTCTTTATGGTGCTTCCTCGTGAAAATCTAAGACATATAAGATAATCATTCAAAATAATTCATTTTGGAGTAGAAATTACTCCGAGTCTCTGACGAAGATACTCAAAGGCTTCCCGTGGAAGTGGTTTTGTAAAGATGTATGCCACTTATTCTTTTGTGCCCACATATTCAACTATGATGTTCTTCTTTGCAACCTATTCCGGTAGAAAATGATACTTGATTGGAATGTGCTTCGTCTTGGAGTGCATCATCGGGTTCTTTGAGATACTGATGGTGCTTGTATTACCACAATAGATTGGAATGGGTTCATCATACTCAACCTATATATCTGTCAAAGTTTGTTTCATCCATAGAACATGTTTAAAACATCCTACTGTTGTAATATACTCTGCTTCAGCTGTAGATAAATATATTGATGATTGTTTCTTGCTTAGCCAAGATACTAAAAACTCACCCAAGTAGAATGATTCTCCACTGGTGCTTCTTCAGTTATCAATGCAACCTACCCAATCTGCATCTTTGTAGGCAATAAGTGATATATCCTTTCCTTTTGGATACCATAATCCAAACTCTTATGTTCCTTTGAGATATCTAAAAATCCTCTTCACTACTAAGACATGTGATTCCTTTGGTGCTGCTTGAAATCATGTCACCTATCCAATTGCCTACATTACATCTACTCTAGATGTTGTCACATATAGTAAGATACCAATCATTGACCTGTATTTCCTTTGGTTTGTAGACTTTGAATCATCATCTTTGCTCAATTTGCAACTGGTTTGCATAGGAGTAGTAACTGGTTTGCAATCTTCCATTCTGAACCTCTTTAGCATTTCTATGATATACTTAGTTTGAGAAATAAAAATTCCTTGGTTTCTTTGATGTATCTAAAGAACCAAAAAGAAGGATATTTCTCCAAGTAATGACATTTCAAATTCATTATGCATATCCTTTGCAAATATTTGGCTTAACCTGTCATCATTACTTCCAAAAATAATATCATCAACATAAACTTCAATTAATAAAATACTATCTTGAGTTACCTTGATGTAGAGTTTGATGTTTGCACTTCCTTTTCTGAACCCTTCCTTCTATAGATATTTATCCAGCCTAGAGTACCATGCTCTGGGAGCTTGTTTTAGACCATACAAGGCCTTCTTCAATTCGCACACATAATTTTCATTCTCTAACAACTGAAATCCTTTTGGTTGTTCGATGTATACTTCTTCTTCAAGTTTCCCATTTGAAAAAGTTGTTTTCACGTCCATTTGATACACTTTAATATTCTTGGAGCATGAGTAAGCTAAGAGCATTCAGATTGCTTCCATTCTCGCAAATGGGGAAAATGTCTCTTCAAAGTCGATTCCTTCAACCTGTGCATATCCTTTACATACCAATCTAGCTTTGTTCCTTGTAACATGTCCATCTTCATTCAATTTATTTTTGAAAACCCACTTTGTGCCAATCACATTCTTATTCTTTGGTCTTGGAACGAATTCCCAAGTGTCATTCTTCTCTATTTGATCCAATTCTTCATCCATGACCTTATTCCAGAATTCATCATTGCTAGCCTCTTCAAAACTATTTGGTTCAATCATAGATAAGAGTGCTAGGGGCATTTGTTCTGGTGAACGGATTTTTCTTCTAGTCTCAACTCCTGCATCCTTGTTTCCAATAATATGATCTAAAAGATGATTCTTTTGTACTCGTTTGCTAGGTGTCTTTGGAGGCACTTGTTGAACTTTCTCTTCTACTTCTATCTGATCTTCTTCATATTCCTCTTCTACTTCTTCTTCATCTTTTGCTTCTTCTTCATAAAGCTATTACACTGATTCATTTTCTTCTTCCTTTGATTATCGTCCACCTGTTTCATCAATTGTTACATCGATGCTTTCCACAAATTTGTTCAATATCATATTGTAACACTTGTATGATTTCATTGTACTTGAGTAACCAAAAAGTACTCCCTTGTCCGCACGAGAGTCAAACTTTCCCATTCTTCCATCTTCTCTTTTGATGTAGCTTTTTCTTCCAAATACTCTGAAGTGATTTACATTTGCTGGTCTTCCTTTCCATAGCTTGTAGGGATTTTTTTCATTGTTGTTTCTGAGAATTACTCTGTTTTGAATGTGAACTGCTATATGCACTGCATGTGTCCAAAAAATATCTGTCAATTTGGAATCCATTAGCATTGTTCGAGCCATTTCCTGTGTAATTAACATCCATAATGTTCCTTTGTCTCTGAACCACTCTCTGAACCAATCTATGAATCCATGCTCTCGTCCACTTTCATATATCTGTCCATTTAGCCTGAAATCCATCTTTGTCCATACTGTCCAAGACTCTACTGCACAAATGTCCATAATGTTGACTCATATGTCATTGTACTATCATGAAGTATTCACTACTACAACTGATTAATATATCATATTTTACTTCTGCTAACTGACTGCTCTGAATCTGTTTACTCAAACTCTGCAAGTTGCTCGAAGGATGGCTCTCTGGTCTTCTCAGCTACTGCATAGACTCCCCCTATCTATTATTCATATTAACTCGGAGTCTCTAAGCTAGATGGCTCAGAACAATTCTTGATGTGATCTAGATTCATCATCATCTTCATCAATAGATTCATCATCTCTGTGAATTTAGACTTCTTTCTTTTTGTTTGTGGATTCAACTTTCACTACAATACCTGAAAGTACAATCTCTTGAACTTGTTCCTTATTTAAATGTATTTATTTTCCAAACCTTTATGTATATGACATCTTTCTTTTTCTCTGTAGATTTTTCTTCATCTCATTTTATTGCCAATCTTGCGATCTTTGGGACTTGTTCTTTGTTCACATGTTCTTCTTGTTTTCTTATACATGCTTTCTTATATCTGAAATCAGTGTTCTCTTTCATGGAAGTATTGATCATTCTTATACAACCACGAGCTATGTGTCCATAGTTATGACATTTGTAACATTCAATGTTATGTGGGGCCACATAAGAATTTCTTGCTTGAATATTTCTTTTATAATCCCTGCAATCTGAAACCTTATGTCCAAAGTTAGTACAATAAAAACAATGACCATAAAAGAAATTTACATACTTGGGAGTGATTGATATTCTTTGTGGTGTAGTCCTTTTGAATTTCTTCCTTGACTAATCATGATCATGATTGAATATTCTTTGTGGCTTGAACATGGATGGTCTTCTTGAAGATGTATCTTTATTAGTTTTCTTAGATTATGGTTGAGAATGATTCCTTCCTTTGAGTTCTTTTGCATAACTCTTTCTATTTTCTTCATTCTTCTTTTCTAGCAACCTAGAGTGCTTCTCTTCATTCTCTACAACTGATGTGGATGTTTCTATCTCTTCAACATTCTTCTTGAGCTTAACGATTTTGACTCTTCGTGTGACAACTTATTCTTCAAGATTTTCAACCTCTTCTTCTTTATTCATTATTTGAGACTTCACTACCTCTTCTGTTCTCTTTTCTTCTTCAAGTTGGATTTTCAATGTAATTATTTCTTCTTCGAGTCTTCTCTCTTCTTGACCAAACTCTTCCTCAAGTTGGTTTAAGTCATCGATTCTTTCCTTGAGATGATCCGTTAGTATCTTTTCTCTATTTTCTGCTTCTTCCTTTTGTGCTGCTATGTTGGCTTCTAAACATTACTTTGTAATTCTAGATTTTCTTCAATTCTTGTGGCCTCTTCTAGATGATATCTTAAATTCTTGATGACCTGCTGAGCATTTTCATAACCTTGAACACTTTCCTTTTTCTTCATTGGTTCTTTCTTGGATGACTTGTTTTCTTCTCTTTCTTTATTTAGATACTCAATTGCACTGATCAATGTTTCTCTATAATCAACTTCTACTTCTTCATACTCTTCCTCTTCTAAATTTGTCTGACATGATGAGCATATTTCTTCTTGTTCTGTACCTTCATCTTCTTTGTCATTTTCTGAATCTGTGATGGGTGAAGAATATATATCATGTAACTTATCCCAAAGTTCTTTGGCTGATGAACATTTACCAACCTTTTCTCTTACAGGATTAGGTAATCCTTCCTATATGAAATCCATTTCTATTTTGTTGTTATTATTCAATTCCTTCTTGTTTGTAGTATTTTCCCCTTTTGAACTATCATATCCTATAGCAACTGATTTCCAAATATTATACCCCTGCGTATTTAAAAATACTTTCGTCCTTCCACTCCATATTTGATAATTTAAACCATTATGACCATTAAACAATGGTACTCCATTCTTAGAATAATCCATGATCTCCTTATAGTGGTTAAACTATGCTCTGATACCAATTGTTGGATTACTGAGAGGGGGGGGGGGGTGAATCAGTAATGAGCAATTATACCAATTATTAATCCTTTAAACCACACATTATATTCTTTTACTTATTCAACCATGTTCATTTGTTCATCATCAATATCTTACTGTATCATAAGAATTAACATTCATCAGTGCACAATAAACAATAACAAACACATCCACACAATGCACAGTACAACAATATTTATGTGGAAACCCAATGCAGGAGAAAACCACAGAATTCTTTTCTTAGATGTCAAGAATTACATTCAAGGAAGAACCAACTTCTAATTCTCCAGCTACAGCTAGAAGGAGGTTCCAACCCCATAGTTTCTCAGGCTACAATCTAAGGGAAGCTTCAACTCCCCAATTATCTAGTTACAAATAGAAGGAGGCTACAACCCCCTATATTCTACAGCTACAACCGGAAGGTGGCTACAACCACCTATCCTTTCCCCGTCCAACTCCCTATCGTAGAAGTAGAATGATGGAACCACTTCCACACTGTCATTATGAGATATACGACTGTAAACCTGCACCAATCAACATGCACCAAACAACTTGTAACAACCTGTACCAAAAAACCTATAATCAACCTGTACCATAAAACAAGTGCATCAACCATGCACCAACTTGTACCTCAACCTGTACCATAAACAAGTGCATCAACCATGCACCAACCTATACCTCAACATGTACCATCAACGAGTGAATCAAACATGAACCAAATATATACCAAGCATGCATCAAATACGAATAAACTGTGACTCATCAAGATGTACCAACATCATCAACTATACACCTCATGTATGTGGCAACTTATCAACTACCTGTCTCAACCATGCACCCAACATGTACCTTAACCAAAATCCCTCATCAATTTCATAATCCAAATCTGATTTGTAATTCTGTAATAGACCTGGTGTATATGATAACATACCTACAAACCTTCCTTAAGTTTAACAACAAGATACTAACATTTTCATCAAAATTTACTTTAGTCTCAAATGACTAATTTTGGATTAGTCAACAACCCTAACTTGAAATAATCATAACTCTGTACCTATAATGAATAAAGATCTGAAAATAGTAAAAAATATTATTCAATGCCTTTTCTTCAATTCCTCCAGGTTTCACTACTTGGAACCTATCAGAAAAGGAGTTATAGCAAAAATGGCATACCTTGTTGAATTCTGGCTTATTATAGAGAGTGAACTTGTAGAGCATGCCTTGCACGGAATGTTTGTTGTATGGATCTAAAAATGGTACATAGAATTCTAAAAACTATACTATAACCAATACATTTGGTCTTACTGAATTTGGATCTGTTATGAATAAGTTATGGTTTTTTTACCCGAAACACCTATTTTAGACTAGTTTTAGGACTAGCCACAAACCCTATTTTCTACGGAGTGTAACTCCAAAAATACAACGAACCACACGCTGAAATTTTTATCACAACTACTTGGATATGTTTCCTCAACGGCCTCCAAAGTTTGTGGTCTGAATCATTCTAGAAAAAAATTATTGTGAAAATGGTGAGATGACCTGTAAATAACATACCTTAGAAAGAATAATCAGAAGAGTTTATCCTCCCTTGAATTTAGGCCTTGTTTACTTCACCTTGCCTCTGAAATTTGCCTTAAGTATCCTTTTGTTACCTCATTCTCTTGTAGATATTCAATATGCTCAAGTGTGTTTTAAATGAGATACCCTTGCCTCTTATTTATACTTTTTTGTGGCTTTCTCAAGTGGTTACCTTCTAACCATCTTAAACCACTTTCCTTATTTTAGGTCTAACCCACTTCTAACCACTTGTCCACTTAGTAATTTATCCATTAAATTTATTATTTAAATAATTTATTTTGTATCCACTTTGAATTATAGTACACTCATCACTTCAGTTTATTATTTAAATAATTTCTTCTTTGCAACCACTTTGACTACTTTCACCTTTTGGGGCTTCTAGATGACTCATGAGGGTTCTCCAACTTCACATGGCCATAACTCTCTAACCGTGAGGAGTTATGTGACATTCCACATACCACCAGAAATGGCATGACATGTACTATCCATCTAGAATAGTCTTACCTTCAAATATATTAAAACTAATACCATTATACATCAAACAAACTTGGGTCCATTACCCAAACCTTTGTGCTACCGAAATTCACTACTAGAATTTATTCAAGGGTTGACATCAATGAAAACCAACCCAAATAATCAACATAAAATATATTTTGAATGATAATATCAACATTCGCCCCTCTCTCGATATATCACCCACCTCCAGTTTTTATACATTCATGAGTAAATATGATTGCTTCTACACACACTCTATTTTTCAAACTAATTAGAGAAAATGTAGCTTAGATATCCTTTTTTATCATTTAGAATAATATTTACACAATCATATGAGTTGTATCCTTAGTCTTCTGGCTAGTTGAGCATTATTCCTCACTCCTGGGTGTTTTTGAAAATCCATCCACAATACAAAATATGGGCATTTCATCTTTAGAAAAATGGCCAGATATCCTGATGCAGGAGCACATCAAGCCAGCCAGCGTGGGAGCAAAAGACAGCTGGACACACCGAGCTGCAAATTTTGAAATTACCTTGAAGTTATTGCGCGGTCTTAAATTAAGTCATTTAGAAAAGGCGCACTTGTAAATGTAAACGGACCTTGAGCAATTTGCTCTCGTCCTTAGTAGGTAGAAGACATTTATAGTAAGTTAATGCAAGTAAGTAGAATTGAATGTGTAGATTAGACAATTTTAGAGCGCAAGAGGGAAATGGGATATAGACACCCTCATTGTGTATTGTAACATTATTGAAGTGTAGTATGAACATAGAAGAGAAGCAACGAGTTGTGTAGCAGACTCCATGTATAGAAGTTCTGAATTAATACAAAGAAAGTTGTGATTCAGACTCATGGTGTTCGTATATTCTCTGTGTATGCATCTTTGAATGTTATTCTCATGAATGTTTTTACTCTTTCTGTCATGCAATTGGTTTTGTGCTACGTATGAATTATTTCTTGTTGAATGTCTGAAATCTGAGAGGAAAGGGTAATGGAACGAGTTTCAATTGTTTCTCTATCTGAACAAGGGTTCCTGCAAGGAGTGCAATCGAATTGTCCGCAATGAGTGCGTTGACAAAGGGTTAAGATAGGGTAGCTTTTGTTCTTGTTCATAAGTGTAGTTTGGCACAGGAGCCGTGCAAGGAGTGCGCAGGCTGAGTGAAGTCTCAGGGCTGTGGACCTGAGTGAAGTAATTAGAGATTGTTGCTGCAGGAGTGCACAGAGTCGAAAGATTTCAACACTTGGACGTGTTTGAAAGTCTGTCGCAAGGAGTGCGTGGAAGGGTTTTTCTAAAAGACGCAGAAGCGGGGAAAAACTCAGGAAGGATAAGGCCTTCGAAACTGCTGAAGAAAAATGTAGGGAAGTTGTGACTGGAAGAATTTAGGAAGGCGTCATAAGTTTGTGCCACAGGTGGACAAGTTTTTGAAGGAACACTTAGTTATGCACATAAATCATCAAGGAAGAACGGACGGTTGGAATTCTCTGAGGAGAATCCATGAATTTACGTGAGCCGTCAGATCTCACAGAGGAGCAGGGAAGTTACGGTGAAAGCGTCGAAAGGGTTCTAAGCTCAGAAGGAGTAGGACCATGGATTTGAGCCATAAGGGCCGTCGAATTTCCATGTGGATATTTGTATCAGTATTTCGTAGGTCGAAGTTCCGTAAAACTTGCAACAGGAATCACGAAATCACGAAACGCGATATCCCGAAAGCCAAGAGGATTTGTGTGGGCCACGGAGGAGTTAGCGAGCAGACAGGTGGCACACCATTTCAGAGTTTCGTGGGGTGAAGTCCCGAACTCATTGCATTAGGATTCGCGATATTGCAAACTCCGAAGTCCCAACAGAGGTGAGGTAGGGTTGAAAAGTCAAATCTCGCCGGTGTATCGGAGTTTCAGAAAATCGAGATTCGAGGATTCGAGGAGACAAGTTGTTCGACATCGCGATACCCGAAATCGCGATAAGAAAAACCCCGAAATGGAAAAGGAAGGGTCAACGTTGACAGTATCTGGATTCGGGGATTTGAGAGACCAACGCTCGACCACCGGATTCGTGAAGTTGCGAAGTCCGATCTCAAAAGTGTAAAAAAAGGGTATCCCGTGAGAGTTAGTTGTGGGTACAAATTTCCTGATAGGGAAATAGAAGAGCGTTTAGAGTTCTTCGGGACAGTAGTAAGGAAAGATCCTGTGTTGACGTGGATCTTCCGAACTGCGGGTTGTGGAGGGACCATGCATTGGCATCATTTGGTATCAGAGCACAGAAAGGTCCTTTGCTTTCTGTAGCAGAGAAAAAAGAAGAATTCACCATGCCACCAAGGAGAAGGGATAGGCAAACACCCGATCCACGAGAGGAGAGGGAAATGCCAAGAAGAAGAGGCAGGTAGATGACAGATCCAGCCATGGCGAGAGAGATACGTGAACTATGAGCCAAACTTGAAGACATGGACACAACACAAAGGTGTACAGTCAGTGTTGGGGATCTAAGTGATTCCGAAAGTGAAATTGAGGCTGAATATGAAGAATAAGTTGCAGCCGAAGATGCATCAAACGAACGTTTGATCAGAGCTATTGCAAGGATGGGTGCAAGGGAAAAGATGGACATTCTAGTTTATGAGGGAAATATGGATGCAGAGGAGCTTCTAGACTGGATTAGAGCTTTGGAAACATACTTCGACTATGAAGATGTCGAAGAGAAAAAGAAAGTCAAGCATGTTGTCACATGTTTGAAGGGACATGCAACATTGTGGTGGGATGAAATACAAGCTAACAGACGCTACAAAGGCAAGCAGAATATCAAGAGTTGGGACAAAATGATCGCAAAGATGAAGGAGAAATTCATCCCCAGAGATTATCAAATTACTTTGTTCAGGCGAATGCAGAACCAGAGACAGAAGCTGATGACAATGAAAGAATACACTGAAGAATTCTACAAGCTGAACATTAGGGCAAGTCATCGGGAGAGAGATGATGAAAAAGTAGCCAGATACATGAATGGCATGAGATATCACATTCAGGATGAGATGAGCATGGTAACCATACGAATGGTGGAAGATGCTTATCAGATGGCTCTGAAAGCAGAAGAGAAGCCGATCTGAAAGCAGGGTCAGAGAGGCCGAGGCAGAAGTCATCCCAGAGGCAAATGAGTTTCCCAGGATAAATATCAAAACCCCAAAGAGGACTGGAAGAAACCTTAGACTTGAAATGAGAGAGGTGGATCCTCACAGAGAGGGAAATATGTTGAACAGAGAGGGCAGCATACTGAGCAGAGAGGAGATTATGCTGACAATAACACTTTTCCTCGTACTAGAGGTAGAGGTAGAGGAAGAGGTAGTGTAATAACATGCTTCACATGTGGAAAGAATGGGCACAAATATTACGAGTGTCTAGATAAAAAGAAGGAGAGTGGAGAAGCTCACATCGTCGAGGCATAGAGGCGAGATGTTGAGGCAGAGGATGTTGAAGGCAGAAGATCGCTAATGATGCGAAAAGTTCTGCTGACACCAGAGAAGGAGGTGGAGAGTTCAATCCAAAGGACCATACTTTTCCAGACTGCTTGCAAGACCAAGGACAGGGTGTGCAAGGTCATTGTAGACAGTGGTAGCATGGATAATCTTGTTTCTACGGAGATGGTAGAGAAGCTGGAGCTGGAGACGATTGATCATCCAAGCCCATACAGAGTTTCGTGGCTACAAAAAGGACCCCAGGTAACTGTCACTAAACAATGTTTAGTTGAGTTTAAGATAGGAGGATATAATGATAAGATATTATGTGATGTCATTCCTATGGATGTTTGTCATCTATTGCTGGGTAGACCATGGCAATATGACAGGAAGGTGATTCATGATGGGAGAATGAACACATACACCCTAGAGAAGAATGGGAGGACACACATGTTGCTTCCAATTAAGGATAAGGAGGTGAAACCGGAAGTAAGAAACATTGTACTTCTCATGAGTGGGAAGGAACTTCTTATAGAGGTTAAGAAGAAGGAGGATCCATAGTTCATTGTGGTAAAAAATCCTAGGATTGTTTTGACCAACACAAGTTTGGATGATTTACCCAAAGAGGTTCAGGAACTGCTGGAAGAGTTCGTTGATATAGTAGTGGATGAATTACCTCGTTCGTTGCCACCAATTAGAAGTGTGAGTCATCACATTGATCTCATACCAGGATCCAGTTTTCCAAACAAAGCCGCGTACAGATTGACACCGCAAGAGAATGAAGAGGTTAAAAGGCAAGTCCAAGAGTTGTTGGACAAAGGATTATTCAGAGAAAGCTTGAGTCCATGTGTTGTTCCAACAATACTCAGTCCGAAGAAAGATGGAGGTTGGAGGATGTGTACTGAATTGAGGGAAATTAACAAGATAACCATCAAGTACAGATTTCCATTGCCAAGGATGGATGATCTGATGGATTTCTTGAGTGGAGCAAAGTATTTTTCAAAGATTGATTTGAAAAGCGGTTATCATCAAATCCGCATGAGAGAAGGTGATGAATGGAAGATAGCCTTCAAAACCAATGAAGGGTTGTATGAATGGATTGTTATTCCATTTGGCTTAAAAAATGCACCGAGTACCTTCATGAGGTTGATGAATGAAGTCCTGAGGGAGTTCATTGGAAAATTTTTCATTATGTATTTAGATGATATACTAGTTTACAGTTTCGAAGCGAGACACAAAGTTCATAGGGAACTTTTGGAGGACATTGTGGAAGAAACTGGGAACTAACTTGTCTTTTAGTTCATCTTATCATCCTCAGATGGATGTACAGACAGAAGTGGTGAACAGAAGTCTGGGAGACTTGCTGAGAAGCTTGGTGACAGAACACCACAACCAGTGGGACAACATATTACCACAGGCAGAGTTTGTTCATAATGACTCGGTTAACAGGAGCACAGGGCAAAGTCCATTTCGGATTGTATATGGCATGCAATCGAGAGGAGTTTTTGAATTGAGGGATTCAGAATAGACTGCGACTAGGAGCGCTAGTGCAGAAGAATTCACAGAGGTGATGAAGGAACTTCACAGCCAGGTAAATGAGCGAATGAAGAATTCAAGCCAGGAATACAAACGCGGAGCAGATCAACACAAGAGACAACCTCAATTTTAGTTTTGTGACTTGATTCTGGCACATTTAAGAAAAGAAAGTTTCCCGATAGGAACATATAATAAGCTGAAAATGAAGAAAATCGGACCATGTAAGGTATTGAAGAAATTTGGGGTGAATGCTTACGAGATTGAATTACCTGATGGGATCGGAATTTCTCTGATATTCAATATCTCATATTTGTACCCATATAAAGCTGAGGAAGAAGGGACTGGAGTTGAGTAGCCAGTAATCCAATGGGAAAAGCAGATGCCAGTTGCAGATAAAACATAGATGGAGCACATACTGGACAAAAGAGTGAGCAAGAGGACCAGGCGAAAGCAATACTTTGAGTATCTGGTCAAATGGAAGAATCATCCAGTTGAAGATGCTAGCTGGGAGAATGAAGCAGAGACCAGAAGCATGGACAGACTGTGCGTGAGCTCATGGACAGGGGCCCATGAAATTTTTCAAGTGAGGGAGTATGATGCAGGAGCACATCAAGCGAGCCAGCGCGGGAGCAAAAGACAGTTGGACAAGCCCAGTTGCAAATTTTGAAATTACCTTGAAGTTATTGCGCGATCTTAAATGAAGTCATTAAGAAAAAGCGCACTTGTAAATGTAAACGGACCTTGAGCAATTTTCTCTCGTCCTTAGTAGGTAGAAGGCATTTATAGTAAGTTAATGCAAGTAGGTAGAATTGAATGTGTAGATTAGACAGTTTTAGAGAACAAGAGGGAAACAGGATATAGACACCCTCATTGTGTATTGTAACATTATTGAATTGTAGTATGAACATAGAAGAGAAGCAGAGAGCTGTGTAGCAGACTCCATGTACAGAAGTTCTGAATTAATACAAAGAAAGTTGTGATTCAGACTCATGGTGTTCGTATATTCTCTATGTATTCATCTTTGAATGTTATTCTCATGAATGTTTTTACTCTTTCTGTCATGCAATTGGTTTTATGCTACATATGAATGATTTCTTGTTGAATGTATGAAATCTGAGAGGAAAGGGTAATGGAATGAGTTTGAATTATTTCTCTATCTGAACAAGGGTTCCTGCAAGGAGTGCGTTGACAAAGGGTTCAGATAGGGTAGCTTTTGTTCTCATTCAGAAGTGCAATTTGGCATAGGAGCTGTGTAGGGAGTGCACAGGCTGAGCGAAGTCTCAGGGTTGTGGACCTGAGTGAAGTAATTAGAGACTGCTTTTGTAGGAGTGCACAGAGTCAAAATATTTCAACACTTGGACGTGTTTGAAAATCTGCCACAAGGAGTGCGTGCAAGGTTTTTTCTAAAAGACGCAGAAGTAGGGAAAAGCTCAGGAAGGATAAGGCCTTCGAAACTACTGAAGAACAACACAGGGAAGTTGTGACTGGAAGAATTTAGGAAGGCATCGTAATTTTGCACCGCAGGTGGAAGAGTTTGTGAAGGAACACTTAGTTATGCAAATAAATCGTCAAGGAAGAACAGACGGTTGGAATTATCTGAGGAGAATCCGCAAATTTTTGTGAGTCGTCAGATCTCACAGAGGAGCAGGGAAGTTACGACGAAAGCGTCGAAAGGGTTCTAAGATCAGAAGGAGTAGGACCATGGATCCGAGCCATAAGGGCGATTGAATTTCCATGTGGATATTTTTATCTAGATTTCGTAGGTCGAAGTTCTGTAAAACTTGCAACAGGAATTGCGAAATCACGAAACTCGATATCCCAAAAGCCAAGAGGATTTGTGTGGGTCACGGAGGAGTCAACGAGCAGACAGGTGGCATGCCATTTCAGAGTTTCATGGGGTGAAGTTCTGAACTCATTGCATTAGGATTCGTGATATTGTGAACTTCAAAGTCTCGACAGAGGTGAGGTAGCGTTGAAAAGTCAAAGCTCGCGGGTGTATCGAAGTTTCAGAAAATTGGGATTTGGGGATTCGAGGAGACGAGTTGGTCGACATCGCGATTGCTAAAATCGCGATAAGGAAAATCCTGAAAGGGAAAAGGAAGGGTCAGTGTTGACTGTATCAGGATTCATGGATTTGAGATACCAACACTCGACCACCGGATTCGCAAAGTTGCGAAGTCCGATCTCCCAAGTGTAAAAAAAGGCGATCCTGTGAGAGTTAGCTATGGGTGCAGATTTCTTGATAGGGAAATAGAAGAGCGTTTAGAGTTCTTCGGGCCAGTAGTAAAGGAAATATCCTGTGCTGACGTGGATCTTCCGACCTACGGGTTGTGGAGGGACCGTGCGTTGGCATCATTTGGTATCAGAGCACAGAAAAGTTTTTTGCTTTCTGTAGTAGAGAAAAAAGAAGAAGTCACCATGCCGCCAAGGAGAAGGGATAGGCAAACACCTGATCCACCATAGGAGAGGGAAATGCCAAGAAGAAGAGGTAGGCAGATGACATATCCAACCATGGAGAGAGAGATGCATGATCTATGAGCCAGACTCGAAGACATGGAGACATCACAAAGGCATACAGTCAGTGTTGGGGATATAAGTGATTCCAAAAGTGAAATTGAGGTTGAATATGAAGAAGAAGTTGTAGTCGAAGATGCATCAAATGAACGTTTGATCAGAGCTATTGCAAGGATGGGTGCAAGGGCAAAGATGGACATTCTAGTTTATGAGGGAAATCTGGATGCAGAGGAGCTTCTAGACTGGATTAGAGCTCTGGACACATACTTCTACTATGAATATGTCGAAGAGGACAAGAAAGTCAAGCATGCTGTCACAAGATTGAAGGGACATGCAAAATTGTGGTGGGATGAACTACAAGCTGACAGATGCTGCAAAGGAAAGAAAAAGATCAAGAGTTGGGACAGAATGATCGCAAAGATGAAGGCAAAATTCATCCCCAAAGATTATAAAATTACTCTGTTCAAGAGAATGCAGAACCTGAGATAGAAGCTGATGATAGTGAAAGAATACATAGAAGAATTCTACAAGCTGAACATCAAGGCAGGTCATTGGGAGAGCGATGATGAAAAATTAGCCAGATACATGAATGGCCTGAGATATGACATTCAGGATGAGATGATCATGGTAACCATCGAACGGTGGAATATTCTTATCAGATGGCTCTGAAAGAAAAAGAGAAGCTAAGCCGAAAGCAGGGTCAGAGAGGCCGAGGCAGAAGTCAGCCCATAGGCAAATCAATTGCCCAGGATAAATATCATAAGCCCAAAGAGGACTAGAAGAAACCTCAAACTCAAATTGAGAGAGGTGGAACCTCACAGAGAGGGTAATATGCTGAATAGAGAGGGCAACATACTGAGAAGAGAGGAGATTATGCTGACAATAACACTTTTCCTCGTACTAGAGGTAGAGGTAGAGGAAGAGGTAGTGTAATAACATGCTTCACATGTGGAAAGAATGGGCACAAATATTACGAGTGTCTAGATAAAAAGAAGGAGAGTGGATAATCTCACATCGTCGAGGCATAGAGGCGATATGTTGAGGCAGAGGATGCTGAAGGTGGAAGATCGCTAATGATGCGAAAATTTCTGCTGACACCAGAGAAGGAGGTGGAGAGTTCAATCCAAAGGACCATACTTTTCCAGACTGCTTGCAAGACCAAGGACAGGGTGTGCAAGGTCATTGTAGACAGTGGTAGCATGGATAATCTTGTTTCTACGGAGATGGTA
>ML788754.1:517194-528395 GCA_009831015.1 Picea engelmannii | reverse complement strand
TGGCTACAAAAAGGACACCAGGTAACTGTCACTAAACAATGTTTAGTTGAGTTTAAGATAGGAGGATATAATGATAAGATATTATGTGATGTCATTCCTATGGATGTTTGTCATCTATTGCTGGGTAGACCATGGCAATATGATAGGAAGGTGATTCATGATGGGAGAATGAACACATACACCCTAGAGAAGAATGGGAGGACACACATGTTGCTTCCAATTAAGGATAAGGAGGTGAAACCGGAAGTAAGAAACACTGTACTTCTCATGAGTGGGAAGGAACTTCTTATAGAGGTTAAGAAGAAGGAGGATCCATAGTTCATTGTGGTAAAAAATCCTAGGATTGTTTTGACCAGCACAAGTTTGGATGATTTACCCAAAGAGGTTCAGGAACTGCTGGAAGAGTTCGTTGATATAGTAGTGGATGAATTACCTCGTTCGTTGCCACCAATTAGAAGTGTGAGTCATCACATTGATCTCATACCAGGAGCCAGTTTTCCAAACAAAGCCGCGTACAGATTGACACCGCAAGAGAATGAAGAGGTTAAAAGGCAAGTCCAGGAGTTGTTGGACAAAGGATTGGTCAGAGAAAGCTTGAGTCCATGTGCTGTTCCAATAGTACTCAATCCGAAGAAAGACGGAGGCTGGAGGATGTGTAATGATGCGAGGGAAATTAACAAGATAACCATCAGGTACATATTTCCATTGCTGAGGATGGCTGATCTGATGGATTGCTTGAGTGGAGCAAAGTATTTTTCAAAGAATGATTTGAAAAGTGGTTATCATCAAATCTGCATGAGAGAAGGTGATGAATGGAAGACATCATTCAAAACCAACGAAGGGTTGTATGAATGGCTTGTTATGTCGTTTGGCTTAACAAATGCGCCGAGTAACTTCATGAGGTTGATGAATGAAGTCCTGAGGGAGTTCACCGGAAAAATTTTCATTATGTATTTAGATGATATATTGGTTTACAGTAAAATAGTGGCAGAGCACCTGAAGCATTTGGCTACAGTGATGCAGAGATTGCAGCAGGAGAAGCTGTTGATAAACATGAAGAAGTCCTCATTCATGAAGGCAGAGCTCATTTACTTGGGATTTTTTATTTCTGCAGATGAGTTGAGGATGGATCCAGATAAGGTGGAGGTAATCAAGAATTGGCCATCACCGAAGAATACCTTTGAGGTGAGAAGTTTTCACGGATTGGCTAGTTTCTACCGAAATTTCATCAGGAATTTCAGTGGAATTAATGCATCGATAATGGATACAGTGAAGAAAAGACACAAGTCTTTTCACTGGACTAAAGAGGTTGAGAAGAGTTTTAATCTGTTGAAGAGGAAGATTATAGAACAACCAGTTTTGGTGTTGCCGGATTTCCAGAAGACATTTCAGGTGAAATGCGATGCAAGTGGATTTGCAATTGAGGAAGTCTTGAGTCAAGAAGACAAACCGATAGCATACTTCAACGAGAAGCTGAATGAAGGAAAAATGAAATACTCCACTTATGATAAGGAGTTTTATGCTATTATCCAGGCATTGAAGAAATGGAGGCATTACTTGATCCCAAAAGAGTTTGTCTTGTACAGTGACAATCATGCATTACAGTTTGTGACTCAACAGGAGAAGTTGAATCAGAGACATGTTAGATGGGTTGAGTATATGTAGAATTTCACTTTTGTGATAAAACATATTTCTAGTACTGCTAACAAAGTTGTTGATGCTTTGAGCAGGAAGTGTTTGTTATTGCAGTAGTTCAAAGTCAAAACGTTGGGTTTTGATGATCTCAGGAACATGTACGCTGATGATCCACATTTTAAGGAGGCGTATGAAGTAGTTGAGAATCCAATTCTTAGAGACAGAAGCCAATGGGTAGAATACATGATCCAGGAAGGATTACTGTTCAGAGGTAATCAATTGTGTATTCTGAAATGCTCCATGAGGGATAATTTGCTGAAGGAGAAACACAGTGGAGGATTGGCAGGGCACTTTGGTCACGACAAGACATTCACAAAGTTGAATGAGTCATATTTTTGGCCAGGAATGCGAGCAGATGTTAAGATATTCGTAGACAGATGCAAAATTTGCTAGCATTCGAAGGGAAGGAAATAGAATGCAAGATTCTATCAACCATTTCCCATACCAGAAAGGCCATGGGATGCAATCAGCATGGATTTTGTATTGGGGTTTCCATGAACACAAAGATGTTTTGATTCAATCTTTGTGGTGGTGGATAGGTTTTCCAAGATGGCACACTTCATTCCATGTCAGAAGACCAGTGACACAACTCACATTGCAAATCTATTTTTCAAAGAAGTCATTTGACTTCATGGCTTACCAAGAAGCATAGTTTCGGATCGAGACACAAAGTTCATAGGGCACTTTTGGAGGACATTGTGGAAGAAGCTGGGAACTAACTTGTATTTTAGTTCAACTTATCATCCTCAGATGGATGGACAGACAGAAGTGGTGAATAGAAGTCCGGGAGACTTGCTGAGAAGCTTGGTGATAGAACACCTTAGCCAGTGGGACAACATATTACCACAGGTAGAGTTTGCTCATAATGACTCGGTTAACAGGAGCACAGGGAAGAGTCCATTTCGGATTGTATATGGCATGCAACCGAGAGGAGTTTCTGAATTGAGGGATTTAGAACAGACTGTGACTAGGAGTGCTAGTGAAAAAGAATTCGCAGACGCGATGAAGAAACTTCACAGCTAGGTGAAGGAGCGATTGCAGAATTGAAGCCAGGAATACAAACGCAGAGCAGATCAACACAAGAGACAACTTCAATTTGAGGTTGGTGACTTGATTTTGGCACATTTAAGAAAAGAAAGGTTCCCGAGAGGAACATATAATAAGATGAAAATGAAAAAAATCAGACCATGTAAGGTCTTGAAGAAATTTGGGGCGAATGCTTACGAGATTGAATTACCCGATGGGATCGGAATTTCTCCAATATTCAATATCTCATATTTGTACCCATATAAAGCTGAGGAAGCAGGGACTCGAGTTGAGCAACCAGTAATAGAATGGGAAAAGAAGATGCCAGTTGCATATAAACCACAAATGGAACACATACTGGACAAAAGAGTGAGCAAGAGGACCAGGAGAAAGTAATACTTTGAGTATCTGGTCAAATGGAAGAATCATCCAGTTGAAGATGCCAGCTGGGAGAATGAAGCGGAGATCCAGAAGCATGGACAGACCATGCGTGAGCTCATGGACAGGAGCCCATGAAAGTTTTCAAGCGAGGAAGTATGATGCAGGAGCACATCAAGCAAGCCAGCGCGGGAGCAAAAGACAGCTCGACAAGCCCAGTTGCAAATTTTGAAATTACCTTGAAGTTATTGCATGATCTTAAATGAAGTCATTAAGAAAAAGTGCACTTGTAAATGTAAATGGACCTTGAGCAATTTTCTCTCGTCCTTAGTAGGTAGAAGGCATTTATAGTAAGTTAATGCAAGTAGGTAGAATTGAATGTGTATATTAGACAGTTTTAGAGCGCAAGAGGGAAATGGGATATAGACACCCTCATTGTGTATTGTAACATTATTGAAGTGTAGTATGAACATAGAAGAGAAGAAGAGAGCTGTGTAGCAGACTCCATGTACAAAAGTTCTGCATTAATACAAAGAAAGTTGTGATTCAGACTCATGGTGTTCGTATATTCTCTGTGTATTCATCTTTGAATGTTATTCTCATGAATTTTTTTACTCTTTCTGTCATGCAATTGGTTTTATGCTACATATGAATGATTTCTTGTTGAATGTCTAAAATCTAAGAGGAAAGGGTAATGGAATGAGTTTCAATTGTTTCTCTATATGAACAAGGGTTCCTGCAAGGAGTGCAGTCGAATTGTTCGCAAGGAGTGCGTTGACAAAGGGTTCAGATAGGGTAGCTTTTGTTCTCGTTTAGAAGTACAGTTTGGCACAGAAGCCGTGCAAGGAGTGCGTAGGCTGAGCAAATTCTTAGGTTTGTGGACCTGAGTGAAGTAATTAGAGACTGTTGTTGCAGGAGTGCGCAAAGTCGAAAGATTTCAACACTTGGACTTGTTTGAAAGTCTGCCACAAGGAGTGTGTGCAAGGGTTTTTCTAAAAGACGCAGAAGTGGGGAAAATATCAGGAAGGATAAGGCCTTCGAAACTGCTGAAGAACAACACAGGGAAGTTGTGACTAGAAGAATTTAGGAAGGTGTTGTAAGTTTGCGCCGCAAGTGGACAAGTTTGTGAAGGAACACTTAGCTATGCATAGAAATCATCAAGGAAGAACGGACGGTCGGAATTCTCTGAGGAGAATCCGTGAATTTTCATGAGCCGTCAGATCTCATAGAGGAGCAGGGAAGTTATGGCGAAAGTGTCGAAAGGGTTCTAAGATTAGAAAGAGTAGGACCGTGGATCTGAGCCATAAGGGCCGTCGGATTTCCACGTGGATATTTGTATCGGGATTTCGTAGGTCGAAGTTTTGTAAAAATTGCAACAGGAATCACGAAATCACGAAACGTGATATCCCGAAAGCCAATAGGATTTGTGTGGGCCACGGAGGAGTCAATGAGTGGACAGGTGGCACGCCATTTCAGAGTTTTGTGGGGTGAAGTCCCGAACTCATTGCATTAGGATTTGCGATATTGAGAACTCCGAAGTCTTGACAGAGGTGAGGTAGCGTTGAAAAGTCAAAGCTCGCGGGTGTATTGGAGTTTTGGCAAATCAGGATTCAGGGATTCGAGGAGATGAGTTGTTCGACATCGTGATTGCTGAAATCACGATAAGGAATATCTCGAAAGGGAAAAGGAAGGGTTAGCGTTGACTGTATCGGGATTCGGGGATTTGAGAGACCAACGTTCGACCACCGGATTCGCAAAGTTGCGAAGTCCGATCTCCCAAGTGTAAAAAAAAGGGATCCCGTGAGAGTTACCTATGGGTGCAGATTTCCCGATAGGTAAATAGAAGAGAATTTAGAGTTCTTCGGGCCAGTAGTAAAGGAAAGATCCTGTGATGACATGGATCTTCCGACCTGTGGGTTGTGGAGGGACCGCGAGTTGGAATCATTTGGTATCAGAGCATAGAAACGTTCTTTGCTTTTTGTAGTAGAGAAAAAATAAGAAGTCACCATGCCACCAAGGAGAAGGGATAGGAAGACACCCGATCCACCAGAGGAGAGGGAAATGCCGAGAAGAATAGGCAGGCAGATGATAGATCCAGCCATGGAGAGAGAGATGCGTGATCTATGAGCCAGACTCGAAGACATGGAGACAACACAAAGGCATATAGTCAGTGTTGGGGATCTAAGTGATTCCGAAAGTGAAATTGAGGCTGAATATGAAGAAGAAGTTGTAGCCGAAGATGCATCAAACGAACGTTTGATCAGAGCTATTGCAAGGATGGGTGCAAGGAAAAATATGTACATTCTCGTTTATGAGGGAAATCTGGATGCAGAGGATCTTCTAGACTGGATTAGATCTCTGGACACATACTTCGACTATGAAGATTTCGAAGAGGACAAGAAATTCAAGCATGTTGTCACAAGATTGAAGGGACATGCAACATTGTGGTGGGATGAACTACAAGCTGACAGACGTTGGAAAGGCAAGCAGAAGATCAAGAGCTGGGACAGAATGATCACAAAGATGAAGGCAAAATTCATCCCCAGAGATTATCAAATTAATCTGTTCAAGAGAATGCAGAACCTGAGATAGAAGCTAATGACAGTGAAAGAATACACTGAAGAATTCTACAAGCTGAACATCAGGGCAGGTCATCGGAAGAGCGATGATGAAAAAGTATCCAAATACATGAATGGCCTGAGATATGACATTCAGGATGAGATGAGCATGGTAACCATCCGAATGGTGGAAGATGCTTATCAGATGGCTCTAAAAGAAGAAGAGAATCTGAGCCGAAAGCAGGGTCAGAGAGGCCGAGGCAGAAGTCAACCCAAAGGCAAATCAGTTGCCCAGGATAAATATATGAAGCCCAAAGAGGACTCGAAGAAACCTCAAACTCAAATTGAGAGAGGTGGAACCTCACAGAGAGGGCAATATGCTGAACAGAGAGGGCAGCATACCGAGCAGAGAGGAGATTATGCTGACAATAAAACTTGTCCTCGTACTAGAGGTAGAGGAAGAGGAAGAGGTGGAGTAATAACATGCTTCACATGTGGAAAGAATGGGCACAAGTCTTATGAGTGTCCAGATAAAAAGAAGGAGAGTGGAGAATCTCACATCGCCGAGGCACAGAGGTGAGATGTTAAGGCAGAGGATGTTGAAGGCGAAAGATCGTTGATGATGCAAAATGTTCTGCTGACACCAGAGAAGGAGGTGGAGAGTTCATTCCAAAGGACCAGACTTTTCCGGACTACTTGGAAGACCAAGGATAGGGTGTGAAAGGTCATTGTAGACAGTGTTAGCATGGATAATATCATTTCTACGAAGATGGTAGAGAAGCTGGAGCTGGAGACTATTGATCATCCAAGCCCATACAGAGTTTCGTGGCTACAAAAATGGCACCAGGTAACTGTCACTAAACAATGTTTAGTTGAGTTTAAGATAGGAGGATATAATGATAAGATATTATGTGATGTCATTCCTATGGATGTTTTTCATCTATTTCTGGGTAGACCATGGAAATATGACAGGAAGGTGATTCATGATGGGAGAATGAACACATACACCCTAGAGAAGAATGGGAGGACACACATGTTGCTTCCAATTAAGGATAAGGAGGTGAAACCGGAAGTAAGAAACACTGCACTTCTCATGAGTGGGAAGGAACTTCTTATAGAGGTTAAGAAGAAGGAGGATCCATAGTTCATTGTGGTCAGAAAGCCTAGGATTGTTTTGACCAGCACAAGAGTGGATGATTTACCTGAAGAGGTTCAGGAACTGCTGGAAGAGTTTGCTAATATAGTAGTGGATGAATTACCTCATTCATTGCCATCGATTAGAAGTGTGAGTCATCACATTGATCTCATACTAGGAGCCAGTTTGCCAAACAAAGCCACGTACATATTGACACCGCAAGAGAATGAAGAGGTTAAAATGCAAGTCCAGGAGTTGTTGGACAAAGGATTAGTCAGAGAAAGATTGAGTCCATGTGTTGTTCCAATAGTACTCAGTTCAAAGAAAGACGGAGGCTGGAGGATGTGTACTGACTCGAGGGCAATTAACAAGATAACCATCAGGTACAGATTTCCATTGTTGAGGATGGATGATCTGATGGTTTGCTTGAGTGGAGAAAAGTATTTTTCAAAGATTGATTTGAAAAGTGATTATCATCAAATCCGCATGAGAGAATGTGATGAATGGAAGACAACATTCAAAACCAACGAAGGGTTGTATGAATGGCTTGTTATGCCATTTGTCCTAAAAAATGCACCGAGTACCTTCATGAGGTTGATGAACGAAGTCCTGAGGGAGTTCATCGAAATATTTTTCATTGTGTATTTAGATGATATACTGGTTTACAGTAAAACAGTGGCAGAGCACCTGAAGCATTTGGCTACAGTGATGCAGAGATTGCAGCACGAGAAGCTGTTGATAAACATGAAGAAGTCCTCTTTCATGAAGACAAAGCTCATTTACTTGGGATTTGTTATTTATGTAGATGAGTTGAGGATGGATCCAGATAAGGTGGAGGTAATCAAGAATTGGCCATCACCGAAGAATTCCTTTGAGGTGAGAAGTTTTCACGGATTGGCTAGTTTCTACCGAAAGTTCATCAGGAATTTCAGTGGAATTAGTGCAGCAATGATGGATACAGTGAAGAAAATACACACGTTTTTTCACTGGACTAAAGAGGTTGAGAAGAGTTTTAATCTGTTGAAGAGGAAGATTACGGAACAACTAGTTTTTGTGTTGCTGGATTTCCAGAAGACATTTCAGATGAAATGCGATGCAAGTGGATTTGCAATCGGGGCATTCTTGATTCAAGAAGACATACCAATAGCATACTTCAGCGAGAAGCTGAATGAAGCGAAAATGAAACACTCCACTTATGATAAGGAGTTTTATGCTATTATCCAGGCATTGAAGAAATGGAGGCATTACTTGATCCCAAAAGAGTTTGTCTTGTACAATGACAATCATGCATTGCAGTTTGTGACTCAATAGAAGAAGTTGAATTAGAGACATGTCAGATGGGTTGAGAATATGCAGAATTTCACTTTTGTGATAAAACATATTTCTAGTACTGCTAACAAAGTTGCTGATACTTTGAGCAGGAAGTGTTTGTTATTGCAGTAGTTCAAAGTCAAAACGTTGGGTTTTGATGATCTCAGGAACATGTACGCTAATGATCCAGATTTTAAGGAGGCGTATGAAGCAACTGAGAATCCAATTCTCAGAGACAGAAGCCAATGGGTAGAATACATGATCTAGGAAGGATTATTGTTCAGAGGTAATCAACTGTGTATTCTGAAATGCTCCATGAGGGAGAATTTTCTGAAGGAGAAACACAGTGGAGGATTGGCAGGGCACTTTGGTCACGACAAGACGTTCGCAAAGTTGAATGAGTCATATTTTTGGCCGAGAATGCAAGCAGACGTCAAGATATTCGTAGACAGATGCAAAATTTGCCATCATTCGAAGGGAAGGAAACATAATGCAAGATTCTATCAACCATTGCCCATACCAGAAAGGTCGTGGGATGCAATCAGCATGGATTTTGTATTGGGGTTTCCAAGAACACAAAGAGGTTTTGATTCAATATTTTTGGTGGTGGATAGGTTTTCCAAGATGGCACACTTCATTCCATGTTAGAAGGACAGTGACGCAACTCACATTGCGAATCTGTTTTTCAAAGAAGTCATTCGACTTCATGGCTTACCAAGAAGCATAGTTTCGGATCAAGACAAAAATTTCATAGGGAAATTTTGTAGGGCATTGTGGAAGAAGCTGGGAACTAACTTGTCTTTTAGTTCAGCTTATCATCCTTAGATGGATGGATAGACAGAAGTGGTGAACAAAAGTCTGGGAGACTTGCTGAGAAGCTTGGTGACAGAACACCACAGCCAGTGGGACAACATATTACCATAGGCAGAGTTTGCTCATAATGACTCGGTTAACATAAGCACAGGGCAGAGTCCATTTCGGATTGTATATGGCATGCAACCGAGAGGATTTTATGAATTGAGGGATTCAGAACAGACTGCGACTAGGAGCACTAGCACAGAAGAATTTGCAGAGGCGATGAAGGAACTTCACAGCCAGGTGAAGGAGCGATTGCAGAATTCAAGCCAGGAATACAAACGCAGAGCAGATCAACACAAGAGACAACTTCAATTTGAGGTTGGTGACTTGATTCTGGCACATTTAAGAAAAGAAAGGTTCTCGAGAGGAACATATAATAAGCTGAAAATGAAGAAAATCGGACCATGTAAGGTCTTGAAGAAATTTGGGGTGAATGCTTACGAGATTGAATTACCCGATGGGATCGGAATTTCTTCGATATTCAATATCTCAGATTTGTACCCATATAAAGCTGAGGAAGCAGGGACTAGAGTTGAGAAGCCAGTAATCCAATGGGAAAAGCAGATGCCAATTGCAGATAAACCACAGATGGAGCGCATACTGGACAAAAGAGTGAGCAAGAGGACCAAACGAAAGCAATACTGAGTATATGGTCAAATGGAAGAATCATCCAGTTGAAGATGCCAGCTGGGAGAATGAAGCGGAGATCCAGAAGCATGGACAGAAATGTGCGTGAGCTCATGGACAGGAGCCCATGAAAGTTTTCAAGCAAGGGAGTATGATGCAGGAGCACATCAAGCAAGCCAGCGCGGGAGAAAAAGACAGCTGGACAAGCCCAGCTGGAAATTTTGAAATTACCTTGAAGTTATTGCGCGATCTTAAATGAAGTCATTAAGAAAAAGTGCACTTGTAAATGTAAACGGACCTTGAGCAATTTTCTCTCGTCCTTAGTATGTAGAAGGCATTTATAGTAAGTTAATGCAAGTAGGTAGAATTGAATGTGTAGATTAGACAGTTTTAGAGCGCAAGAGGGAAATGGGATATAGACACCCTCATTGTGTATTGTAACATTATTGAAGTGTAGTATGAACATAGAAGAGAAGCAGAGAGCTGTGTAGCAGAATCCATGTACATAAGTTCTGAATTAATACAAAGAAAGTTGTGATTCAGACTCATGGTGTTCGTATATTCTCTATGTATGCATCATTGAATGTTATTCTCTTGAATGTTTTTACTCTTTCTGTCATGCAATTGCTTTTATGCTACGTATGAATGATTTCTTGTTGAATGTCTGAAATCTGAGAGGAAAGGATAATGGAATGAGTTTCAATTGTCTCTCTATCTGAACAAGGGTTCCTGCAAGGAGTGCATTGACAAAGGGTTCAGATAGGGTAGCTTTTGTTCTCGTTCAGAAGTGCAGTTTGGCACAGGAGCCGTGCAAGGAGTGCGTAGGCTGAGCGAAGTCTCAGGGTTGTGGACCTGAGTGAAGTAATTAGAGACTGTTGCTGCAGGAGTGCGCAGAGTCGAAAGATTTCAACACTTGGACGTGTTTGAAAGTCTGCCGCAAGGAGTGCGTGCAAGGGTTTTTATAAAAGACGCAAAAGTGGGGAAAAGCTCAGGAAGGATAAGGCCTTCGAAACTGCTGAAGAACAACGCAGGGAAGTTGTGATTCGAAGAATTTAAGAAGGCTTCATAAGTTTGCGCCGCAGGTGGACAAGTTTGTGAAGGAACAATTAGTTATGAAAATAAATCGTCAAGGAAGAACAAACAGTCGGAATTCTCTGAGGAGAATCCACGAATTTCCATGAGCCGTCAGATCTCACAGAGGAGCAGGGAAGTTACGACGAAAGCGTCGAAAGGGTTCTAAGCTCAGAAGGAGTAGGACCGTGGATCCGAGCCATAAGGTTCGTCGGATTTCCACGTGGATATTTGTATCAGGATTTCGTAGGTCAAAGTTCCATAAAACTTGCAATAGGAATCGCGAAATCACGAAACGCGATATCCCGAAAGTGTAATGTCCCCCACCTCTTAGAGAGGTAATGAGGAGACTCAGTGGCCTGGGCACCCCCACTAGGTCATAGTCTCACACTGAAGGGAGGGAAAAGTCAAGAAGTTGAAAGTTATATTTTTAAGTTGACTTAAGAAAGGAAAAGGAAAGGAGTAAAAGATAACTCAACAGAAGAATAGAAGATTAACCCTGGGAGTTAACCTAACTCAACAGAGAATTAGAAGGAAAAGTA
>ML788754.1:505593-516683 GCA_009831015.1 Picea engelmannii | reverse complement strand
GGGTTTCAGTCATCCAGTAGGGTGCACCATTCAGTGGAGATTTCAGATCTACAACGATTGAGAGGGATCTTGGAGATTTGGGCACCTGGGTTGTTCTCACCATCACCCGATCTATATTCTTGGAGAGTTTCAGATCATTTGGATATCTCCTTCATCAGGGTCAAACCAGCTAGGGTTTCAGCCATCCAGTAGGGCACATCATTCAGTGGAGAATTCAGATCTACGGAGTTTGAGAGTGGATTTGGGAATTTGGACATCTGGGTTTCCCTTGCAGTTGCCCGATCTATCATTTGGCATCTTTCTCAGGATGATTGGACACTTTTGGTAGCAGGGCAGAATTATTCAGGGCTTCAGCGTTCTATCAGGACGTGGCAGATCTGCTTGATTTAGTCTTCATTGTATATCCAGCCTTTGGAGGCTCATTTTGTATTGTCGGGAGCATTTTGTAGCAGCTCATATCTATTGCTTGTACGACCATCTGAGGTTTATACCAGATCAGCCATCTATTGTATTGATCTTACATTGCTCATAATAAAAAGGTCAGATCTTTGCTTATGCTTCTATATTTTGAATATATTGTGATCTCCATGTGTTGATGAATCTTGTATGCACTTAGAAACTCAATAAATTAGTATTAGTTAGTGAGTCCAAGAAATAATTTGGCTTGGGATCATTACAGAAAGCCAAGAGGATTTGTGTGGGCAACGGAGGAGTCAGCGAATGGACAGGTGGCACGCCATTTTAGAGTTTCGTGGGGTGAAGTCCTGAACTCATTGCATTAGGATTCGCGATATTGCGTACTCCGAAGTCCCGACAGAGGTGAGGTAGCGTTGAAAAGTCAAAGCTCGCGGGTGTATTGGAGTTTCGGAAAATTGGGATTCGGGGATTCGAGGAGACGAGTTGTTTAACATCGCGATCGTCGAAATCGCGATAAGGAAAATCCTGAAAGGGAAAAGGAAGGGTCAGCGTTGACTGTATCGGGATTCGGGGATTTGAGAGACCAGCGCTCGACCACCGGATTCACGAATTTGCGAAATCCGATCTCCCAAGTGTAAAAAAAGGGGATCCCGTGAGAGTTAGATGTGGGTGCAGATTTCCTGATAGGGAAATAGAAGAGCATTTAGAGTTCTTCGGGCCAATAGTAAAGGAAAGATCATGTGCTGACGTGGATCTTCCGACCTGCAGATTGTGGAGGGACCATGCGTTGGCATCATATCCAAAATCATATATTATTTGGAAAATTCACTTGCGCTTCACCTAATTAGGATCATTCTACACAAAACCCATGTCATATAATCTTCATATTCACCTTCATCACTCTTGGAATCACATATGAATATCATTGCCCGAAAAATGAATATTACATTTTGTTGCTAACTAATTGCAAGAATTGTAGTTCAAATCTCATATTCAACAAGTAGAATAGGAATTCCTCGATCCCTTTTTTTGTATCCTTGATCTTATGACATGTTTACCATGATCCAATTTATCCAAGTGTATAATTTTGGATTTTGTGAATAAACGGGCGGATTTACAATTGATTCTTGTGTATTTCCTGTAGCTCACTGACGCGTTTGACCACGCATTGACCACGAGGTTTCAAATGTTATGAGTATGGATAGATAGGTAATTTACCATCTCCTTCCATAAAGTAAGTGATCCAGGTGGATATCGATGTCCACCCACCTTTTCCGACTGGCTCAAAACAGTTTTCTGGCAATTTTGACAATTTACTATTTTTAGCAGTTTTTAACTTTTGGGGGCATTTTGAGGGCCCAAATGAAGGTTTTTCAATATTGAGGTTCTCAATGATAGATAAATTCATTATTGATCCCCCAAAATTAATCTCCTCGAAGATACATTTCCAACGAGCTATCACACGCCTAAAACATAGATCGTATGAAAAAGTTACAACCCCAGGTAGTTGATGTACTCACTTACCCAAACAGGGCCCACATGACTTTTGGCGCTTCATCTCCTAGGGTTAGGTTTTTGGATGTCTAGGGTTTTTCGCATTCCAGTTTATTTTAAAAATTCCTTCAGGGCCTCATTGTAATCATCTTCTTATGAATGCAAGTAGTCGTCACATCTCTTCTCAGAGATAAGTTGCCACCATTCTAGCGAGTCTTCACTCTGTATATTTACAGTCTCTGTACATTTCTTTGATTAATAGAAATAATGTATTACTGTATATCCGTGTTTATGATTTCATCTCTGATACATTTTTGTTATATCATTGAATATATGCGATATCTCTATGCATTTATTTATTATATCTCCTCTCCCATTTCATGCCGAAAATAATCCGGATCAGTGGTATCATAGCAGACTATTCTTGATTGTTTTGTTTTTCAGTGCATGTCCCTGATGAGGTCCAAGTATAGCAAGTTGGGTCTTGAGCTTGTCTCTCTTGAAGACAATCGCTCTTTCACACCCAAGAAACCCTCAATGGCGGAAGAAAAGAAAAATGACGGAGCAAACGATCCTATCAGTCTGTTTCTTGAGCAAGCTCTCACGCGACAGAGGGACGAAATGATGGATAATTTTTCCCACATTCTTCAATGCCTTTCGATAGTAACAAGCGCATCCTCATCAAGTGGCCACTTTGGAAGCACCTCGCCTTTCAAGGTGCAAGTTAATTTTGATATTCTTGTATTTGAAGGACAGATAGATGCAGAAGCCCTAGAAAAATGGTTAACTCTACTAGAAGGTTATTTCTCCGTTCACAATTGTTATGACAAAGAAAAGATCACCTTCGCACTCCTTAAAGCTCTCCCTCATGTCAAACATTGTTGGGAAACTTACTGGGAGCAAAGTTCCACAGATGAGTCTGGAATATATGGGGCCGAGCCCACTTGGGATTTTTGTGTGGATGTGGTAAAGGAACAATATTACCCTGTTGGCAACTATGAGGACTAATACATGAGATGGACCACACTGCGACAAGAGAGGGGCCAAGAAGTTCCGGAGTTCACCAATACCTTCCATACCTTGCACACCAAGTTGGGTATCAAAGACTCTGAACGACATTTGGTTCTGAAATATCGTGGGGCTCTACACAGATACATCCAAACTGAAATGGATTTTTTTGACATCTCATCACTCGATGCTGCCTATCAATATGTTGTTAAAATCGAGCATAAATTTAGGCACCAGAACAAACGAGAGTTCAGGTCTACAAATCTGAAAAAACCAAAGTGTGACAAAGACAACCCTAACAAATATTCTCTCGAAAACCAGTCCAAGCCACAGGAAAAGAAGGGTCACGGGAAGACAAAGAAGGACACCGGAAAATGGTGCGATTTCCAAAAAATCCCCTGGCACAACACCGATGAATGTCACTTGAAATAGTCATTGGTGGCCGAGATCAAAGACAAGGAGCCGAACCCTGATTTAGAATCTGATTCTGAAAATACTGGTAAAGGACAGATCATTGACGTATACCCCACTGCTATTGTCACGACCGCAACAATTCAACCAGAAGAACCAACAGATCTTGAAGAGGGGGAGTGCCTTTTTCATTCACAAATGAGGGTGAAGGGGACCCCGCTACATTTTATTGTTGATAACGAAAGCCAGAAGAACCTCATATCAATAGAGGTCGTCAAATAGTTGGGATTGTCGACAACACCAAACTTGGAGCCATACAACATTGGGTGGCTTCGCCAAGGACGAGATATTCATGTCAGCTAGCAGTGTCGATTGTCATATGGCATCCAACCCTTCAAGGATGAGGTATTATGTGATGTTTCCCCACTGGATGTCTGTGATGTTCTCTTGGGCCAACCATATATGTGGAAGCACCATGTTGTTTATGAGTCTTGACCCCACAATGTCATTGTTACTTTGTGGGGTCATCTCTATAGAATACCAGAGGTAGTTCCGACTACTGTTCCACCAAAAACATGCTGCAAGGTAGTATCTCATACTGCAAAATTCAGCTTCTTCACAATCTGTTCAAAAGGGGAACAGAAGGACATTGGAACCACTACAAGCTCGCCCCAAGCACCTTCTAACTAATAGAAGCAGGTCGACAAGGTTGCAAAAAAGAGAAAATATTCCTTATGCAGGTAGTCCTCTCATGTATCCCGAATTTTTGAATAGCCTCAGCCTCAACAATTTTGTGACAAACTTCCACAAACTGAGCAGTGTGATGTCTCCAACAAGCCAAGCAACTCACCAAGATGCAGATTCAGCAAACACTTTTCCCTCTCCCCCGGGAACTCAACGCAATGGAGACCAATGCTTCCTAAGGAGAGAGGATTGATCCAGGTGGATATCGATGGCCACCCAACTTTTTCGACTGGCTCAAAACAATTTTCTGGCAATTTTGGCAATTTACTATTTTTAGCAGTTTTTAACTTCCGGGGCCATTTTGAGGGCCCAAATGAAGGTTTTTCGAGATAAAGGTTCTCAATGATAGCCAAATGCATGATTGAGCCCCCAAAATGAATCTCTATGATGATACCTTTCCAACGATCTATCACACGCCTAAAACGAAGATCGTATGCAAAAGTTTCGACCCCAGGAAGTTGATGTACTCACTTACCCAAACGGGGCCCAGATGACTTTTGGCGCTTCATCTCCTAGGGTTAGGTTTTTGGATGTCTAGGGTTTTTGGAATTCTGTTTTATTTTAAAAAGGCCTTCAGAGCCTCATTGTAATCATCTTCTTATGAATGCGAGTATCCGTCACATCTCTTCTCAGAGATAAGCTGCCACCATTCTAGCGAGTCTTCACTCTGTATTTTTACAGTCTCTGTACATTTCTTTGATTAATAGAAATCGTGTATTACTGTATATCTGTGTTTATGGTTGCATCTCTAATACATTTATGTTATATCATTGAATATCTGTGATGTCTCTGTGCATTTCTTTATTATATCTTCGCTCCCATTTTGTGCCGAAAATAATCCGAATTGGGAAGAGCCTCCAAGTGGAAAATCAGAAATTGAAAGAGCACAAGTATGCCAACCTACAATTCTTGTAATAGCTGAGATGTTTGAGTTAATTCTTGTAATATCATAAATTCAGAGAATTTGGTAAATAAATGACTTTTAATAATATTTACTAGCCAAAATCAGAATTATTATTGAAAAACAACTTATTACCTTAATCATGCTCGTTATGCCATTATTATGATGAAAGTGGACAAAAAGAAGAGTTTTTGGTCAAATAATGGAGGTGAATGGGATGGATTGGAATGGTAAAAAGATTCAAAATTGGCACCCAACATCTCCCCTAGATAGAGGATTTTGCATGTCCTCATGCACTCTTATCCTAAGAGAATTGTTGATCAAAATTTCTCAAAACTATGTTCTCTACTTCTCAATTGTCATCTAGTGTTGCAACATTAGATGTGGAAGGAGTCTGGATTTTTAATTTTTGTTTATTGAGCTTGTCTAATAGTCTCTTGTTATTTTATATTGTCTTCATATTCTCAACATACCCTTTCCCTGCATCTTGTTTCATAAATTTGTATTGTTTTTAGTTCTTTGCATTTTTCCCTAATTTGGGGACTTTGTTCCTTGACCTTGTCATTTTCAGTTTTTATGGATCTATCTAAAATTTCAATTTCACGAATTGTCTTCCTTAAATTACTTATTTTCTTCTTCTTTTGTAATTTAGTAGTTAAGGTAACACTGGTGGAGTCAGGGGTAACCCGAGTCTCTTCATTTTCAAGAGTCTGTTGTTAGTTAAATTTTTTCTCATCAACCTGTGGTTTAATTGCATCCTCTTTAACTATCATCGAAATCCTTGTTCTAGGTATCCTAGGCAAGTTTGGAAATACTACATCCTTAGCCTTTTTCTCTATTATTTTTGGTGAATCCTCATTTGTTGATTTCTTTTTACCTTTGTTTGTTGGTTTCGAAGGGATAACCTCTATAGATGACTAAGAACCCTTGTCTATTGGTTTATTTTAATCTTTGTTTCCTTTAATAATTGTTTCAAGGTTTATATCTATTTCATGGTTTTCATTCACTGTTCCACCTTCCCAAAAATCAATTCTTAGTAGAAATTTCTCCTAAGTCTGATTCAACTCCCTTAGTTTCTCTAAAACAATTGATTTTATCTATGCATGATAGTAAATATGAAGTAGATGAATATGATAAAGGAATATGATATTATACCTTCTCGTACAAGTCAAATCTTTCTGTATGAAGAATGCCAAGTCCCTCCATGGATTGTCCAACCAAGTTTGTGGAACCCCCTTTGTTCAGTATGGATCTTGTCTTTATTGGTTCAGGAACGAAGTCCACCCTTTTCCCTTTAATTGCTAACTCTTAAACCACTTTTCACCCTTTCATTCCAATCATATAATTAATGTCAATGACTCCTCTGAGACTGAAATGGTTATGTATCCTATCCTATAATATTTTTCATTAAAAAATTGGCAAATTCCTTAGTCATCTGGTTGTTATGTTCGTGAAATCACTTGAACAACTGCAACAAGCCAATTATTTGGAAGATAATTTTGCATGTAGGGTAGTCCTCCAACAATGAAATTCCCTATGATTCATACCTTACCATGCTCAGGACCACCATTGTTTCTTTACTCTACTCAGGCGAAGTATTAGGTACCAGTTTCAAAACCCTTAGGGAAAGCAAAAATGAAAGGTAACATGAATGAGGCACAAGCAGAATTGAAGAACGATCGGGGAAAAATGCAAGAAGGAATGAACAATTTATGGTTATTGTTTGGACGACTCATTCGAATTCGTGATGGTTTTGGCTTATCAAATCATGACAAAGTTTAATCGATCATGTCAAAACCATATTTTTGTGAAAATGATTGTATTGTATATGAATTTGATCAAATGATGATGGCGTGTGAGTATTGATAGTTTTTATGGAAACTAAAGGTTAATCCCATGATTACAGGATAAATTTATGGGAAATCATGAGGAAGATCATATATAGACACATGATACATGATTATGAAGTCAAATCATAATCATAATAAATACAAAATTTGAATTAATCCCTCATGATTGTGATATTTGGTAGATTATAGGTTAAGAAATCATGGTTGAAGGAAATATAATCAAGATAATTAGGAAATATAAATTAGGATAACTATGAAACATATGAAAAGTAGCATATATATACGTTGTGTTTTAAAACATTTACTCCAGTTTTTGACAAGTAAATATAAACTAAAAACCATTTTCCTTGCATACCAAACCTTACTGTTGTCAGGAATTGTTGATCCTGGAAGGTTGACTCTTGAATATTTTTGGTTCGAAATAAGTGTTCATGTTGATTATGCAACTTGGTTTGGCTTGGATATTCTTATCACCTGTTGAAATGGTCTTCATTCTAAAACAAGTCTTTATTGTTGGAGTTCTGTCTTTTATTATAGGAAATAACATTTTTTATCTGTTGTAGTGAATGAATATTATTATGATACTAAGTATGGAAGAAAACATTTGTTGCTACTGATAGAAATGAAACTTTCTACTATCCTTAATCACTGGTGAATGTGATTAATCTGTACTAATTGTTCTGAAATAAATTAAAAGAAATTTATACAAACTAATTTTTTTTTTTATTGTGAACTATTCCAACCAGTTTCCTAGTTTTCAAGGAGAGTTCATTCTTAGTTGCACCAATTACCTGGTTTTCACAACTAAAAATTATTTTTGTTTTTAATTTTTTTTCCTATACTATTCTACTCTACTTGAAAAAGAAAAACCTCTTTCAAGTGTAGGAATACTTCCAATGCATCCATTCACATAACAAGATCTCTAGTGTACACATATCCAAATTTGAAAAATATACCTTAATGAATACCAAGATATGAGAGGCCATATGCTTTTGTAGTTATGGTGCCAATAATTGTTGAAATATGGAGTGATGTTGCAAATTAATGGTTGATTGAAACTAAACTTTAATATAATCCTTGTTTATTTGATTTCTTGCAACTGTCATGTCATGAAGTTCTTCAAAGAATTGATCTTCATATTTATGAGTACACAAGGGATCCAGTGATAAGCCTCCAAGAAACTATTCAATTTCTGTCTCTAGTATTTTCTCCTCAAATGAGATTATCCATGACTCATTTATCTTGTCTTCTTGCTAACAAAGATAAAAGGAAAATTCTAAGTCGTCCTCTTGTGGGGTTTGTTCATGGATCATTTGTTCTTCAAATTTGGCATGTTTACAGGAAGATTGTGCTTGTCATTGATGGCAATAACAACAATGAACCAAACCTCGAGAGCACAGAAGAAGAGAGAGCTCAGAAGAGATAGTGGTTTCCAGAAGTGCAGATGAGGTCCAAGAGATGGACTTACAGGAGGAGCAAAGGTCGAGACCCGTGAACACCTAGAAATCCTTCTAAGTTAGAGAGATCATAAGCTCAAGAGGAAGAGAGATAGTGGTTTTTGGATCACCAATCCAGAGGACCAACAACCGTCAGATTGAATTAATGAAGGATAGGATAAGCGAGGCAAAACGATTGAGAATTCGATCATCCGAATTTCCATCGGCTGTCAGATCGAAATAAGTGGAAGGATAGGATAAGTTAGAATAAGGGCATGCTAATATCAGTGACCAATAATCAGGCACTCAAATCTACGGTAGACAGGGCATATTAGACCCCCCATACCTTTCTTCCTTTAACCGTGGGGGGGGGGTTTTGAGTTGGTGGTATTTCCCATGTGGGACCCTCATCCGTGTCACCTTCTTTTCAACTCGGACCCCCCTCTCTCATTACCACTTACTAACTAATCCCCCCTCCAATTAAAACACCAAACCACTCATACATACCACCTTCGCGCTCTAGCGTCACACTCCACTACCCGCTACACATCACACTCCACTACCGCGCTCTGCCTCCACACTCCACTACACTGCCTACACGTCTCACCCACATCAGCAGACCATGTCAGCAAGGAAATGTGGCATACCATGTCAATAAGGACATGTGGAAGACTCCATCAAAAAATACACATGGCATAATCAGATGTTGACAAGTGTCAAGAGGAAATTGGATCGTGCCATGTCAACAAGTGACGTAAGAGAGCTACGTCACTACGGGAGATTTACTTTGGGAGTTTCATCACCAAAAAATGTCAAAATTCTCAAAGTCCTAAAGGATGAAGGTCTGAAGTATCTCTTAGACGTCTGATCTGAAGATCACTTCAGGTGCATTCTCAACCATTGATCTAGTTCAGTGGAAGGACAGTGTAAGTGGAAGTGTTAACCGACAGCAAGCAGTCTCCGCCACCTATGAATTATTCAGTAGGCGACCACTCTGGAGAAGAATGAAGCAACGATTAGCCTAAAGTCCTGAAGTCCCAAACATCGAAGACCCGAAGAAGACCTTGGACATTGATCGCCAGGAAGGGTATGTGTTAGACTATTATGCATTTGGGTCAAAGAACTATGGGAGAAACGAGTTCATAGGAGTTGAAACTCCCGAAGCCCAAAGAGCTGAAGTCACTCATGATCATTGATTGTGCAGGAGGGTATGTGTCAATAGATTGTTGACACTAGGTGAAAGCGTTCATGGAAAAGCGAAGTGTCGAAGAGTCAAAAAGGCCGAAGTTCTGGAGCGGAGGATAGCCATTGGATTAAGGAGGATAGATGTCAGCAAATATTCCATTTCAGAAGATATCTAGTCAGAAGAAATGAGAAGTTGAGATTCAAAATGTCTGAAGTTTGAAGACCCGAAGGAGATCTCGACCTTTGATCCAAGAGGGACATGTGTCAGTGGATTTTCAACTCCCGAAGATTGACGTACGGAGGAAAGCAAGGGTTGATATTTGAAACTCCCAAAGCCTGGATCATGAAATAAATCACAGTCGCTGATTTAGGAAGGTTAGATCTGATCCGCAGATCGTGAAAGAACAAATCTGAACCGTCCATTCAGGAGCACCGTCAAGATCATGATATCGATGATCCCTTCGCATTGTGGGGATTGAAGATGCATGAACTTTAAAAAGATGAAGGCACACCGCAATCGAAACCATGGTTTTGGAGAAAGTACACATGGAGGCTCGAGGTAAATTGCGGGGAAAAAAATAGTTTGATACAAATCACCTTTGGACGCGCCCACAATCTCATGGTCACATGTGTTACCCATGATTTTTTTCATCATGATGGTGTATTAATGATGGTGTACTCAGGCTCTTCATAAGAACTTTCTCTTGAGAAAAGTTACTTTCATCTCTTCCCATAAAACTCAATTTTGAAGAAGGTTCGCAGGCTGCTAATATATTAGGGTGCGAGAATGACCCATTCTCACTGGCTGCCTTAAGCCAAGGTGCGAACTTCTCACACTGTGTTGAATAGATGGGGTGCGAACTCGTTCTAAAGCTTGGAAAAAGGTGGATTCTCGATGGTTCTAGAAGGCAATCTTCTAGAAGAATGGGTTGGCATTCGAATGGTTATCCTTGTAATGGATTCCCTGATATTGTGGGATCATTCTTATCCAAGTAACCATCTCATTCTCTCCTATATATTGAGGGAATTCTCATAGAAAAGGTTCAGCAATATTCATTGGAGAATTGGTGAAAGAATTGTGTGAAGGACTTAGCTTGAACAGGAGCTTGAAGACTCTAACAAGTCTATCAAGAGGTTTTGATCTTCTTCATGCAAGGATTGAGCAAGTGTGTGTGTTGGAGCCAAGAGCCATCGAAAGAAAGCTTGCGACATCAAGGTGATCAGGTTTGTTATCACTGAAATTTCATCCGCGCGGGGCGACAAGAACTCTGCATCGTCAACACAGAAAAACAGTCGTTCATGGCACAAGGATTAACTCCACAGCACAGCAAAAGGGTCAAAACTATGCAAAAATGGCCAAAAAATTAAAAAGTGCGATGCACCCACTGGGCGCACGCACGCGCGCGCAACATCTTCATATTTTGGGCGCATATGCGCGGCTATGGGGTGAAAAACCCACGCGCCTGCCAAACGACGCATTTATGAAGCTGGTCGGCCTCCGAACCACTAATGGATCGGCTCCCAAGTCGATTTGACATCAAATCCGAGCTCAATCTGCGTGGGGAGGTTGGTCAAAGACCTAATTGTGCCCTAAAGAGCCTCTTTTCACATTCAAAAGAGGTTGCATAATAACCCAATGCTTGG
>ML788754.1:474535-505418 GCA_009831015.1 Picea engelmannii | reverse complement strand
ATTTTTATTTCCATGCTCATAGTTCTATTTAGTTTTTGTTTAATTCTTGTTAGTAGCTTAGTTGTTTTCTTTCTAACCTTTTACATCACAGCTGTCATGACTAGCAGAGCCCAACTAGGCATGTAAGCACTCACTTTTTGCTCGCACATTGACGAAAAGAGTGCAAACAAGGTTGTAATATTTACTTTCAATTAATATGATACAGTGGCATGTCCCTTTCCCATAAAGCTATTCTCACTTTATTGTGTAATTCCTTGATCATACACATAAGTTGACAGTTGAATATATTTTGCTATCTTCACTTTGGTTGTTTTTTCGGTCTTGATCTTGACCTCACGAGAGCACTGGAGTGAAGCGGGAGCAACAAATACCCTAGGAAGCGATACTAAGGTATGTTACTTGTTCCTTCCTACTAGCTAATTCAATGGTCTAAACTTAGGGAAAGAGTCATGTCCTATCCTGTTTTGTTCTAAATCTAGGTGGATCTAGGGAGATCTGTTAGTGTCCGCACCTACCGATTAGTCCGATAACAAAATTGGCGACTCCACTGGGGAGGTTCCACGTTTTCTTGTGGTTTTTGGTATTTTTCCTTGGCAATTTGCTCTTGCCTTACCTTTCTCCATTCATATCAATCTCTGAGTCTTCAGGATACCCTGATAGACCCTCTGGGTCTAGAGGCCTCTTCAAATTTTGTGTCATTTTCCAAAAATTTGACTAGTTTCAGACATTCTCGCACTGCGCTCCACAGTATCCTGCGAGAACATATTGAGTTCACACCCTGCCTTTAGGTTCAGTGTGAGGTTCTCGCACTCTGCTCAAAGCTCACCTGCGAGAATCACTAATTCTCGCACTGTGTAATATTGCCAGCCTGCGAACTCATTTTTTCAAACTTTTGGATTTGAGTTTTGGCATCTTCAACTGCCCAGATCAGTCTAGGTGCCTCATAAGAGTTTCTTGGACCATTGATTGATGTCTTTCTTGTCTTCATTTTCATGCATGAACAGTCTTAGGATTTCAAAGGCTCTTCTTGTCACTTCTGTCTTGACTTTCGTTTCTTGACTTTTCTTGGCATAGCTATACTCTCTGATTTTGGAATCTGAGTGTGCTTCTTTGGTTAAGGACTAGAGATCAGTTGAAAGTTGAGTGTCTTTGTCTTTATCATTTGCACATTGTTTGAAATATCATTTTTCTTATGCAATTAAAAAGACTAGATTGGTTTGCTTCTTATTTTTGTTTTCATTGAAAGAGAGGCTTGGGTCTTTATCATTGCTTGTTCATTGGTTTTTGATTTTCTGCACTCTCACCATCAGGGTGTAGGTCCTTTTTGAAAAGTGAACAAACGTTTTTATTTCAAAAGCATTTTCATTTTCGAAAACATTGAAAATAAATTGTTGAAATTATTGAAAAAAGACCAATAGAGAATTGTTATTGATGCGTGATTTGTTGCACTTGCATTTTAAAGAAATTGTGTCTTGTAGTTCAAGGCTTGATCCGGAAAACTTCTCTTTCCCTCCCATACATAGGATTCATTGAAAGAAAATTGATATATTTCATTCTCATTCATGCATTGTTGGTTCAGAGTCATACAACATTTGTTTCATCTCCATTTCCTTTGAGTAAACAACAACTCTTAATAGCACTGCGCAATTGTAAAATTTACCTAGTAACTCTTTTCTAGGGCTCTATTACACCAACATTTAGCTAGGCTAGCGCTTTGGAGTAGGAAGAGAGATACACTCTTCAAAGCACAAAACACACAAATAGCATCTTGTGTTAGGGAGTGTTAAATTCCATTTGCAACATCTTGTCTTGGGAAGCCCTTCTCACACAAGGGTCAAACATGAGGTCGCATTGATATTGGCAGAGTTACTCACCCTACTTTGTTGATATTGGTGTAGAGATTTCACGTATTACGGGGATCACTCGGAGGTATACCCACAATGATGAGTGGAAGCCTTTTGAGTTGATTTCGGGCTAGATACCCTGCCCTTGTGTGTGGATCGGACTGTCAACTGTCCCCCCAGGCTTTATTGTTTTTGGTGGTAACCTTAGTGGCCTATCTTTCTAGGTTCTTACATGAGGTGACTATGAAGGGGCAAGGCTTCACGGTACTTGGAATTGACGTTGACCAAACTCACTCGGGATCCTTGGAGGGTATACCCATGATTATGTGTGGGATCTTGCACCAGGGTGTAAGTCTGTTAAGTAGGTCGTCAGCGTAACTTTTCCACCCTAGCCCAACCCCTTCTCGTCTCATTGTTGCGATGCGGGATTTCATCACCAACTAGTGACTTCGGCATTAGAAGGTCTTGTTTGCTTGGTGTTTCTTCCTAGATTTTGTTTAAGAGCGCGTGTTGTTTTTTTACCAAAGTTGACCATATGATTTTCTTCGTGAAGTTTGTCACTCGTTTACAATAGCTCCTCCACGTCGTTCACGTAGAATGCAGGGTTTATCTCCAGAGTATCTGGAAGGTTCTCAACCCTTGCCTACAATTACACTTGAGGGCTCTCCTTGGCAAAGTGAAGTCACAGTCATCACCACACCACAAGTGGAATGCACTGACTCTCTAGAGAATTTCCTAATTACTAATACTCGAGAGGACTTTTGACTTCACCCTGATTCTGAGCGACCATTTATGCGACTGAATTCTTCCAGAGAATTAGTTGTTACGTCTTCTGGATCACCAATTGGACCCTTTCCAGGCATAGAAGGCCAAGATATTTTTTGGTCTACAAGTGTTTTCCGACAAGACCTTTTTGGTCCAGGTTCACCTATGATTTCCGAAATCAATCCACCTGTGATTTCTGAAATCTCTAGTCCAGAGATAGTACCATTGACTACCACTTATCACTTTACAGTCCCTGCCAAAATGGCCCATCTCACAGATACTACGAGTGTTCCAACTGGGTTTACTGCGGTTATTATTTCTCCCATCAACACCCCGTGAATGCCCAACGTCACTTCGACACTACCACCCAGATACCGTGCGTTGAATTCTTCCATTCACACTCCTACGCAAACCCCATCCGACTCTCCTGGTGGTCCTTCTTCTTCTGGGCACTCTCTTCCCGGTTTTATTCCAACACTCCCTCATTTTCCTTTTGGAGGACCTTCTTCGTCTTCTACTGGAAGTCTTAATCCTAGTGGCGCTATTCCATCATTCACTTCAAATTACCAGATTCCGGTTGGTGGACAATTTCACCAAGGTGGTATGACTCAACCCCCTTTTAGTGGGAAAATTCCTTTTGGCACACAAATCCCAATTGGAACACAACCCCCAATTGGAACACTATCTCCAATTGGACCACCACCTTTGATGGGAGGACCGACCCCACCTTATGGGCAAAACATCCCTCCGTCCTTGGCCCAGTATTGGAATCACTTGATACAACATCCTCCTTAATCGAATGGGGGGCAACAGTTTCCAGTTGCGTTTGTAATACCCCCTAGTGTGGGCCAACCATATCCAGGTTCGTTCAATCCTATTTGGGGGGTGAATGCTCAAACTTAAGTCCCTGTTCCAGGGTATAATCCTATGAGTTACTATCCCCTCCAACCACCACTGAATTCGCCTGGGTCTTCACATTATATGCAGACTGCTTATGGTCCTACTGGTTTTCCGACAGGGCTTCCTCCGCAAAGCCACCAATACCCGTAGGTGAATTGACAGTTACCCTTTATAGCCACTTTGGATCTTCCAGACTTGTCAAGGATTTTAAATGATCCGATTCATCACTCTCCCCAATGGCCTGCTATACCTGCCAAGCTACCATTGGACATTTCCAAATTCGACGGAAAAGCGGGAGAGGACCCAAACAATCACTTTATGACTTTTCACCTATGGTGTTCGTCCAACTCGTTGATGGACGACTCTATTCGTTTACGTCTTTTTCAACGAACCCTCACAGGTTCTGCTGCGAAGTGGTATATTGAATTTCCACGAGGTTTCTTCTCTAACTTCAACACCCTAGCTATGGATTTCCTCACACACTACCAGTTATCGATTCGTTATGACACGGGGACCGAGATTTTGACTTCTTTCAAACAGAACAAAGCCACTCATATATCCGATCACATTCATGAGTGGTGATGGCGACGACGTCTTATTAAACTCGAACTCTTCGATCCGTTGCTGGCAGAATGGTTTACCAAATCATTTGTGAATGACATCGGTCGTGACATTGCAATGGGTGGAGTGGTAACAGAAGAGAAGACTATAAGTCGTGCTCAATATCTTGACCTTGTTTACTCGCAAACGGGGACCCTTTACGATTTACTACCTGACTTAGCTCGTCCTTCCACTTCCACCACTTCAACTACTCCAGCTGCTTCGCATGCAGCTGACGGTGTGATTGGCACTTTCCAGGCCCAACCAAATTCCACCTCAAGCACAAACCCCAAACCTTCTTCTTCTAATGTTCAAAATGATCCATCTCTTGCCCCTCCCATCGGCAAGACTTCTAAGGTAAATGCAGTCCAATCTACCCCAGCTAGTAAAAACAAATCTAAGAAAGGGAGAGGTAAGAATAAGGAGGAAAAAAATACTTCTCAAGCAGAGCGAACCAAAAGTACCCCTGTTGATGATCAGGATAAGCACAAACCTCGATACCGTTGTCCTATATGTAGTGATGATCACTACACGAAGGATTGTCCACGATGCACCGAGGTCACTAAGTTCCTTCAAGGAGCTCCAAAACCACCAACACTGGCCGTTTTGTCCCAACCCTTCCTGTCTCAACAATAGGCTCAGTTGGTCATTCATGACCAACCCTCATCTTCTACTACATCCTATGTTTTGATGTGTACTAGTGATTCTAAGCAGAGCAACGTTGCACTCACTACTCGAGCCAAAGATTATTCTCTCTCTAAAGAGAAGGTTGATGATCTACCTCCTTCCTTTGTACAACCCTCTCCAGCGACTCCACCTACCAACGGTCCTGTTCATCTCAAACGACCGAGCCTCGACACAGTTCTACGACCCCCTCCAAAGGGCGTCATTCAGAAATTATCTTTCAATCCTCATGCTCATGTGGCCCAGAACTACAACATTGTTGAAGATCTGGCCCAAGCACCTTCTGCGATGTCAACCCTTGAAGTCCTTCAAACTTGTCCCGCACAACGGAAGGCACCGTTGAAAGCTATCAGTGGAATCGATCCGACGGATACGAATTTAATAATATTTGAATTGGAAGATCACATTCCAAGGTTACCCCCTCAACTTGTGTTCCAGATCCAAGTGATTGTCTGTGACAAAAACATTTGCCAAACCATTATCGACGAGGGTGACTCGACGTGTGTCATGTCTTTTGCTTGTTGGAAAGCCATTGGCTCTCCTTCCTTGAATGAATCCCAGAACACTCTTAAAGCCTTCAATGGCTCTGGTTTTAAGCCCTACGGTGTCCTTCCTTCATTTCCCATCACGTTAGAATGCCAAATGATTCAATTCGAAGTGGAAGTCTTTGACACTCCCCTTGATTACAATCTTTTTCTTGGCCGCAGCTGGATCGATTCCATGCGTGCAGTTGTGTCGACCCTTTTCTGTGTGGTACATTTTCCACATCAAGGAAAGGTTTTCATCGTCGACCAACTAGCCTTCTTTAATTCTGACACCCATACTGGAAACATATCGTTTATCGCTAAAACCCCATCGGGTTATGAGAGCGTCGGTCTAGGCCTTCTCAAGGACTCTTCGTTAATGGGTACTTTCCCCATTCCACCACCCGATGTTCCATGCTCGTTTGTTGCTTCCATCAACATGATATCCACCTCGCCTCACGAACTTCCTACGTCTCACGACCCCTGGATAGTACCTGAGCCTGGAGATCATCCTCGTTACGGCGATGAAATGTCATTAAGTCTGGTCGAATCCGCCTATCAAGCCATTCAATTGGCAACACCTTCTACCCCCTCTCTTGGTGAGTTGTCTCCCGATCCTTTTCGTGTCATTTTTCCCATCGACGAGATGATCACGTCTGTCATGGAGGAAACCCCTTGGGACAATGGGCATCATCGTTCCATCCTCTTTCTGTAGAAACATACAATTGAGAAATATCAATGGATCTCGACCTTGTCGATCGTTGTTTTCATTTCCACCATTCCCGAGTCTGCAAACGATGTGTTTTCTGAAGGGAACTTAAGAAATATCTCACCCACTATTCCCCTTGACATATCCATCAAACCTGGGATTGTCGAAAATGTCCATATTGGAGCATCATGTTCTTCTGACGAAGTTGTCACCTATACGTCCCTTTTCAAAGAGTTTCGTGACATCTTCACATGGAGCTACAAACAAATGTCGGGTATCGACCCTGAGATTGTGATACATGAGATAAAGACATACCCCGATGCTAAACCCATCTGGCAACGCCTTCGTCCAGTTCACCCACGTAAAGCGACTGCTATCAAGCTCGAAGTCGAGAAACTTCTGAAGGCCGGCTTTATTTATCCGGTGGCTGTCACAGACTGGGTTTCTAATCTTGTCGCGATTGACAAGAAACAAGGCACAATTCATGTATGTGTTGATTATAGGGATATCAACAAAACTTGTCCCAAAGACAACTTTCCTACCCCCTTCGTCGATCAGATTGTTGATGATTGCGCCGAAAGTGAAATCTTCTCTCTCATGGATGGTTTCTCCGGGTATAATCAAATCAACATTGTTCCCAAGGATCATCATAAGACCACTTTTATTTGTCCTTGGGGTACTTTTGCCTATTGGAAACTTCCTTGTGGTCTCAAGAACGCTGGCACAACTTTTCAACGCGCTATGTCTTATGCTTTCCATGATATCAAGCACATCATTCAACCATATTTGGACGATTTACCCGCTCACTCAATGTGCCGAGCTGATCACCCAAAACACCTCTGAGCCATTTTCGTCCATTGTCGGTTCTACTATATATGTTTAAATCCTCATAAGTGCATTTTCTGCATGGAATCCGGCCACCTTCTAGGTTTTATTGTTTCACATTAAGGGATACGGGTGGATCCTTTAAAGGTTGAGGCGATCCTTAATCTCTCTCCTCCTTATACACTTCGTTAGTTGCAAAGTTTGCAGGGGAAAGCAAACTTTCTTCGTTATTTTATCCCAAATTACGTCGAGATAACTCATGGATTTACGCGGTTACGTAAAAAGGGGTCTGAGTTCATCTGGGATACCATTTCCAACAATGCTTTCGAAGCTTTGAAATTATCCCTAACACGCGCTCCTCTTCTCTTTCCCCCCGATTATAGTCACGATTATTTCCTTTACCTTGTTGCCTCGGATTACACCATTGGTATGGTTCTTGTCCAAGAGGATGATGCTAACGACGAACATGTTATTTACTACTTGAGTCGCAGTTTAACGCCTACTGAAATCAAGTATTTACATGTCAAAAAACTGGCCTTGGCTGCCGTTCAAGCCGTCCAATGCTTCCGGCACTATATTCTCTCGCGCAAAGCTACAGTGATTTCTAACTGCAACCCTATACAACACATTCTTACACGTCAATTGCTAGGGGGAAAATACTCCAAATGGATTGTGATACTCCATGAGTTTGACTTGGAATTTGAATGCGCCAAGTCTAAGAAGTCCTTAGTGTTTTCTGAGTTGATATGTGACTTTCCCTATTCTGAAACGGAAAATGTAGCAGCTGATTCATTACCCGATGAATCTCTTTTCCTTATTAGCACTGATGATCTTTGGTATGGTGATATCATTCTATATCTCCAAACCCAGAATTTTCGGCCTACTTTTTCTAGTACTGAGCGATGCCGAATACGCTACCAAGCTCGTCAATATATTATCCTCGGAGATACTCTTTAGCGTTGGGGGATTGAATCTATTTTTCGGCGTTGCCTAACATTTGATGAAGCCGAGAAAGCTCTGAATGACTGCCATTCTGGAGCCTATGGTGGTCACATGTCTGGGTATGCTACTGCCCAAAAGATCTTATGAGCAGGGTATTTTTGGCCTTCTTTATTTAACGACTGCATAATCGCCATTCAAAAGTGCCATGCTTGCCAGACCTATAATAACAAGATACGGTCACATCCCTCTCCTCTTCACCCTGTTGTCTCAGTTGGTCCCTTTGCGAAATGGGGCATTGATTTCATGACATGTCACCCTCACTCGGCCAGGGGGCATGGATACATTATTGTAGCCATTGATTACTTTACGAAATGGGCAGAGGTGATGCCGACATTTGACAACACTGGAAAGACCACAACATTGTTCATTTTTAATCACATCATAGCTCGTTTTGGTGTTCCCCAAGCTATTGTCACTGATCACGGTAGCCACTTTAGGAACTTCATGATGTCCGAACTTACTGAAAAGTTGGGTCTTCGCCATGAAAAATCAATGCCCTATTACCCACAAGCCAACGACCAAGTCGAAGAAATTAACAAAGTTCTCATAACTATGCTCCGACGAATGATAGGGATTCATAAAACAAGTTGGCACACAATGTTGTTTTCGTCATTTTGGGCTTACCAGACATCCGTCAAGTCTACTACTGGGTTTACACCTTTTCGGTTAGTCTATGGTGTGGAAGCCATTCTCCCGATTGAATGCGAGATACCCTCCTTAAAACTAGTTGTTGAACTCCTACCCAACACTTCTGCTGAGGAAGAACGTTTATTGTATCTTATGTGATTAGATGAAACTCGACGTGATGCCACCCTAGTCATCGAAGCTCAGAAAAAACATGTCAAGGCCCAATACGACAAACATGTCAAGCCTCGTGTTTTCTCTGAAGGTGATCTTGTTCTTTTCTATGAACAAGACCAAGATATGCTAGGAGCTGGAAAATTTGAAGCTATGTGACGAGGTCCTTATATCTTTCGACGAGTTTTGGAAAAAGGAGCTTATGAGTTGGTAGATTACAATGGTATCCATTTGAGTGAACCCAGGAATGGGTTTTACTTGAAGAAGTACTATGCATAAAATCATCTATGCACTAGTACTTGTATTTTTATTGTATCATACTTTTTGTGTGTTACTATAGCTTGCTTTTGTCGTTATCTGGTCTCTACCCTTATGCGACGTTGTGCTTGATTTCTAGATGTCGGAGTCTTCGCTACCCTATATTGGCTTCACTGATGGCACTAGCCGTAGTACTCAGAACCTTGCTTCTGTTGCATGGGCAATTTACGCCCCTAAAAACGAACTTGTATCCTTACGAGGCGTGTGTCTCGGCCGTGCGACCAACAATATTGCAGAATGTAGCACCGTTATTGAATTATTGGTTGATCCTATCTCATTCGGAATACGTCATTTGGTTGTGCGACTCGATTTGCAGCTTGTAGTACTACAGTTAAGTAATGTATATACTATCCGAAGTCCTACTTTGTTATGGGTGTATTTGCGAATTCACCTCTTGGAATGTTATTTTGATTATATTGAATATCAACATATTCCTAGATGTCTAAATACATTAACTGATGCATTGGCTAACTATGTATTAGATAGACATTTGAATCATTTATAAATCAATCACATCATTTTTTCACACAACACATGTTAAACCGGTAGAAGCCATCTGTATATATAACGATCAAAAGAGTTTTTTACAAAAAGTTTTGTCCGAAGACCAAAATGTCAAAATCTGAAGCTCATAGCTTCTACAAAGTGACGTCATGGATGATGTTCACGGTAACACACGACTACCCAGGCAACTCTACGGAGTAGTCGACTCATGGACTCTGACACTCCTACAGTATGATGTTGATCGTGTCGTGGAACCTCTCCAAGAGGCATGTCTGGAATATCTGCAGTCAAGCCCTCTAGGTTTTTTTCCACTACTTGATAATCCTCGGCGTATTGTGGAACTAGTGCTACCTCTCCTCGCCACTGAATGGGAGAAGTACCAGGAGGTCGGTAAGGTCCAACATCTATGTCAAAAACGAATTTTGTATTTAGTCTTTGAATGAACATATAAAAAACATTTGCATATGATAAAAATTCACAAAAAAAAACACATTTAAAAAGGAAAAAATGTGTGTACTTCTTACCAAGTTCCCCCCACTGAGCGTCCTCTGGCAGAACTAAGTCTGGATCTCCTCGGAAATCCAACCCGGCATAAGCATAGTCGTTGACCATCAACATCTGTGGTCAAAGCCAATCGAAGAAGGTATCATCATACTTGATGATTGGTCCATATACGTGTCGGGCCATGAGCCGACACCATCTCAGCATTCTTAGATCCCTGGGAGATGGTAAATTCCACTCAACCTGTAGTCTCGGTAATGGAACCCTTTCAAGGAAGAAGGACACTAACAAATATCCATACCCGAATTGCTTCAAGTCGCCTCGTCTGCATTTGGTCAACTGTTTTTTCATACTACGAAGCACTGCATCTTCCCAGTTAAAAACCCGAGGTTCAGTACACTCAATAGCATACTAGAAGTAACTTTGTAGTGCCATGTGAGGAGAGGGGCTCCCAGCCATTTGAGCTATGGTGAACAAGATAGTACAGAGGGTCAAATCCCGTACCCCCCAAATAGCTACTTTTCCATTCTTCCTCTCTGCCTCGGGAACACAGTGTAAATGACAGTACTCACTCATGGGCAGCCCACCACCTCTGCTACCAGTTAGGCTCACATGGTACCCCCGCCATGACAGTCCAGTCAAGAATTAAATGTCCTCAATATCTAAGGATAGTGTGTGGACCCCCACATGAAATACTTGTTGATCGGGATCCCACATATGCACAAGGTACTCTAATAACCTGACTTGGGCCCTCATGCCCGGGATACGAAAGTACTTCAGAAGGCCACGGTTTCTTAAAGCAGCAATAGTGGGTGGATGATTTCTGGAAATAGCATTGTCTTCTTCGTGCTCCCTTTCACGCCATTCAAGAACCATTTTGATGGCCAATTACCTACATAAGAAGCACAAAAAGAAGATTAGAAACTCTATTCATGAATTGGTTCTTTTTTATTTAGTAAATTCTTCAAAAAATTTTGTGCTTTGCGGTTCTCGCAGGTTCCCTTTGGGAACAGTGCAAGAACCTCGCAGGATGTTGTGGGCTCACCTGCGAGAATCATCCATTCTTGCAGGTCCCGTGTAGCCCACCTGCGATAATGGATGAGCGCAAGTAGGGCTCATAAACCCAACTCAAAAATGAATTTTTAACCAATGAAAATGCAAAATTAAACCATGAAAGAGTAGAGGACAAAGATCCTACCTCACTGTCACTGACGGCTCGACGAATGGATGCTCGTAACTCCCGCAATCTGATGCCGAACTTCGAGGGTAAAAGAGGGGTTTTTGAGCTCAAATAGTGGAAAAGTGAAAATGATATGGTAAAAAGAGTTTTACTCCTTTATATTTACTTTTACCATGTTATTTGGTTTTTTATGATTATTTATCTATTAAACCCTAATCCCTAATGTCCTTTTGAGTGTAACCTTTGCAGGTGTAATGACTTCGATATTCATATACAAGGATGCAGACATAATTTTTCTTTTTTCATCCATGTTTTGATTGTTTTTTATGTTTTTTTTTTATAAAACCTCGAGCATGGTCTTTGTCCGTTCTCGCGCTCAAAAATACATGAGAATGCGATTGAGCATACTTTTGTCACTTTTTCGGGATCAACAAGGTTATACGAAAAATGAATCCCCTGGAGTCCTCTTTAAGCTCTTTTCAGACTCTCTAAACATGAAAAGATAGCTAAGCGACCTTGCTATTTTCACGCTCGATAAAGTATTTGAAGAAAGCATCTGGTGAGCGATAATTTATCTCTTTTTCGGTCTCATCCAGACTTTTTTACGAAAAAGGAACTGAGAGAGTTCTCTTTTAAATGTTTTTCCAAACTCTATAATCATGAAAAACCTTCGAGTTTTCTATCTTTGGACTCATTAAAAAAACATCGACAGACCCGTAATGGGACCAAACTACTCCTTCTTAGGGCTCGTTAAACATACTCCGAAGGACTTATCCGAAGGATAAGCTTATATCAACAAGCATATGTTATCCTCCTCAAGCTTGTGTAAAAATAAAGAGGCACTCTCTAGAAATGGTGGGGGAAAATTTGGGAAAGGGATATGTTATCATCTTTGTATTGATTGGCAGTAAGTGTCGCTCTTGAACATGACACCCACTATTCATTATATTTGAAGCCGGTTTAGAAAATCCATTTGTCTCTCATTCGATTTGCTACAAGGTCATTCTCTGTGTCATCTTTGAGTCAATGCTACCAAATCATTGGTCGTGTCATTCATATGTTCAAGAGAAGTCCATTTGAAACCTCTATTGAGTCGGCCATCTGCAGTTGTCCATTCTCTCCATGTCGGTCTTCCCTGTGTCCAGTTCAATTTACATCATACTTTGTTTCACCTTCAAAATCTGTTACTCATTTTGTGTCATTGATGGGGGATACATCAAGGCCCTCCTGTGACGAGTTTTGTTCCATTGACTTTAGCTCATTATCCGGAAACAAGACTTAGAAATTCTTTGGTACCTTGGAGCTTGCATGCCTCAATGGCAGGTTTCCTCGCTTTCGACAGTGGGTTTACATCATTGACCCCTGATTGAAAGATTTTGTCAGATGTTCGACTTCAACTCATTCATTCACACTTGATGGATTGTACTAGTGTACCTTGGGAGTCATTGACATCAATGGTGATTTCCCTCGCACTTGTTAACGGTTTCATCAATGACCGGTAATCAAGTGGTTTCTACCATGTTCGACTTTGACACATGTAATCACATGGTTAGATTTGTACTTTTGGGCGACGAGATTGAAGACCCTGGATATCATCTTTTTGTCTAGGTTGTGAGGGAATATGTATAATCTGCGACACATAGATCCACTGTGCATGTCTCGTGGATATGTCGTCTCAATTTGAATTTTTTCGCATAGATCCACAGTGTATTCCTGGTGGCTATGATATATTTTGACGGCATGGATCCACAGTGTATGATTGGTGGCCATGACCCATGTCTACAATGTCATCAATCTGTGATCTGAGTATGGGAATACCTACCTCAGAATTAATATATATGATATTCTGCAGATGCTTGGTTGTTCGCAGGTTTCTGATTAGGTGTGCTCCTGGTTTCTGACACACACATGCATCTTACAAAGTCTTTCGGTTGTCACTGATTCCAACCTCATACTTTGGGGGGCATTCTATTACCCATGATTTTGGTCATCATGATGGTGTATTAATGATGGTGTACTCAGGCTCTTCATAAGAACTTTCTCCTGAGAAAAGTTACTTTCATCTCTTCCCAGAAAACTCACTTTTGAAGAAGGTTCGCAGGCTGCTAATATATTAGGGTTCAAGAATGACCCATTCTCGCAGGCTGTCTTAAGCCAGGGTGCGAACTTCTTGCACTGTGTTGAATAGTTGTGGTGCGAACTCGTTCTAAAGCTTGGAAAAAGGTGGATTCTCGATGGTTCTAGAAGGGAATCTTCTAGAAGAATGGGTTGGCATTCGAATGGTTATCCTTGTACTAGATTCTCTGATATTGTGGGATCATTCTTATCCAAGTAACCATCTCATTCTCTCCTATATATTGAGGGAATTCTCATGGAAAAGGATAAGCAAGATTCATTGGAGAATTGGTGAAATAATTGTGTGAAGGACTTAGCTTGAACAAGAGCTTGAAGACTCTAGCAAGTCTATCAAGAGGTTTTGATCTTCTTCATGCAAGGATTGAGCAAGTGTGTGTGTTGGAGCCAAGATCCATTGAAAGAAAGCTTGCGACATCAAGGCGATCAGGTTGTAATCTTTACTTTCAATTAATATGATACAGTGGCATGTCCCTTTCCCATAAAGCTATTCTCACTTTATTGTGTAATTCCTTTATCATACACATAAGTTGACAGTTGAATATATTTTGCTATCTTCACTTTGGTTGGTTTGTGTTGTCTTGATCTTGACCTCACGAGAGCACCGGAGTGAAACGGGAGAAACAGAGACCCTAGGAAGCGATACTAAGGTATGTTACTTGTTCCTTCCTACTAGCTAATTCAATGGTCTAAAATTAGGGAAAGAGTCATGCCCTGTACTATTTTGTTCTAGATCCAGATGGATCTAGGGAGATTTGTTAGTGTCCGCACCTACCAATTAGTCCGATAAAAACATGAGATCTTCGTCTAAGGTCATATCAAGAAATGAAGATAGCGCTCACTAGACCGAGATCGGGAAGCACCTTTTGAATAGGCATTTGGTCACTGCCGGTGGTCACATGAAGGAAGGGGATTAGAAGCCAAAGAAGCAAAAAATGAGTGACTGTAACTACCAGAGAAGACGAAGAGTTGCAACTGCCAGAGAAGCCAGAGAATCTTAGGATAACGCCCGCTAATGATGAACAGATTCAGAATAACCTCCAGAGAAGATGAAGAGTTTGAATGATGATTAGGCAAAGGACTCGAGGTGAGAAAGACATGTAGAACAAAGAAGATACTGTGATTTTTTTATAGTTATGCATGTGGGTAGAATGTGACCAGGTATAAGACCTGAACTAGAGATTTGAGGTGCAACGTATAGCATGTAGAGACAACATAGAGTATAAAGGAAGAAAAGAAGTTAAACAGAGGAATTAGAGTGCACAGTAGGATAAAGAGTAGAGTATAGAAGCATAACAGTGTAATAGAAGTTGTAAGAGGTAGAGGAGACATGGAGCTGTAACAGACCATATCAGAGACAGAGAAAGTAATTAAAGTGTTTTAAGATTCAATCAGGGTGGTAGGGTGGTGCTACGGAGGATTGCAGTCCTCTAAATTCTAGTTGGTGCTAGAAGATATTCTGGGAGTTGGTGCTTCCATCTAGTGGGTGCTAGAGAAACCTAGGAGTTGGTGCTAGAGAAATCTGAGAGTTGGTGCTCTCTGCAAGTTGTAGCTTGCTATCATAGGTTGTAACCTCATATTTGAGTTGAATCTCAAAGACTGTGATGTACATGAAAGTTGGAGCTTGATTGACATCCTAAGAAGAAGAGGTTGTTGGCCCTTGACCAAGTTTTGAAGAATACTTGGTCATATTTGACCATTTTTGGGGACTGTGACAGCTTGCCAAAGATGGAGCGCAACGCGAAGCAGAAATTAGGGAATCAATACCTATTTTGGGTCCCTTTTAGGGTTTTGGGTTGATGTAAAGGTAAAGGTATTTTGGCCCATGGGTTTACCCATGCTTAGGCCCATTTTGCAAAGTATAAATAAGTAGCTAGGCAATGTAAGAGAGGGAAATAAGATAAGTGCTAGAAAAGGCTCTGTGTATACTGTGTGACCGACTTGTAGAGATGAGTGAAAGTGTTGTAAGTGTTGAGTGCACAGAGTGTAAGGAGGCTCTGTGCTAGATCTACTCAGGGAAGGAGGATCCGGTGAGGTGCATGCAGATCTCCTGTCCTATGTGGAGTACAAGTTTGAGCTATGTGTTGTAACTAGATTGACCAAAGCTAATAAAGAAGAAAACTTTGTGGACGTATCCCCAGGGTGGGGGTGAACCATGATAACTTTGTGTATTGTGCTATGTGCTTCAACCTAATGTGTTTATCTCCTTCTTGGCTAAGTGCTTGATGTGATTAAATAGATCTAGTTATTCTCTATGCTTATGATATATGAATAAATGTTAGATCTAATATATATGATGCTTAGTGCTTGATCTGCTGAATCCATGTTTCTGTGGCTAAGCACCGAATCATATTTAGTCTAAGTATTCACTGCGATGCTCTGTGCTATCTGCAAAGTACAATAAGGGTTGAATATTGATGAATGATCTATGCTAAGTGCCCTGTAAATGATATAATCACATATCGGTGTCCCAGCTAAGGTTGCAGACATCTGAGTTCTGCAACCACCCCTGCCTCTACCTCGTGTGAGACTTCATATGCTTCGTAGGTGTTTCCGAAAGGGCTGGTAGTTAGGGTTTTTTTGGTGTGCTCTTGAGCGTTGAACCCTAGGTCTTCCCCTGTGCCAACAAATGGTTCTGTTTCTGGGACATGGAACTGTGATTGTTGGGAACTAAAGAAGAAAAAGCTTTGTGCGAAATAAGCTTTGTGCGTAGATCTGTTGACCTAGTGTGCATTATTCTACTTGACCTACGAAGCTTTGTGCCAAGAAAAAAAGGTCATATCTAAAGGAAAGAGGTCAGATCTGCAAGAAAGAGGTTGATACTAAAGAAAAGAAGCGAGATATGAACACTTTATGCTCTAAGAAAGGTAAAAGTAGAAATTTCCGCAGAAAAGAGGTAAGATCTGTAAGCTCTAGCCTCTAGTAAAGGTAAGAATAGTTCAAGTTTTAGATCTGAAATATTTGTGCTCTATATAGGTAAGATAAGTGGAAATTTTTTGTTTCTGAAGAATGAATTTAGGTATGCTTGATAAAAAAATTCCTAGCCTGAAAACTAGAGCATTGTTAGATAAAATAAAGTTTGATATGAATAGTTATGATAGGAGTAGTGAAATATGTGTTATACCTATGCATAGAAAGAATTTATGGACTAACCAATGGATGCAGAATCCTAGAAAGAAATTTTTGCAGGCTAGCCATCATGATCCTAGTGCATAGTACAAGAAGAGTTGGGGATCATGAATGAGAAAGAGAAGATTAACTCTTTGTTACAATTGCAGAAGACCAGGACATCTTGCTAAGGAATTCCCTGGGAGAAACCCTAGCTGCCTCTGTTGTAAAACTATGGACCATGAAGTATTGGATTTCCCTAGAATGATTTCTAGACTTGAAAAACTGAATATGGAGCAAGCAAACTCTGAAGGAGATCAAGAGGCTAAAATTATGGAAGAACCCCAGAAAGAATTAGAGATCATGTTACTGAAGATAAAAGAAACCCTAGATGATCATAAGGATGTCAGTTTGTCAGAGATATTCAAAGAAAAGGAGAAAATCGAAGTAAGAATAGGAGACTTCGACATTGACTATGCTCTAGATGAGGGAACACCGATGAAGATTATGACAGAAAACACTTGGGAAACCCTAGGAAGGCCTTCTCTGGTCCCTTCACTAGGGACCATCAGATTATTTAAAGGAAAAATGGTAACCCTATGTGGCAGAATTACCCAGATAGCTATGAGTACCCATGGAACTTCGACAGAGGAAGAGTTCAAAGTCATTAGATTTATTGAGGAGCATGCCCCATTTCCAGCTTTGTTAGGAAAGATATGGATTGAAAAAGACCAGATCCAGAGGAAAGAAGAGAAGGAAGCCCTAGAACAGAAGAAGAAAGAACTCATGGAATTTATGACTAGAAGGATCACCTACTTGATGGAGGAACAAGAGAACAGATCTCAACTATTAAACGCCAGGGATCTAGATGTCGAAGCTATAAGAGAATTAGAGGAACCACAGAAGACCGAAATACCTAATCCATATGATGAAGGAGTATTACCCTTGGATCTGAAGAAATAACATAAGCAACGCAAAGTGACTATGTTGAGAGAAGATAAGACTTAGAATGGACAAAGGATGACCGAGACTAAGCTCACTAGGAAAAAGGCTAGGAAGCTAAGTAAGAAGAGGGCCAAAATCGAAATGTTACAGAAGACTCCAGAGGAAATTTCACAGAAGGAAAAATCAGAAGAATTGAGCTTCGCCGAGATATCAGAACAACGACATCTGGCACTTCACCATGGCGTAACAATATAACCGTTGGACCGATATACCCATTCGACTTTCACCCCAAACGAGTCGAAAAGCAATTATGGGTTCCCACTAGACCATTGGACAACACCAGAATGGATAGAATGGAGTTAGTGAAGGCCCCATATCCGTTGAAAGAAGACTGTTCTTAAGTTTTTCTACTTAGTCCATCACGCCACGCACCGAGAATACTTTTTTCTAAGTGAGAATTTGAGCCCAAAACTTGAGATTAATTCACCCTGTGATCATTACCTTGTTCCCATACTATTCATTGTAGTCTTTGAATTCATTTTCACACCTAAGCTAGTGGACCCAAGCTTGTATGTTGGACGAGCTCAGTGTTGTTGAGAAAGTAGTTGAAGAATTTTTGATTGACCTAATGGATGAGAGAGTCATGTCAGAGAGAAGGATTTCTACAGGTGTGAAAGCATCATCGACAGGAGGATTCCAATATTCTCCCTCCACTGCTCGCGGAGCAGGACCGTCCAGAACCATGACCGAGACAAGAACAAAGCACAAAGATGATATTGCAAATTCCAAGTTGATCCCACGCATTCTTCCAATTTACATACCACCTTTGAGCAACAATATTAACCGCGACAGTGTACCTAGAGACTTTGAGTACACCTTGATCACCCTGTATCTTCCGAAAGGGGTGCGCGAAGTATGTGTTGACTAGGATAAGCTCGCAGCACTGAAATTTAATGATTTTAACCTTGGAGATCGCAAAACCTACAACATGTTAGCTCCCCATAAATAATTAACCAAGACCAAAGGGATAAATCCTTAGATTGTCTCGCAGTCCTGGAACCAGAACCTCATGCAGTCAACACTGCTCAACATAATGAAGATCCCTCACTTCGACAGACACCAGGAAGTCAACGCATGTGTCAATTTGTTGTTGTCTTGCTACCATGAAATATAATTATGGTTGGACCATCGCATCACTGTGGATTCGACTCTGATTAATTGGATCACAGGACTTATCATGCAAGGCCCTGACCCACAAGACTTTTACCCAGGCAAGACCTTAGACCGAGCACTATCATAGTGGATAAAGGAAACTTATGGCAATGTAGAAAAGGGTACGTGAGGCTACAAGGTAGCCTCTATCCAGAGTGGCGAAGTGCACCATGCATGTCAGCTGATCACGGGCAAGTTAGTTCATAAGAACAGAACAACATAGGTGATTGGATTCATAGTTGACCTCACAGGGAAGTGCGCCGAGGGACTATAGATGAATTGGGCATAGTATCTTGTAAACCAATTAGAGATATATTGTATAGGAGTGCAATACCAAGGGTACGTGTTCTACTTTAGTTGGTTGCTCATACTCATCGCTTTCATCACTTTGAAACTGCCAGAGGGAGCCACTTTTCCAGAGATCGAACCTTTCAAACCACTAGCCACAAATTTTTGTACGCTGTGGTACTTCAGCGACATGAACAAGCAGTGGTAGTCCAATGTTTTCTTCCACACCTACTTCAACCAACTGAAGAATGCAATTCAGTCTACACCGTGAATCACCCCAAACGTACTTCATAGGTTTAGACCTTTGTTGAAATTTAGCATGGACCGCCACTTCACCTATATTACGATGCATGGTGATGAGCATAAATAACAGCTCCAATCCTACTACAAGATGAAAGAAGATGACTTGGAGGAGATTAACAGGGAATGGTTGGCAGACCTCCTTGTTGCAGCGGACCCTGCAGACATTTTCGACGAGGAAATCCCTGAAGCTATGCCGGATATACCCGGGCCAAGAAGGACTAAGAAGGATGACGAAGTTGAAGATGTCCCTAGCACGTCCATGAAGACTACTTCGATCTCACCTGCGCAGGGAGGTGATGGGGACGAGCTAGGCGATATAGAAGTTGAGAAAAATAGAGTCGAGGTTACTCCACCTAGAGAGGAGGAGGATCCCTCCATGAAAAGAAAGAAAGATGACACCACAAAAACCCTCCTCCCGAAATAAATCTAAGGCCACCTAAACAATGCTTAAAACTACCCTTACCCCGGATGACTTCGACTTCTTAATTATTGTGTTGAATTATGTTTCACTAGAGCTCACAGAAAATCAAGAAGGAAAGCATGAGGAGCTATTCAACCGAATCAAGGAAGAACTCAAAGAAGTGCAGCAGGCACTCCAGTCCAGCCAAGAAGTTTCTACAATTCCCTTGATAAGTGGAACATTAGGAACAGGCGATGAGCCCACTCAATTACACCAGATCGCTGATCAAGTTGAAGCTCACCTTCGACGAGCTCAATAAGACACATCACATGCCACCCAGGCTTTGATGCAAGCACATAAATCACTTCTAGAACAACAGAATGAGGCAGAATGAAAAAATATTTCCCTAAAAGCAAAGTGGGATGAGGAAAAGGCACAGTTGCTAGCATAGCAACTTGAAGTACAAGAAAGGTTTCACAAGGCATTGCACTCTGTGACGGTCATAGAAGTGAAGATGGAAGACCATCTACCACAGTAGGTGACCCAACTAGAATAAGTAATCCAACAAATCCAACAACACATCACGAATCTGGAGCTTCGCACCATGCCCGAGACCCCCCAAGAAACAAGAGATCTAAGAGAGGCCACTGCTTGAAGTGCAGTTGGCCGATTAAAAACATTTGCCTTGGAATGCAAGCAACTAAGCACTAGAAGCACCCAGACTTATGAAACCATCGTAGAGAATCTAGAATTGCAGACATTTGAGGCACAACTCCAAGAAGAAAAGTAGCATGCAGACATGCTACAGGCGCAGATAAGGAATTTGACCCCAGTCGAAAGAATGAAGAGGTTCTTAGAACAACGCACAACCCAACAATAGGTACATACGTTGCAAAGTAAAGTGATGGAAGTCTCCCAACGACTTCAACCAATCCAAGAAAAGGCATGCCAACCATTCGATGAACTTGAAAGCCAGGGAGATGAACACGAATAGGTTGTCATCACTGCAGAACAATGCTTGGAGGGACTACTCAATGACACAATGATCCAGGAATTTACTGAGCAAGAGTCTATCACACTGCAGCAGGTCGAAGTAGCTCAAGCTAAGCTCGAGGAATTCAAGGCGAAATTGATCAAACCTGAGTGACTCGGGACGAGTCACAAGTGATTGTTGGGGGCCTCTTGGCCCTTGACCAAGTTTTGAATAATACTTGGCCATATTTGACCATTTTTGGGGACTGCAACAACTTGCCAAAGATGGAGCGTAACGCGAGGCGGAAATTAGGGAAGAAATACCTATTTTTGGGTCCCTTTTAGGGTTTTGGGTTGATGTAAAGGGAAAGGGATGTCGACCCGTGGGTTTACCCACACTTAGGTCCATTTTTTAAAGTATAAATAAGTAGCTAGGCAATGTAAGAGAGGGAAATAAGCTAAGTGCTAGAAAAGGCTCTGTGTATACTGTGTGACCGACTTGTAGAGCTAAGTGCAAGTGTTGTAACTGCTGAGTGCACAGAGTGTAAGGAGGCTCTGTGCTAGATCTACTCGGGGAAGGAGGATCTGGTGAGGTGTGCGTAGATCTCATGTCCTATACGGAGTACAGGTTTGAGCTCTGTGTTGTAGCTATATTGACCAAAGCTAATAAAGAAGAAGACTTTGTGGACATAGCCCCAAGGTGGGGGTGAACCACAGTAACTTTGTGTATTGTGCTCTGTGCTTCGACCTAATTTGTTTATCTCCTTCTTGGCTAAGTGCTTGCTGTGATTAAATAGATCTATTCTTATGATATATGAATGAATGTTAGATCTGATATATATGGTGCTTAGTGCTTGATCTGCTGAATCCATGTTTCTGTGGCTAAGTACTGAATCATCTTTAGTCTAAGTATTCACTGCATTGTTATGTGCTATCTGCGAAGTACCATAAGGGTTGAATATTGATGAATGATCTCTGCTAAGTTCCCTGTAAAAGATATAATCATAGATCGGTGTCCCAACTAAGGTTGTAGACATCTGAGTCCTGCAATCACCCCTGCCTCTACCTCAGGTTAGACTTCATATGCTTTGCAGGTGTTGTCTAAAGGGATGGTAGTTAGGGTTTTGTTGGTGCACTCTTGAGCGTTGAACCCTGGGTCTGCCCCTGTGCCAACATAGGCTTTCACCCTTATGGGTTTCCTCATGAAAATCAATGTATCTGTGCATTCTGTGTGATTGATCAAATATTGTGTATCTATGCATGTTAATTTATCATCAACACATTAAATAATAATCTAGAAAGAATCAGAAAATAACATTAAAAGTTTCAAGCTTATATATATAACTGATTCACCCCCCCCCCCCTCTTAGTTATATTTCCAACAATTGGTATGATAGCATGTGCCTTTGATCAAAGGTAGATCCATAAGCTTTAACATGACTAGTCATGATAGAAGTTCAACTAATAGACCCCCTCTATTTGATGGAACAAACTTTGCCTTCTGGAAAATAAGAATGAGAACACATTTGATGTCTTTGGGTGCTGATGTTTGGGATGTCGTTGAAACATGATATGTGAAGCCTGTAGTCTTGGCCTCAAAAGATGATAAGATGGAGTTTAGATTTAATGTAAAAGCAATGAATTCCATCCTCAGTGGACTTACTGAAGCCGATTTTGTCAAATTCATGTACTGTGATTCAACAAACATTATGTGGGACAATCTAATAAGTAGTTATGAAGGTAATGAAAAGGTGAAAGACACAAAACTTCAGACTCACGGACTGAAATTTGGGCAGTTAAAGATGGATGAAGACGGAACTATCAGTAAGAACTTCTTATGTATAGAATAAATTTTCAACACTATGAAAGGCCTAGGTGAAACGATAGATGAATATTTTCTAGTCCAGAAAATATTAAGATCTCTTCCTGATAGATTTAACTCAAAGGTCTCTGCTATAGAGAAAATAGATGATCTCAAAGCGTTGACACTAGATAAACTTATTGGAACCCTAACTTCTTATGAAATGAGAATCACCAAAGCTAAATCCACTACAATAGAGGCATCTCTTAAAGTAGAGAAAAACAGAGACTCCGATATAGATGATATTGAAGAAAATTTTGTGAGAAGACTAAAGAAAGGATCAGGCAAATACAAAGGTAAAGTTCCCTTCAAATGTTTCAACTGTGGTAAGATAGGTCATTTTTCATATAAGTTTCCACACAAAATAAAGGATCAGACATATGATGATGAAGAGAAGCACAAACACAAGAAGGTCTATAAAGAGAATAATTTTAAGAAGAAAAGCCTTTGTGTAAACAATGATGATGATAACTAAGATGATGAAAGCAATGACTCTTCTATTGAAGATAAAATAAATGATATCATGCTAATAGATTTAGAATATATAAACATTGAAGCTACAGGAAGTGACTTCGTTGATTATGAAGTAGTATTAGATCTTGAAGGAGAACTTGTCAGTGCCATGGAAGAGATTGATAGACTCAGAGAAAAGAAAAGAAAACAAAAACAGTTACTGCTCAGGTATGAGAAAAAATGCAATGAACCATATGAAGAAATTGCTCTATTGAAGGTAAACTTAGAAGAAGCTAATAAGATTGAAGACATCCTCAAACAACAATTGAAGGAAGCCGAAAAAAAAGGTGAAAAATTGGAAGCTGAAGTAGTGACTGTCAGAAATGATCTAGAGAAATTGTAGGCCTTATATCATCAAAATATGACAAGTATTAAAGCCTCTGAAGAATTAGCCTCCTTTTTGAATCAACAATGGAATTCAAAGTTGAAAACTGGTTTGGGTTATGAAGAGGGATCAAGTAGTGGTCATCCAAGAAACAAATAATCCATCAAGTTTGCCAAATCTACAACCATTGACAACAACAAACCTGTAGAAACAAAGGAAGAGAATCAACCGCCAAGGAGGAGTGAAAAAAAAACTACCATAACTCAATCTGTATAACAAATAAATAATACATCCTTTGCTCAAGGAAATCATCAACATGGACGAAATCAACCTGCTCAAAGAAGACAACCATTTTCCAGGTACAAAGATTTTTTCTATGGATATTGTTTTTACTGCTCTAACTTTGGCCACAAAGCTGTAAATTGTTCTTTAAGATTTAGACATGAGAAATCAAGACAACCAAGGAATAAATATCTGCCACAAAAAAGAATGAGACAACCAAGTAAGAAACAACCACAGACTCCAAATCATGTGATGGCTATGAAAAGGATGCAGATTACACATAACAATTGTTATGATCCTTTATTCAATGAACCAGAATGTTACATCTTCCATAATTATGGACATAAAGCTGTAGACTGTCGCTTAAAAAACTATAAGCCAAATTCAATCACAGAGCTGAAAATGTCAAGGTTTGGAAGAAGAATGAATATAACAAGTGTGGATTAGTGTTGTCAACTCAAAGAATAAAAGACACTTGGTATATTGATAGAGGATGCTCCATTCATATGACAGGTGAAAAAAGTAAGTTCCTATTACTCAAAGAAAATAAATCAGGGAGTGTGACCTTCATAAAGGATGCTCCAGGAAAGATCAGAGGTAAAGGTCTAGTAAGCTTAAGTAATGGAAGAAGGAAATCTCAATATGTGTTATTTGTTTATGGTTTAAAGCATAATATTCTTAGTGTCAGTCAGATATGTGACAAAGGATGTGAAGTCACTTTCACTGCCAAGAATTGCAAAATAAAGATAGTAAACACATGAGAGATGATTCCAAAAGGGGTTAGAACTGAAAACAATGTATATGTTCTGAAGGAAGATAAGGAGAAATGTCATTTAAGAAAAATTGATGAAAGGTGGTTATGTCACAGAAGGCTTGGACACCTGAATTTTGATCATATTATCAAACTGAATAATGAAGGCGTTGTGAAATACCTTCCAAGAATATCTAATCCTAATAACTCTGTATGTGAATCCTATCAAATGGGGAAGTTGACTCGTGCTCAATTCAAATTGAAGAGTTTCACATCTTTAGAGAAACCACTTCAAATTGTTCATATGGCTTTATGTGGACCATCGCGAAAGGAAGGAACTGGAGGAGAACGTTACTTTATGCTAGTCATTGATGACTTCTCCAAACTTACGTCTTTTTGAGAGAAAAATATGATGCATTTGAGAAGTTCAAAAAGTTTAAGGTGTTATCTGAGAATCAAACAAGAAGGTAGTTAAAGGAAATTCGCTCAGACAGGGGAGGAGAATTTTTGTCAAGATATTTCAAAGAATTCTGTGATAGACATGGAATTAAAAGAGAATATACCATTCCATGTACTCCTCAACAAAATGGAGTTGTAGAACGCCAAAATAGATCAGTTTAGCAGATGGAAAGGGCTATGATGAGTGAAAGTTAAATTTCACAAGTGTTGTGGGTGGAGCATGTTCACACAACTGTTCATATTCTAAACAAAGTGCATCTAAGGCCAAACAGTGATAAAACTCCATATGAGGAGTTGTGCTTGGTCGACCTGCATCAATCAAGCACTTCAAAGTATTTGGAAGTAAATGCTACATCAAGAATAATGATGATCATATGGGAAATTTTGATAAAAGATCTGATGAAGGTATCTTCTTAGGATATGAAACAAACAATAAAGGATACAGATGCTTTAACAAAATAATGCATAAATTAGTATACTGTATTGATGTTTGAATTGATGAAGAAGTTCATGTAAAATATCAACAGAGAATAAACACTAAGTCAGATGAAAAATATGATGAGAATAATGAAGATAAAGAACAAAAAATCTCAGAGTCACAAGAAGATGATGAATCAGGTGGAGAAGAGACACCTATACAAGAAGAGTCAGGACAACAATCAACATCAAATCCTTCGTCTAGAATTACTCAAAAGAATCATCCTAAAAGTCAGATAATTGGTGAGAAAGACAAAGGTGTACAAACCAGGAGAAGGATAATCAAAGACACTGAGCAATCACATATAACCTTCATATCCATGGTGGAACCTAAAAACTTTAATGAATCCAGTAAAGACGTAAATTGGTTAAAATCAATGAATGAGGAACTGGACTAGATTGAAAAGAATGACACTTGGGAACTTGTTCCTAGGCCAACAAATAAAAATGTAATATGATCCAAATGGGTCTACAAAAACAAGATGAATGAGCCAGGAAATGTTGTAATAAATGAGGCTAGATTGGTCAGCAAAGGATATGCTCAAATAGAAGGACTGGATTTTGATGAAACATTTGCGCCCGTAGCAATATTAGAATCTATTAGAATTTTTCTTTCCTATGTGTGTCATAAACAGTTTAAAGTCTATCAAATGGATGTCAAGTCATATTTTCTAAATGGAGATATAAAAGAAGTCTATATGGAACAACCAGAGGGTTTCCAACTGTCAGATAACCCTGACTTTGTCTGCAAGCTGAAGAAAGCCTTATATGGGTTGAAACAATCTCCTCATGCCTGGTATTACGGACTGGATAAGTATCTTCAAGAAAAAGGGTTCAAGAGAGGAACAATTGACATAAATTTATATATCAAAAAAAAGGGTAATGATTTTCTCATTGTGTTGGTCTATGTAGATGAAATCATCTTCAGAAGAAATGATGCTTCATTGGTACAATGGTTTGCTTCTGCCATGCAGTCTGAATTTGAAATGTCTATGATAGGGGAACTGTCATTTTTTCTTGGTCTGCAAATTACTTAGAGGTCTGAAGGAATATTTATTTATTGGGAGAAATATCTAAGAGAAATGTTGAAAATGTTTCAAATGGAAGATTATACACCTATGAGCACACCTATGGTCACTGGATGCAAGTTAAGCAAGGATGATGACTCACCTGATATTGATTAGAGTTCATATAGGTCTATGATAAGAAAACTATTGTACATCAAAGCATCTCGTCCAGACATAATGCATGTTGTTGGAATGGTAGGAAGGTATCAAGATGCACCTAAACAAATTCATCTATTAGCTGTCAAAAGAATATTCAAATACTTGAAAGGAACAATGAACTATGGCTTATGGTATCCTAGGAATCAAAATTTTCAACTATCAGTCTATTCAAATGTTGATTGGGCTAACTGCGTGGATGAAAGGAAAAGCACGAGTGGAGGTGCATTCTTCTTAGGAGATTCTCTTGTAGCATGGTTGAGCAAGAAGAAAGGTTCCATTTCCTTATCGACTACAGAAGATGAATACATTGCAGCTGACACTTTCTCTACCCAATTATTATGGATGATTCAGACACTTGCAGACTTGGAGGCAAAGTATAATGCGCCGATTCCAATTCATTGTGATAATACTAGTGCAGTTAGTGTGCCAAAGAATCTTGTATTTCACTCCAAGACCAAGAATATACCCATAAACTATCAATTCTTGAGGGAACAGGGAACCAACACTGTTGTTTATTTGCATTATATTCCATCCAAAGATCAGATTGTTGATATCTTGACTAAACCACTTGCAAAAGATCAATTTGAGTGTCTATGCCAGAAGTTGGGAGTGACCTTGTTATCAAGTTAAAATAGTTTATCTGATGAGGGGGAGAGTTCTCCTAGTATATCTGATCAAGGGGAGAACATAGTCACTCTTTATTTTCTTTGACATTGATGTCAAAGGGGGAGAAAAAGGTGTTGTATGTATGCTACAGTTAGATGTCTAAGAAGAATAGTGCAGCCTTTTAGGGTTGCCATCAATGCCAAAGGGAAATATTGTTGGCATGTTTACAGGAAGAATTTGTTTTTCATTGATGGAAAGAACAACAACGAACCAAACCTCGAGAGCACAGAATATGAGAAATCTCAGAAGAGATAGTGGTTTCCAGAAATGCAGACGAGGTCCAAGAAACAGACTCGCAGGAGGAGAAAAGGTTGAGACCCTTGAAAACTTAGAAATCATTCCAAGTCGAAGAGATCATAAGCTCAAGAGGAAGAGCGACAGTGGCCTTTGGATCACCAATCCAAAGGACCAACAACCATAGGATTGAATTAATGAAGGATAGTATAAGCGGGGAAAAATGATTGAGAATTTGATCATTCAAATTTTCGTCAGTCATCGGATCAAAATAAGTGGAAGGACATGATAAGTTAGAAGAAGGGTGCGTTAATTTCAGCGGACGATAATCGGGCACTCAGATCTACGGTTGATAGGGAATATCAGACTCCCTCGACCTTTTTGCCTTTAACCATGGGGGGGCATCCAATTTTGTGGTATTTCCCATGTGGTACCCTCATATGTGTTGGACACACCTACCACACTTAGAGGGGGGGGGTGAATGAATGTGGGGATCTTTTTCCCAAAACTTCCCTCTTACAAAAAAAATCTGTAGTTAACATTCAACATTTTCTCATTACTCATTGTTGTCATTTATAATCAATTATATGTGAATACATATCATCAACATATATCAACAACACATCATCAACAAGTCATCTCCACAAGGAACACAAAGAACACAAGATGTATGTACAATTTTTCTTTTTATTATGGACTTCAATCCAGGGGTTTTTCAGAAACAATTGAATAGAGTACAACTCTACAAGAGAAACATCTCTATATGAAAGACTCATCTTACATTCTCAGCACCAACTAAGATGAGGCAACAATCCTTAACATATATCAATCTGTCAACATAAACAAGTGCATCAACCATGCACCAACCTGTGCCAAACAACCTGTAATCAACCTGTACCATAAACAAATGAATCCAACCATGGACCAAGTATATACCAATCATGTGTCAAATAATCATCAAAAATTACTCATCAATATGTACCAGCATCATCAACTATACACCTCATGTATGTGCCAACTCATCAACTGCTTGTCTCAACCATGACTAGTTTTGGATTAGTCAACAACCCTAATTGGAAATAATCATAAATTTGTACTTGTGATGAATAAAGATATGAAACTGATACACAATGTTCTTCAATATGTTTTATACAATTCCTCCAGGTGGAACTTCTTGGAACCTCTCATAAAAGGCGTTATAGAAAAAATGGCATACCTTGCTGAATTATGTCTTATTCTAGAGAGCGACCTTGTAGAGAATGGAATGCACAAAATATTCATTGAATTGATCTAAAAATGTTACACAACATACTAAATCATGTACCCTAACCAACACATTTGGGCTCATGGAATTTGAATCTGTTATAAATATGTTATGACGTTTTTACCCAAAACACTTGTTTTTGACTAGTTTCGGGACTAGCCACAAACCCTATTTTCCACAGAGTGTAACTCCTAAAATACAATGACCCAAAAGATGAATTGTTCACCACAAGTACTTGGGTATTTTTCTCAATTCCATATAAATTTAACGGTCTGATTCATTATAGAAAAAATGGTGAGATGACCTGTAAATAACATACCTTAGAAAGCACCAACAAAAGAATTTATCCTTCCTTGCATTCCGGCCTTCTTTTCTTCACCTTTCCTCTGAATTTAGGCTTAGATATCCTTGGTTACCTCAGAAAAATATATATATTCAATATTCTCAAGTTTGATTAAAATGAGAGAGCCTTGTCGCTTATTTATACTCTCCAAATAACTTCCTTAAAAACATCTTCTAGGTCACTTGGCCCCACTTTCCTTATTTTAAGGTTAACCCACTTCTAATTTCTCCATTAAATTTATTATTTAAATAATATATTTTGTATTCACTTTGAATTATAGTACACTCATAACTTCACTTTATTATTTACCTTTTAAAAACCCTTAAACCACTTTGACTACTTTGACCTTTTGGGGCTTCTAGATGACATGTGAGGGTCCTCCAACTTTGTAAGGACATAACTCTCAAACTGTGAGGAGTTATGTGACGTTCCACATACCACCAGAAATGGAATGAAATTTACTATCCATATAGAATAGTATTGTCTAAAAATATATCATAAATCATACCATTACCCATCAAACAAACTTGGGTCCATTACCCAAACCCGGGGTCTCCAACTTCTCATGGCCATAACTCTCTAACCGTGAGGAGTTATGTGAAGTTATACATACCAACAGAAATGGAATGACAAGAACTATACATATAGGATAGTTTCACCAACAATTTCATTGATCTTCATCTCGTTATTCCACATACAATCATGGGTCTTCCAACCATTCTTCTAGGATAACTCAATCCACAAAGCATCTTCTCATGAGGGATTTCGCCATAAGGGGACCACTTTGGAGTTCATCCATTTGTGAACCTTATCAATCATGATAAGAAAATAAAGAGAGCATGGGTCCTCCAACCATTATTCTAGGATAACTCAATCCGCAAAGCGTCTTCCTGTGAGGGCTTTCACCATAAGGGGACCACTTTGGAGTTCATCCATTTGTGCACCTTATCAATCATGATAATACAATAATGAGTCATCTATACTTTTTTCCAACAATGCATCATATACCAATGAAACCACATCAATTCATATTCATCGTGTATCAATGAAAACTCATTGATCCATCTTCATCATATCAATGAAAACTCATTGAACCATCTTGATCTATGCATTCTCATCAAGGACAATACATATTATATTACATCAATCATCATTCAATCAATCCTTTGACATCAATCAATCACTTGACATCAATCAATCAAACCATTGGCATCAATGAAAACATGATCCAACAATCTCCCCCTTTGGCAATGATGGCAATACCAACATTGATGTCAACACCAATTACCAATTATTGATGTCAACATGTAGATAAGGCATGATCTACATCAATAGTCAATGTGACTATCTCCCCATCAATAAACATCAATCACATCAATGTGATTAACTCTCCCCCTTTGAAATCAATGGCAAAGGGCCATTCTCATCTTGGGGCTGCTCCCCTTGCTTGAACTCTCCTTGGGGATACTCCCTCTATCTAAATGCCTTTGATGTTCCTCTGAATAATCTCTCCCCTTTTGAACAAGGGATATCACTCTGATGTAATGCTAAAGATACATCGAACATAATCCCCCTGTGACCATTGCTCCCCATGAAATTATGCTCCTGTGCTCTTTTCTAGGTATGCATCTGATAAATATCTCCTCCTAGAATCATGGGAAGAAGAGTGAATCCCCCTATGGGTATGTCTCCCCTATATTTTTTGCAAGATGAACATTGTGCTACCATATAATGATTCTTGGACCTGTTCATGCATCAAACTCATACCATACCAAGCATCATAAAGCAAAAGATATGTCAACAATGAAATAAAGAATCATGAGGAAAATATAAACCAAGTACATCCTGTACAAAATGTGTGCTCATCATGCACAATACCTATGTACATCAACCATGTACATCAACATCATGCAATGTGCCAAAAGATATCATCCATGGAATGTATCAATCATATGCCTTTATCAACA
>ML788754.1:450042-466467 GCA_009831015.1 Picea engelmannii | reverse complement strand
AAAGAAAATTTTAGTCTAGGTAGGATTTCGGGGGTAGGCATCCAAATAAACCCCCGTTATCTGGTTCTCACAATTTCAAACATAGAAGTTGACAAATAGGGAACTTTCAAATCCTCCAAGTCCAGCGTTCCAATCACCATAAGCCAGGGAGGTACCCATGAAGGGTCGAAGGTCGAGGTCTGGTTGTTATGTGCATCCCCCCTTGAGGCACCCACCTCTTGGACGGGATCCAGCCCGTGACCCATTTCTTAGGCCAAAAATCTAAATGTCGCGCTTGGACCGAGGTACCTAGTGACCAATTTTAGGAAATCTACCCAGGTGGCGGTTGTGGGCTGCAATCGCACCTTGATTGGATTTTGTGTGGCTATTGGGAGGTATCGCCAGCTCTTTCGGAATATTGCACCCTCTACCCCTCATTATAACCAGTTATTTCATCCTTCACTAGTGTCTCTTCCGGTGACTTCAGACCCCACTGTTGAGAGCTATTGGGAGGTCCAGTGCTATTTGAGAGGAAGGACGTTACGTCTTCTAGGACACGAGCATTTGCTTTCTTTTGATTCCCCTACGCGGACAAAACCCTCTTACCCACATATATGTTTCTTTCTCATTTATGTATGATGCACATCTGATTACAGTTTGACTTTGATATATATATTGTGTAAAACAGTCACAGCAAAGACTCTTGGTTCTATTTTTCTCTCACCACTTGTTGCACACATTTCACACAATTAATCTGACATCATAGGGGAACCACAGAACCCCCGTCATTCACGACGTCTGCTCAACCTTCCTCCTATTTTAGGGGGAGTATTTGGTCGTACTCGTTCATCGGTACTTCCTTCACACACTCTTGTGAGTGCTACCATCTTAGGATCGGATTTGCTTGGTTCTACCTTACTTGGGTCCAATTCCCAAGGTCACACAGTCACTCGCTCTCCTTTGCATGGAAGCGGGGGACCCACTTTCTCTCAAGGAGGAAGCACCAAACCACCTAGTCCCCATCAAGGGTCAGGTTCACAACACATCATGGCCGGAGATAACCCTCCACCCCCACTACAGATGCCATACTTGGCCTCTCTCAAGATTTCGGATCTCACCAAGCTCACCAATGATCCTATATTACATGACGCCACATGGCCTGCAATGCCAACCAAACTTCCTTTAGACATACCAAAATTTGAAGGGAAGGAAGGGGATGACCCCGCCAATCATGTCATGACCTTTCATCTATGGTGTTCTTCCAATAATATCATGGAAGACTCCATCAGACTGCGTCTTTTTCAATGCACACTCACTGGCCCATTAGCCAAATGGTATGTCGAAGAAAAATCTGGGTCCCACACGACCTTTGAATCCTTGGCCAAAGCCTTCTTAACTTTCTTCCAATTACCCATCCGACATGACAATGGTCTAGAACTACTGTCTAATTTCAAACAATCCTCAGCCACCCACATTTCTGACCACATTCATGAGTGGCGTAGGCAATGTAGTTTGTGTAAAGCAGAAACCACCAAGCAGTAATGTCTCAACTGGTTTCTTAGATCACTTGTCGCTCTCCTTGGTAAGGACGTAGCTTCCACCTTCCCACAATCCGAGGAGGAAGCCATCAGTAAATCCCATCAATACGACCTCATCTACGCACAGTCAGGATACTTATACATGGTACTTCCTGACCTTTCGAAACCTGTGCCATTTGGTCAAGACAAACCTGGGATGTCTCACTCAGCAGACGAACTAATAGGTGCCACCACACACCATGGTCCACAACCCCAACCACCACCGATGTATGGAACACCTCAATACCCACCGACATATGGGGGCACTCCTTATTTCCCCCCACCCCCTTATCAACAGCCATATCCTGTTGCTATACCTCCACCCATTAGTGGGCCACCACCGGCACCTCCCATACATCCACCTATTCCCTCAACCAGTGGTACCCCCTCAACATCATCTNAACTTTGTTCAACCTTCTGCTGCTCAACAATACCAAAATTTTGAACAGTTGAACACAGCCAACCCAACTCATCCATCAAACAACACCAAGCAGAAAGGAAGGAACAGGAATAACAACAATCCTGGTCAAGGTGGGAATCAACCCCCACAACATCCACCCACTGGGGGCAACCCGAACCAAGGGAACCAAAACCCCCATGGGGGCAATAACAACAAACGCCAAGGGTGGAATACTGTTAAAACTATCCACCCTTGTGCTCTTTGTGGCGTATATGGCCATTACACTCACCATTGCCCACAGATCCCTGATTTCAAAAGGTTGAAGGACTCTGGGAGCCTTCCCCCTTATCCTGCGCAACATGCCCCGCAGCAGGCACAACAACAATATGCGCAACAACCACCTCCCGTCGTACTGCAAAATCCTATCCCACATCAAGGTGTCATAAACACCCAGCAGGACACGCAGCATCCCCCACCTTAGGTGGGCCAATACCATAACCCCAACAATCCAGTAGAGCGAACAATTCTCCTCACTAGTGAGGAAGAAATCCTTTTGCAAACACGCAATCGTCAGTATCCTACAACAGCTGAGTCTACTCCTGTCCCTCCAGAGACAAACCCTACACTGATGGGACCTCCGTTGGTGATCCCTCGCCCTTCCGCCGAACCACCGTTATGCATCCCTCGCATCCCATTGCGCAGGAATGTCCACAACCCACAGGCTAGGGCCGCTCATAATTACAGCTTGGTAGATGACTTAGCACAATTCCTGGCTGCCATGTCTGTTTTGGAAGTCCTCCAAACTTGTCCCACTCAAAGGAAATCACTACTTTCCGCCTTGGGGGCAGTCGACCCCACCAATACTCGACTCATCACCTTCGACCTCGATAGTTGCGAACCGCGTCTTCCCGCCGCAGTTGCCATTCAAATACCAGTAAAAATACGGAACATCACCGTCCATCGGTGTATCATCGATGAAGGGGCATCTACATGCATCATGTCCAAAACAGTATGGCAGAAACTTGGTTCCCTGGAACTCATACCTTCCACCATCACATTACGAGCTTACGACGGACGACCATCATCTCCTGAAGGGCTCTTCCAAAATGTCCCCATGGAACTCGGGGGAAAAACTATTCTCATTGACATCGAAGTTATCGATGCTCAGCTCGATTACAATATCTTGCTCGGACGTAGCTACATGTATGCTATGAAGGCAGTGGCATCATCCTTCTTTCGGACAATCATGTTTCCCCACAATGGAAAGATTGTAACCATTGACCAAGTCTCACATTACGAGCCAAATCCATCTGCCAGTCTCGATAACATTCTTCCTCTCATTCACACCAACAAAGACGTATATCCACTCGTCGAGATGGGTCTTGGGATTTTCAAAGATCCATCCTTGTTAGGGACATACCATGGAGCACCACCACTCCTTCCCCCTGGTCAAGTATGCGTCATCTCATCTAACGAAACTCAACAGGAGGGTGCTCGTCCTCCTCAGGAGGCTTCAGTCATTCCTGACGTCTCAACAGTTGCAACACCACTCCCACCGGAGCCTCCTGCGCATTCGTCGACATCCACAGTCCACGAATCCCCATCCCCTCAAGGGCCTAGTCCCATTTGGGACACTATTCCCTGACCTCTCACTCAAATTCCTTTCTTTTACCCTCCACCCGGTATAGAAGATTTCCAGGTAGCAGAAACACTCACACTACCCAATATGGTGTTAGAAATCCCAGTGTGGTACTTACATCCACCTGAGATGGTCCCTCGCCCACAGACAGGACTCCCCATGATGATTCGTGTCCTCACTCCCACTACCCCCACCACCCCCANCTCCACGCATCCCACCACCTTGCGCATTGTGTGACAAATAGGGCCACCAAACCAACAACTGCCCATCACTACCGGAATTATGGAATTTGATTCCCCCCAATACAACCCCCACACCACCCATTACTACTGCTACCACTCAACCTTCTAGTAGTAAAGGGTTGAAGACCAAATTCGCGTGTGCCATCTGTTTTGAGTATGGCCATTACACCCATCATTGTCCAACACTGCCTCATTTTCGACAGGCATTAGCTAATCATTGTCCAACACTGCCTCATTTTCGACAGGCATTAGCTATTGTAAGCCGAGACTTTCAGAACAACCCATGCCCTGCCACATCATCCACAACACCTCTCACCGACATTCGCTATGTCACCACTTCAGTTAATGAACGCATGAGATGCCCTTGCTCTCTTTGCGATTCTTTGGCTCATTTTACATACCAGTGTCCAATGATCATCGAATATCGGCAACGTCAATTAGCCCTACTACACCAACCCGCAAAGGCAATAATTGATCTTACTTCGCCACTGGAAAACCTTCACATCATTTCTCCCGAGCCCAAGGCACTCCCAACGCCTCCTTGGTTCTTAGGTGACATTTCTGAGGATTTCCCCCATAACCCACCCAACTCTCCCGCTCATTCCCCTGTGGAGACTCTCCATCCCACCACTACAGGTACCCCTCAACACCTCAATATATGGTTTATGTCGAGTGAACCCTCACCCTCTCTTAGCATTTTCTCCTCTGTTTCTACAACAGGGGGAAACCACACTGTCATTGAGATCACTCCTCACGATCCATTATATTCTCGTCGTTTCCAATGTGACGAAGAAATACTGGAAGAGCTACAACGCCCAGACTCTCCCTAGGACGCACTACATCATTGTGCACTCTTCCTTCCGCAGGAATCCCTCATGCCTCCTAGCCACAATCCCATGTACGCGATCGAAACCAAAGACTTTATCCCATCAGGGAATATCGATCGGTTCAACAATCCCATTCCTGCACCTGACGCTTTTGAAGAAGGTAATCTGGCCAACATTTCCCCCACCATCAAAATCGACATTTCCATTAAACTGGGCATCGTCGAAGAGATCATCATTGGAGCTGCTTACATTCCTCAGGAAATCACCGCATATAAAGCCATCTTCCAGGAATTTAGGGATATCTTCGCCTGGTCATACACGGAGATGCCTGGCCTCGACCCCTCTATCGTCGAACATCGCATCGACACCTGGCCCGACATCACTAGCGACCGCTACACCCATCCAAAGCGGCAACTATCAAAGACGAAATTGAAAAATTGTGTACGGCTGGATTCATATACCCCATCGCTTATACTTCATGGGTTTCCAACCCTGTACCCGTCGACAAAAAATAGGGCTCTATTCGCATCTGCACTGACTTCCGCGATCTTAATAACGCATGTCCAAAAGACAACTTCACAATTCCTTTCATCGATCAGATTATCGACGATTGCGCCGGCCACGAGGCTCTCTCCTTCATGGACGGATTCTCTGGCTATAACCAAATCCAAATCCACCCAGCTGATCAATACAAAACCGCATTCATTACCCCGTGGGGTACGTTTGCATATCGTGTCATGCCCTTCGGCCTTAAAAATGTCGACGCAACTTTCCAGTGGGCCATGACATACATCTTTCATGATCTAGCTGCAATCATCCTCGCCTACTTGGACGACCTCATCGCTCGATCCAAGAAACGCACCCAACACCTCGATGATTTACGAGTCATCTTTCAACGGTGTCGCTAGTACAACATCCGCTTGAACCCTCTCAAGTGTGTGTTCTATGTCACCATAGGGCGCCTCCTTGGTTTCATCGTTTCCCAAAGCGGTATCACCGTGGACCCCCTCAAAGTCTAAGCCATCACAGAAATTCCACCTCCTCGGAATTTGTGACAACTACAAAGTCTACAGGGCAAAGCTAACTTTCTTAGACGCTTTGTTCCTGATTACGCTATATGCGCACATGGTTTCCTTCGCTTACTGCATCACAACATCCCTTTTTATTGGGACGACTATGCCCAACAGTCCTTTGATGATCTCAAAGAAGTGCTTTCCAATGCACCTTTGATTAGTGCACCTGACTACAATCGTGACTACATCCTCTACGTATCAACATCAGCTGTATCAGTAGTCGGCGTCCTCGTCCAGCTCGGAGATGACAATCATGAACACGTCATTTACTACATCAGTAAGAACCTCTCAGGACCACCTCTGAAGTGCAAACATGAAGAGAAACTTGCTCTAGCAGTTGTCCTTGCAGTTCAGAAACTGCGCCATTACATTATGCTTCGTACCACCAAGGTCGTCACAGATTCCAACCCTATGCAATATTTTCTCAATCGTCGCCAAGTTAATAGCAAATTCACTCGCTGGATCGTTATCCTACAGGAATACGACCTCGAGTTCTCAACACCCAAGAGTAAGAAGGCCCTCATTCTCGCTGAACTTGTCACGGTCCTTCCCTCTGACACACCTAGTGCCCCTGTCACTACTCACTTTCCTGACGAACATCTCTTTTACATCGCTTCAGATGATCCTTGGTATGGCGACCTCCTCGTCTACCTACGAACTCAAAAGTTCGGTAACCACCTATCACGAGATGATCGTCGGTGCATTCACCATCAGGCCCCCCGCTATCTCCTCATCGATGAAATCCTCTATCGGCGGGGCGTCGACACCATTCTGCGTCGCTGCCTGACTATTGACGAGGCCGACAGAGTCTTAAACGACTGCCACAGCGGCACCTGTGGGGGCCATCTTTCGGGCATCGCCACAGCTCAAAATATTATCCAGGCCGGTTACTTTTGGCCTACCCTGTTTCATGATTGCATTCATGCCATGAAACGATGTGAGCAATGTCATCTCTATGCCAACAAAGCCCGCGCTCCCCCCGCTCTTCTTCACCCTGTCATTACTGCAGGCCCTTTTTGTAAATGGGGCATTGAATTTATGAATTGTAATCCCCCCTCCAGCAATGGTCACAAATACATTGTTGTGGCTGTCGATTACTTCACCAAATGGGCTGAATCTATGCCCACCTTCAACAACACCGCTGACACTGCAGCACGTTTTTTCTTCAACCACGTCATCTCCCAGTTCGGAGTGCCACTCCAACTAGTCTCCGATCATGGAAAACATTTTGAGAATGAGATCTTCATTGAACTCTCATCTCGGTTAGGATTCTCCCATGAGTTTGCCTCACCCTAATATCCTTAGTCAAACGGACAGTTCGAGGCAGTGAACAAAGTCCTCAAGACCATGTTACAACGCATGGTTAATAAACATAAAACCAATTGGCATCATATGTTATTTTCCGCACTATGGGCTTATCGAACAACAGTGAAGACCGCCATGGGTTTTACTCCATTTCACTTAGTCCATGGGGTCGAGGCAACTCTTCCCATCAAGTGCGAAATTCCCACCCTTCGCACCACAATCGAGCTTTTACCTGACACTGCTCCAATGGAGCAGCGCTTGCTGAACTTGGAGTCTCTGGATGAGGATCGTCGCTCCTCATTACAGTACAACGAGGCAGCTAAAAAATGATCCAAGGCTACCTTTGATCGCCACGTCAACCTTCGATCATTTTGCGAAGGCGACCTTGTCCTCGCCTATGATATCGCTCACGATACCTTTGGTCATGGAAAATTCGAATCACTTTGGCATGGCCCTTACGTCATCCAACATTGCCTCACCAAAGGCGCATACATCCTGGCCTCCCCCGAAGGCCTCTCGCTCAAGGAACCCGTCAATGGGTTATACCTCAAGAAATTTTATGCTTAAACGTAGTCAACCTACTTTAGGTTATTTTTCTTTTCTAGCGTTTTTAATCTTTTTTTTCCCTCATCTAAACCATCCTTTGTGCTATTGACAGATGACTCCTCCACCAGCTTACCACATTGGTTACGCCGACGCTGCTAGCCGTTGGACACAAAATCTCGCTTCTGCTGCTTGGGCTCTCTACACCCCTTCACATGAAATGCTACATTCCAGCAGCGTCTGTTTAGGACCAGTAACCAATAACCAAGCCGAATACACTGCTGTCATTGGCCTCTTGACTGACGCCCAACATCATCATATTCGTCACCTTAGCATTTTCCTCGACTCTCAACTGGTCGTTCTCCAACTCAACAATGTGTACCGTGTACGCGATCCGTGCCTCTTTCGCAAATACCTGTAGGTTAGATTATTATCTCGACATTTTGATTCCATTACATTTACACATATTCCAAGAAACTTGAATCAAACAATGGATGAAATAGCTAACATGGTGCTAGATTGGCATATATCACATCAAGCTACACACACATAAAACATCACATATAACCTGTCACAACATATAGATAGAATCAACATCATCAACATCAACACAAAAAACACATGTAAACCACATTTGGATATCAAAAAAGGTGTATACTCATATATATATCAAGGCCTCCCCGACCATCCAAATGTTTACATACACAAAAAATACATTGGCCCACAGACTTGTGCCACATCTCGGTACAAAAATACATCGGCTCACCAGCCTATCAAAAACAGTATACAAAAATACATCATACAATCAGGGTACCTCTAATGCACCCCCAGCTGCCCCTCCCTCCGGAGGAGGTGGTGGCCCACCCCGACCTGCCCCAGGCGGTGGTGGTGGAGCACCTACAGGACCCTCCCACCCCGGCGACAGGCGTCCACTAATCATGGCGGCAAGCATAGCTGCTCATCGCATGATCGACCGCCATGGTGGCGGTAACCCGATGTACTGCTCCAGGAACTCCTCGTCCTGGATACGGATCCAAATGCCCTCAGGCACGTCCCGAAACACCGTCTCAAACCGATGGAGTATATCATCCAACTCCCCTCTGGCTGCCGTCGGAGGAGCATGAGATGGCCCCGCACAAGGGTCATCAAATCGGTGCCTCCTCACCAGTATCCTGGGCTCTACTGGTGCCCCCGCAGCCTCATCCCGTGGCCGCCTCTCTCCACACGGAGGTCACCCCTCTCGCTGCACCGACGGTCTATATAACTCCACCTCACGCCTGCGAGGTGCCAAATCTGCACATGCACCAAACAAGCAACAACAGATGGTATCAGTGTCTATACATCAAACATGTGCACTGGTATATCAAAATCATAGCGTAAATCAAAACACACAAGTACACAACATACCTCTATGGTCGAACACCTCCCCAGGAGGCAACACCATGTCCGGGTCCGCCCGGAAGTCCACCCCAGCATAGGGGTACTGTAGCATGACCTGCGGCATCTACCGCCATATCTACGCCGCCTGCGTAGAAAAATAGTGTCTGCCTTCACCACCACCATGGTGAACCAAAATCGCAGACCATTGCCTTAGTCGAGGCTCTCGTGCCCTAGGCGCCTCCAGTAACACCCTCAGGCGCAGCATCAGCACACTCTCCAAGAAATAGGCTACCATGATGGAGCCAAATGAAAACTCCCCAGTGCCTCTAGATCGACAATGGTCCAGCTGCGTGATCATCTGAGCATGTAGGTTCAGCCCCCAGGCAAACCGCTCACGGCCCAACACTACCCTCTCCATCAAAATCAGCTCGCCACCACTAATCCAGTGGGGCACTCGGGACCCATACACCCAAACTATCATCGCTGCTATGCAACGATGTAGCAGGGCATCTATCCCACTAATGCTCACTGCCGTCCCAGTCATATAGTGCTCGCCTGAGCAGTATTGCTCGACGATCATCCACAAATGTGTGTCCCTCGGCAGCACAGGATCTGCCGGCAACAGTGTTCCCCGGAAGGGGAGCCCCGTCAGGAAGTAGATATCCTCCACCGCAGTGAAGGCGATCTACTCTCCTCACACGAGGAAGCAGTGTCGATCTGGGCTCCACATCTCGATCAGAAACTGGAGCAAATACTCCTGTGCCCGTATCAACGGGCACTCAAAGAACTTTAGCAACCTACTGGTTGCTAAAGCTGCTCGAACGACAGGTTGTGCATTGTCCATAGCATCTCGTAGTTGTGACCAGTCTCTCTCGCGCCATCGCACATCCATGATCACTTCTCGCCACCTGCACACAACCTAGAGTCCTATATTATCTTAGGCAATCATCCAATACATCAAATAAGCTAATTTTTCACCCTGAAACCTTGCCTCAAAGGCGCAGTTTTTACCACTCACAGGCGCGCACACATGCGCGCCTGTTCACTATACAGGAGCGCATGTGTGCGCGCCTATTTTTCCCACAGGCGCGCTTGTAAGCGCGCCTGTTCACAATATAGGCATGCTCTAGAGTGCGCCTGTCCAACCCACAGGCGCACTCGGGAGCGCGCCTGTTCACCCCACAGGCACGCACTCATGTGCGCCTGTCTACCCTACAGGCGCACCCCTAGGGCGTGCCTTAAATTCCTTCTCATGTGCACACATGCACGCATCTTCAGTGTACAGGCATGCACTCATGCGTGCCTTCCACTAAGTCGCCCGTGCATGTGGGCCCATCCTCTACCCAAAAACCCCCTAAAACTCCCATACGACCCCCCGTACCTACCCTGCCCAAAAGTTGGAAACCTATAGCTATGCAGGATGTTCAGACCACTAACTTGAAACTCGCACGCCGTGAATCGGATACCTCGTGCTCTTGGAACCACTCAATCTCCTTTGAATCTGCTCGGAAAATCACTGTAGTAGCAGGTACAAATGAGGTGGCAATGTGGGCCCTACAACTATATATAGGCCTTTTTCCAAACTTCCACTCACCATTCTAGGAGCCCACAGCGTCCATTTTTCGAACCGTCTTCAGCCACGGGATCAGCGTCCCGCCAGCTACATCATGGATGCCCCTAGGCCACTTTTTACCCTGAGCCACCGGGGCACCTTTTTTTCACATCATGGCCAGGTATGCATGCGCATTGTCACATTTATCTAATACATGTTCATATTTTTTATTATCTTCAGATATTGTTCACTTTGGGTATTTGGTTGTTCTGTGTCCAGGTACTTGGTCATCGTCTCTCCACATCATTCCTTTAGGTATATACTCAGCACTGGCATGTAGTCTCTCCCGCTGTATTGCATTTACATTTCCAGTCACACCCTCCGATATTGGCCTTTAGGACACCCATTTCCGGCTCTGCAGTACTCACACCTCCATTTGCATTTTTTGTACTGATACCCGGTAGTTTTCTTACCCACATGAGTCGTCTCATTCATAGCACCTTTTTTCACTTTTGACACTCATGCTGATCTTTATTACTCCTTAGGGATGGGAGTCCCGGTAGTCATTCATCATGTTGCGAATTAACCACATACTTCTTCTTCTCATTTTGCTAGCTTCCCATATGGACTCCCAACTCGTCGCTTTATGGTTATGTTCTTTTTTACCTGCACCTCCGCAGGATCATGAACCCACCATTTCACCCACCATCAGTTTTCCCATCTTTGAACCTATCTTCATCTCACCTACCTCATACAGAAAATCGCCAATGGGGCCCCCACCCTTCACCAGTTTTCCCAGAAATTTCTGCCCTCCCTGGGGCTCTCATTTCACACTGGGGCACCCGTTTCTGTATTTTGTACATCTTTCCCACATTTATTCATTTTTTTTTTGTACAAACGCCTTTTATTTCCAGTCTTTTCTTTTTTCATCACTGTTGGTGACCTACTTTCCTTTTGGTCCACACACAACCCATGTCACCCTTGGTTGGAGCATTACTTCTCATTTACCCCCGCCGGCATCGTCTATATCTTCAGAATACTACCCAGGTCACTTACCTTTATCCTATGAATTTGTTCACCTTGTCCCGCCTCTGGCACAACTTATCCCTGATCTTGTCATCCCCCTGACACTCGATCTTGTCACACGGTTTCGGCCACGCCTTCTATCATGCACCCTCCAACCAAGGGCAGTCTAGAGTCTTCCCACTTTTTGACTTCATCCATGTACCTCTGCCACTTCCTCACCACAGTAGATTCCGCGAAGTCCTTTGCTTCTGGGAATCGCGTCCTCCTTTTGTCGACATCAGCACACTTTTCCAAAAGGGCGATAGTATCTTGATTCTCATTTACCATGTAATGAGAGATCTCGGACGGCACAGGGGGAAACACCATTGCTCCCTGATGTTGTTGACCCCCATAACATTTGACGCCAACACTTTCTCATGTTGCGGTGGGTCTTACTTTGCGACTATTGCAGTTTTTATTATTAGTTGTCGAAGACCTCTGAACTGGGTAGGGCCCTCAATACCCACATCCCCGTCGTTGTTTACTTCCACGACCATTACCACTGGTTCAGAGTATGTTCCTTTGCAGAATTTTCTTCTACCTTTATCATTCCGCCCCCAGGGCGCTGCAGTTGTCTACACCAACACTTCAGACATTTTTTCTTCAGAGTTACATCACACGAGCATGGGGCATGCCCGCCTCGTTTGTACACACTTGTATATTGATACGCAACTTATGGAAGGTTGGGTTCTACCGGTTCCTTTCTTCTCCAAAGGAGTGCTCTACACGGTCCCACTCTTGCTCTCCCTTACAACACCATTCTCAGTAAAAGAAACATTTATGGATTTCGGCTATACGTTTTGCTCCTAACCTCATCCATCAGGGGGCATCTGTTATCACTGAAATTTTGTCCGCACAGGGAGACAAGAACTCTGCATCGTCAACACAGGACTGGAGTCATTCATGGCACAGGATTAATTCCACAAGCATTGCAAAAGGGTCAAAAACTATACAAAATGACCAAAAAAATGAAGGGTGCTTTACAAAACCTGGGCTCGCGCGCGCATGCGCATAACAGAAACATATAATGCGTGCATAAGTGCACGATGCGCGGCTGTTGAGCGAAAAACCCACGCGCCTGCTAAACGGCGCATTTATTGAAATTGGTCGGCCTCCCAACCACTAATGGATCAGCTCCCAAGTCGATTTGACACCAAATCCGAGCTCAATCCTCATGGTGGGCTGGTGAAAGACCTAATTGAGCCCTAAAGAGCCCCTTTTCACATTCAAAAGAGGCCACATAATAACCCAATGCTTGGCTATAAAAATCCATGAATAACCACCATTTTCTCAAGGAATTCTTTGTATTGTTATGCTGCTGAGATTGCTAAGGACTCATTCTTTGGAAATACACATCACAAGCTGCATTTCATAGAGCTATTCACCCCTCATTTGAGTGAATAAGCTTGGAGTTATTTCACCCACATTTTCATCTTTTCATTGTAAGGAGAGCAAGCATTGAGGGCCTCAAGAGCCTTCCATTGGAGAAAGAAGGGACCCAAGTCCTCTTTCTTCTTTGTGCCTTTGGATTTCATCAATAGATCAGCTTATACATTGGTGATATTGGTCCATTTGTCTCTATTTTTCATTTGTTTTATATGCTTGTAGTTTTAATTAGTTCTAGTTTAATTCTTGTTAATAGCTTTGTTGTTTTTCTTTCTAACCTTTCCTTTCACAGCTGTCATGCCTAGCAGAGCCCAACTGGGCATGTAAGCACTCTTAATTTGCTCACCTAGTGACGAATTGGGTGCAAAGAAAGGGGTCTCCACCACCTATGAATTATTCAGCAGGTGACCACTCTGGAGGAGAATGAAGTAGTGATTAGCCTAAAGTCCTAAAGTCCCTAACACCAAAGACCTGAAGAAGACCCTATCCGTTGATTTCTAGGAGGGGTACATGTCAGAAGATTATGCATTCGGGTGAAATCATTGTGGGAGAAATGAGTGCATAGGAGTTGAAACTCCCGAAGCCTGAAGTGTTGAAGTCACTCATGATCATTGATCGTGCAGGAGGGTACGTGTCAATAGATCATTTAATCTAGGTGAAAGAGTTCATGGAAAAGCAAAGTGCCGAAGAGTCGAAAAGAATGAAGTCCCAGAGCAGAGGATAGTTGTTGGATTAAGGAGGACAGATGTCAGCAAATATTCCATTTTGGAAGATATCTAGTTAGAAGAAACGAGAAGTTGAGATTCAAAATATCCAAAGTCCAAAGAACCGAAGGAGATCTCGACTGTTGATCCAATATGGACACACATCAATGGATTTTGAACTTCAGAAGATTGACATATGGAGGAAAGAAAGGGTTTATATTTGAAACCCCCGAAGCTCAGATGATGAAATAAATCATAGCTGTTGATTTAGGAAGGTTAGATCTGATCTGCAGATCGTGAAAGAACAAATCTGAACCATTCATTCAGGAGTGTCGTCAAGATTGTGAGATCGATGGTCCCTTCGCATTGTAGGGATTTAAGATGCTTAAACTTTAAAAAGACGAAGGGAAGCCGCAATCGAAACCACGGTTTTGGAGAAAGCACATGTGGTGGCTCGAGGTAAATTGCGGGGAAAAAAGTAGTTTGATACAAACCGCCTTTGGACTCACCCGCAATCTCGTGGTCACATGAGATCTTCGCCCAAGGTCATATCGAGAAATGGAGCTAGCGCTCACTAGACCAATATTGGGAAGTGCCTTTTGAATAGGTGTTTGGTCACCATCGGTGGTCATGTGAAGGAAGGTAATTAGAAGACAAAAAATCCAAAAATGATTGACTGTAACTACCAGAGAAGACGAAGAGTTGTGACTGCCAGAGAAGCCAGAGAATCTCAGGATAATGCCTGCTAATGATGAAAAGATTCAGAATAACTTCCAAAGAATATGAAGAGTTTGAATGATGATCATGCATAGGGCTCGAGGTGAGAAAGGCATGCAGAACAGAGAAGATAGCGTGCTTTTTCAATAGTTATGCATGTGGGTATAATGTGACCAGGTACAGGACTTGAACTGGAGATCAGAGGTGAAACGTATAGCATGCAGAGACACCATAGAGTATAAAGGAAGAAGAGAAGATGAATAGAGTAATTTGCAAGATACCAGATATATAAAATATACAGAACAGAAATGAAATGCTAGAAATGGCAGAATAATAGTGAAATATCCAGCATAATCTTCACAATACACAGAAATGAAACACGAAATAGCAATAGAAAAGCACTTTGATTCAGAAAGCAATGTTCACAGGCCTCTTCGAGGGGGAAACCTCCAGTCGAGTAGCGCTCTGTTACAATAATCTTCAAGCTAGGGTTCTCATACCCTTGCCTCTTATTTATACTAAATATGTCTATTAAGAGAAGCATCTAGAGGAAGATCCTTCTAGAAGCAGAAGCTTCTATTAGGTCTTCTTACATCCGCCTTATTCTATTTTATTTAAAGGCCTTATTAATATTTAACTTTATTACATTCGAATACATTGATCTACCTATGTGCAGGTTAGGACCTTAACATGTCCGCCCCCTTAAAAATAGACTTGTCCTCAAGGCTTGAGATGTGGAAACTGTTGTAGAATGGTAGTTGGTTCTCAAGTGGCATCTGCTGGAGTCATGTCTTTCCACTGTACTAGCACTTCCTTGATGGTTCTTTGACGTAGGTGACGCTCACGCTAGTCCAAAACTGCTTCTGGCTGTAGCCAAATGGAGCCTTCTTCAGCTAACTCTGGAAGGTTGGTTTGAATTTGGCACCTGGTTCCAATCACCTTCTTCAAGCATGAAACATGAAAGAGAGGATGTAGCTTTGACTGACTGGGAAGAGCTTGTTAGAAAAACAGGACCGCAGAGCAATAAAATGAAACAAATGCAGAAACAAAATACAGAAGACACACAATACAAGAGAGACACAGATTTACGTGGTTCACCCAGTGTGGGCTACGTCCACCAGAGAAATTGCGAGGTCCTTCCTTTATTATTATCCAGCAAATGAAGGGATACAACCTACAGCAAAACTCGCTGTAACTTCCTCTTATTTCTCTCACAGTCTCCTCTCTCATAATACAATATTCACCCTCATACATAGCCGCAATACATTTCCCTCATAAAAGAGGGTTGCCTTTTAGGGAAAAAACCCTAACATAATCTCTACCGTTAGATCTACGACCTTATAATGAACGGTCCAGATTTACAATGAAATTACAATATACTTTTATAAGGCAATTTTTGCTTCGAGGGCTTCACCCCCGAACCCCCGCTGGGGGCCCGCTTGCCCCCAGACCCCCCAGCCGGGGGGATGGACCCCCCAGACCCCGCAGAGGGGGTACCCCCCCTCTTCACTCACCCGCGTGGAAGAGTGTACATACTTCTGGGGTGTAAATACTTCATGGGGTATAAACATGGCTGAAAGCAAGGACCTCTGAATCAAGAAGATAATCAGGCTCCACAACCAACAATATCCCACTTGAAGACTGATCTCAACAACTCCACCGCTGCTGCATATGCTGGACTCTGGACCTTCTTGGACCTGGCAAATTTCTCATCTTCATCTTCATTCTTGAAGACCAACTGAAACTGAGCAAGAACTCAGTTTCTCCCTGGTTACTCCCTTTGTTAACATGTCTGCAGGATTTTGGCTAGTGTGTATCTTTTCCATCTTCAATTGTCCATCTTCCAAGGCGGATCATATGAAGTGGTACCTCAACTGTATATGATTAGTCTTTGAATGGAAGGCTGAGTTCTTTGCAAGGTGAATGGCACTCTAACTATCACAGTACAACCTGCTATTCTCCTGATTCTTTCCCAATTCCTCCATAAAACTTTGTAACCAAATCATCTCTTTACTAGCCTCTGTAGCAGCAACATA
>ML788754.1:427186-443844 GCA_009831015.1 Picea engelmannii | reverse complement strand
CATGGATGTAGCAATGGGTTTCTTGGGCAATGCGGCGATGAATAAAATTGTGGGTGCTGCCACTATCAACCAGAATGATGACCTTTCGTTGCTTGATGTAACCGATTAACTTGAGGGTTTGGGGGGCAGAGAAGTCGGTGAGAGCATTGAGGGAAATAATCGGTTCCACTTTGGGAGGGTTGGAGGGAGGGATTATGTCAGATATTTCTGGTGACTCGGGCACAGGGGGAGTGTCAACATCTTCTTCTTGAATATCCTCAGAGATGGCCATAAAGATATTTTGTTCCTTACATTTGTGGCCTGGAAAATATTTTTCATCACAATTATAATAGAGGCCTTTGAGCTGGCATTCAACCATTTCATCCCTGGTCAGTTTTTGGATTTTTAATGGGGCGGAGGGAGTAGTGGGGTTTATTGGTTTAGGACGTGGAATAAAGGAAGGATTACGGTTTTGAGAGGAAACAATTTGTTGTGCTTATTCAGCTTTTTTGGTAGCCTCCACCCAAGTTGTAGGTCAAGCCATGAGGACATGGGCCCTAATCTCCTCCTTGAGGCCACTGATAAAACACTCTCGAAAGAAAACATCAGTCATGCCCTCTGTTCGAAAATCCAGACGCTCAAATGCAACTATGAAGTCTTCGATTGTGCCTGATTGATTCAATTTTGTCAAATGGCCCAAATGGTTGGTGTCAGTGTCAAAGCATTCATAAAGCTCAACAACAAATTCGGTCCAAGCAATATATCCTTGACGGGAAGTTTTTCTACATTGCCACCATTGCCAGCTTTCTTGATCTAGATGGAGAACACCATATCGGAGTTTGGCCAAGTCATATGTAATGTTGTAGAGAGAGAAATAATGTTCCATTTGTGTGACCCAACCAGTGGGGTCTGAGCCATCAAATTTGGTTACATCCACCCGTGGAAGGTGTATGTCCCTTTGAAAGTGATGGGGTTGAAAGGAATGGGAAGAAGTTTCACCTTCAGTCTTTTTATGTGCCTCAGGAAAAGAGTCATCTGTAGGGACTTTGAGTTTGCTGCAGAGTGATGCAAAGACAGATTCAAGCTAGGTGATCAGTTCATGTTTGAATTCTACCATTGCGGATTGCACGGCTACATTTACAGAGGCATTTATGGAGGCATCATGGGAGGAAACAGTAGCGTTGAGTTGTTGCACTTCTTGTTGGGTCTCAAGTAAACCAGATTGCAAGGTGTTGAAGCGAGACTCTAGTTCTTGGCTACGGGTATGGGCCATGATGATGGGTGAACTGGAAAGGGAGCGGGCGGGGTCAAAAGTTTTTGCAGAAAAATGATATGAATGAATGTGATAAGGGAGAAGAGATGAGTCTAATGGAATAGGTCTCAAATAATGGTGAAAAAAATTCCAGAGTTTTTTTTTTTTTTACAGCTGCGGGGTTATACTTTGGTCTGAAGAATGCTGCAGTGCTGAAATCCCCAAATTCTGAACCAGAGAGTATTTACTTAGAAACGCGAACACAGATGCGCGTCAATAGATCTCGTCGGTTTAATTTGTTTATGTTGATGTTTATGTTCCCCAAGGGTTAGGTATTCAAGGGTTCTACAGACAAGGGTTTTCCCTATGTTATAGCTCTTTGATATATGTGCGGGGTCCAACAGTAGTACTTGGCCCAATATCTCAGGGCACTAACTAAGGAGGATAGACCATACCCTTAGCCATACTACCCGACTACCCAGGTACTAGAGAGTATCTTCCTGAGTGTTGTTCTCGATGACACTATAGCAGTCCGGCAAATGATAGGTTTATCTAAGGAGGGCTTCAGGAAATCTAGGTCGATCCGTACACAGGTGTTGTCTGATGCGCTACCACTCGAAGGGGTACCAACAGGGGTTGCAAGGGTGGCTAACAGATGTGCGCTTAAGAACCACTTGTATTTCCTGCGTGTATGAATCCCTCAACCGCGAGTTTATGCGCGTAATGACAGATCTCTATGGCTTAAAGACGCCGAAATACGTCTCTACCCTGGAAAAAAAATACCCACAATTTCTACCAAGGAAAGTGCTCTGATACCACTTGCAAGATACCAGATATATAAAATATACAGAACAGAAATGAAATGCTAGAAATGGTAGAATAACAGTGAAATATCTAGCATAATCTTCACAATACACAAAAATGAAACAAGAAATAGCAATAGAAAAGCACTTTGATTCAGAAAGCAATGTTCACAGGCCTCTTCGAGGGGGCAACCTCCAGTCGAGCAGTGCTCTGTTACAATAATCTCCAAGCTAGGGTTCTCATACCCTCGCCTCTTATTTATACTAAATATGTCGATTAAGAGAAGCATCTAAAGGAAGATCCTTCTAGAAGCAGAATCTTCTATTAGGTCTTCTTACATCCGCCTTATTCTATTTTATTGAAAGGCCTTATTAATATTGACCTTTATTACATTCGAATACATTGATCTACCTATGTGCGGGTTAGGACCTTAACAGAATCAGAGTGTGCAACAGGAGAAAGAGCAGAGTATAGAAGTGGAACAGAGTAATAGAAGTTGTAAGAGGTAGAGGAGACATGGAGTTGTAACAGACCATATCATAGACAGAGAAAGTAAGTAAAGTTTTTTAAGATTCAATCAGGGTGGTAGGGTGGTTCTAGGGAGGATTGAAGTCCTCTAAATCCCATTTGGTGCTAGAAGTTATTTTGGGAGTTGGTGCTTCCATCTAGTGGGTGCTCGAGAAACCTGGGAGTTGGCGCTTCCATCTAATTGGTGCTAGATAAATTTGAGAGTTGGTGCTCTCTGCAAGTTGTAGCTTGATATTAGAGGTTGTAGCCTCATATTTGAGTTGAAGCTCAAAGAATATGATGTACATGAAATTTGGAGCTTGATTGACATCCTAAGAAGAAGAGGTTTTCACCCTTATGGGTTTCCTCATGAAAATTAGTGTCTCTGTGTATTCTGTGTGATTGATCAAATATTGTATATTTATGCATGTTAAGTTATCATCAACACATTAAATAATAATCTAGAAAGAATCAGAAAATAATAGGAAAAGTTTCAATCTTATATATATAACTGATTCATCCCCCCCTCTCAGTTATATTTCCAACATCATCTCCCCTAGTGATAACTTTGAACTTTTGGCAAGGAGTTGAGAAAATCCTTGTAGCAACACATCCTCCCTTGATCAACAAATTCCTCATAATTCTTAAGTTCTTCTAGTTGTTTAAAAGTTTCTTCTCATGAATGGATTAGTGTATGGGTTTGTATTTTATTTTAAATAAAGACTTCTCTTACTTAAAGAAATAAATTAAATTAGAAACAAACACACCACACCAAACAAACTTAAAGAAAAATATGAAAAAAACTTGCACAAAAGGAAACACACTTACAATGCCAACATGACGAGGACTTGGATAAACTCACTAAATTGAATGTGTAGGTTCTTATCTCTTGGCTTACCATTTATCCTCCTCCAAGTCGTTAATGTTGGAGAAACAAACAAAATTCAAGGAAAATTCTAAGGACCTAAGAAAATCAAGAAACTTGCAAGAAGAAAAATATGAAATTTGCAAAAAGAAAATTCTAGAAACTTACAACTAAAAACAACAAAAAACGGTGCCAAAATGTTGGGCTGATCTAGTGGTCTATATTCCTTAGCATTTTATTATCAACCCAAGTAGGTAAATGTATGAGGCACATGCACAATATGCACAAAATTGATCTTGAAATTACTTAAGGATTTCTACTAAAAAACAAACAATAAAGTGGTAGACTCACAAACATAAGTTAATTATTTTGATCAAAATCACATAGATTTGATTATCAATTGGTAGGGACTTATATCACAAGTAAGCACACATCACAAGTAAAAGATCTATGTGCTTACTTGTAAATGCACTCTGTTTTAGTCAACCTAGCTCTGAGATAAAAAAAAAAAGGGGGTATTTCTAAATGTGAGTTAAAAGGCTGACTAAAAATTAAATTATTCTATTCAATGCAGTAAAGAAATGTGCCAATAAGAAAAGAAAAACGAATTTTAGACTTATTTTAAACTCTAAATATATTTATGTGATAATTGTTGGTATGTAATAACATATGAAAGATCATTCAATTACTTGATTGTCTTTAACATCATTATCTAAAACAATTATTAATCACCATACTCATAATAACATTGTCTATAAACTATTTAGAAGGAAAATTATTAACCTATAGGAAATTATGATAGAAAACATGAATCTACAGGAAATTGGAACAATTTGTATAAATCTACAAAAGATGAAGACAATTGACAAAAAAATATTCTAGAACAACTATTAAAAAATACAACACATATCAGGGGGGCCTCTGGGGATATGTTGTTTAGACAAACTCGGACCGTGTAAAGAATTTAACACATGGATTAAACTTAGAAATTCATTGTAATAAGAATCAATGCCAATCGGAAGTTTCAATATGTTTTGGATGATAATATCAACATTCTCTTCTCTCTTGATATATCCCTTGCCTCTAGTTTTTATACATTCATGAAGAAATTCGAGTGCTTCCACATACACTCTATTTTTCAATCTAATTACAAAAAATGTAGCTTAGATCTCCTTTTTTAGAACATAGAATAATATTTCCATGATCATATGACCTGGATCCTCAATCTATTGGCTAGTTGATCATGATTCCTCACTCCTGGGCGTTTTTGCAAATCCAATCGCAATATAAAATCCAAGCATTTCATCTTTAGAAAAATGGCTAGATATCCCAAATAGTGCATTGATTGGAAAATATGCTTGTGAGTCACCTAATTAGCATAATTATGCACAAAAACCATGTCGTGGAATATTCATATTTTTCTTCATCGCTCCATAAATCACATCTGAATATCATTTCCCGAAAAAAGAAAATACACTCTTTTTCTAACTAATTGCAGAAATTATAGTTTAGATCTCATATTTAGAATGTAGAATAGGAATTCGTTGATCCCTTTAGTTTTATCCTTGATCTTCTAACAAGTTGAGAACAATCCAATTTCTCCCAGTATCGAATTCTGGATTTTTTGAAAAAAATCGTAGATTTACAACTTATTCCTGCGTATTTCCTATAGCTAACTACCAAGTTTGACAACGTGTTGACCACAAGATGTATAATGTTGTGAGGATGGCCAGATAGGTATTTTACCATATCCTAACATCAAGGAAGATCCTCCAAGTGGAAAATATGAAATTGAAAGAGTGCAAGTATGCCAACCTACGATTCCTATAATAGTGGAAATGTCTAAGTTAATTCTTGTAATATCATAAATTCGGGTAATTTGCTAAATAAATGAATTTTAATAATATTTACTAGCCAAAATCAGGATTTTTATTCAAAAACAACTTATTACCTTAATCATGTTCATTATTCAATTATTCTGATGAAAGTGGATAATAAGAATATTTTTTGGTCAAATAATGGAGGTGAATGGGATGGATTGGAATGGTAAAAAGAGTCAAAACCAACACCCAACACCTCCTATGACACTTATTGATAATCTTGAGGGCTCGACCATATTGGGTGAAACACTTGTGCCCAACATCGTGTGATAATCACTAAAAAATGAAAAAAGGTTCACTAAAATGTCCCCTCACCCTTAGGAGTACGAGGTTGGAAGGACCAGTTAAAGGTGGGTTAAAGTTTGGTCGAGGAATTTTGTCGACCACTTCAACCTCTACACATTCTATATTCTCAAAATCCCTCCCTGATTCTATAGGCCTCTCTATGTTGTCTATAGTGGACACCACCATTCACTAATAACATGTGGTTGTTCCTCCACTTTAGGCTTGAAAGTCCTTGTTATCTATGAGATCGATGAAGTAGTTTCTCTACCATGGTTAATAAAGTGTTTAAAGACAAGAAACAACAATAAACCTATGTCTAACTTAGACATAGAACCAAATATCACACTCCTAGAAAATCTAGGCTATCAATAGGTAAAACATTGGATAAAGGGACCTTCTGAAAACCAACCCTTTGGGGGATGTCAAGTGCTCAAAATATTGGCCAGTGAAGGTGTGAGAGACAAATAAAGTAACCCACATGAAACATCCCTTATTGGTGCAAGTACCCTCATGAAGATAGGAACCCTCCAAGGAAATTGAAACAAAGGTTCGATTTTTTCCCCAAGTACCATAGACACTTCCCACATGCAATCAACTCTGCAGATAGCTAGGAAAGGTCATTATGGTTACCACCTCACAATATGTGACCAAGAGAATAGTCATAGGTTGGACCACACATATGGGTAGGGAAACTAAGCCCAAATATTAGAGAATCACTATGACACAGTGTCGCACCCGCAGGCACGCCTGCTCACAGGATCTTTTCTTTCCTTGGCCCGAAGAACACTAACTGGTCATTCTATTTCCCTATCGGGAAATCTGCACCCACAGATCTCTTTGTGTGACTCCCCCTCTATTTACTTATCGGGGAATCGGACATCACAACCTTGTGAGGTCAGTGATCAAGCGTAGGAATATCGAATCTTCGAGACCTGATATGAGTCAGCGCTTACCCTTCCGTTCCTTTGTCAGGACTTCTCTATCAGGATCTCGGCACTCACGGTTTCGAGCAACTCGGTTCTCTGACTCTCGAGTCTCGATATGCCGAAACTCCGATGAGCTCGCGGCTTTGACTTTTCAACGGTCTCGTCACCTCATCAGGATTTCAGACTTTGCGAGATTGCGAATCCTGATGTCTAATGTTTCGGGACTTTACTTTTCCCAAACCTCGATACAGTGTGCTACCTTTCCACCACCAAATCTTGTGGCCCCACACTGTACTTGTAGCCATTGGGATATTGTGTATCGCGATTTCGCGACTCCCATTACCAAATCTTTGTTTCCTTTCTTACGAAATCCCGATAGGTGATTTCATGAATAATCCAACGCCCCTGGCTAGCTTGGATCAACGACTCTGCCCCTTCTGAGATTTAAACACTATGGCAATATCTGTAGTATCCCCCTGCATCCCCGCGAGATCCAACGGCTCATGGTGATTCGCTAATTTTCCCTGGAAGATATCGACCGTCCGTTCTTCCTTATGCAATCCATGAAATGACTAAGTGTTCTTCCACAGAACTTATCCACCTGCGTGCAAACTTGCGACGCTTCTTTCCAACCTTCAAGGCACAAATTTTCTACGTTGTCCTTCAAAAAATTCGAAGGTCCTATCCCTCCTGAGATTTTCCCCATGACCTCAAGTCCTTTAAGAAAACTCTTGTACACACTCCTTGCGACAAACCTTCAACAACATCGAAGTGTTGAAGTCACTTGACTCTGCGCACACCTGCAGCAACAGTTTGTCAAATGCTTCACTCAGGTTTGCAACCCTGAGACTTTTACCCGACCTGCGCACTCCTTGCACGGCTCATGTGCCCAACTGTACTTCTGGATGAATGAGAACAAAAACTATCTCTATCTGAACCCTCTGTCAACGCACTCCTTACAGACACTTAAAATGCACTCCTTGCAGGAATTCTCTGGCTCAAATAGAGAAACAATTGAAACTCATTCCATCTCCCTCTCAGACTTCAATTCATACATGAAATTACATACACAGCATATAAAAGAAAATGTATAACAGGAAGCAAACGTTCATGAGCCTATCATTCAACACCAATACACAGAGAACAACACAAACCATGAATTTGAATCAAAGATTTCTATTAATTCAAATGTCTGTACATGGGTGTTTTTACACAGCTCTCTGCTTCTTCTTGCTCAAAATTCTTCTGAATAATGTTACAATGCACAATGAGGGTGTCTATATCCCATTTTCCTCTTACGCTCTACAACTGTCTAGTCTAGAATTAAATTCTATCTACTTTACATTAACTATTTTAAATGTTGTCTACCTACTAAGGACGAGATCTATCTGCTCAAGGTCCATTTACAATATACAAGTGCACCTCATCTTAATGGCTCATTTAAGATTTGCGCAACAATTCCAAAGTGTTTTCAAAATTTGTGTTGGCTTGTCCAGCTGTCCTCCACTTCCGCGTTGGCTCGCTTGATGTGTTGGCGATGCTCCTGCACCATACTCACTCGCTTGAAAACTTTCATGGGATCCTGTCCATGAGCTCCTGCACTGTCTTTCCATGCTTCTGTATCTCATCTTCAATCTCTGAGATGGCATCTTCAACTGGATGGTTCTTCCACTTGACCAGATACTCAAAATATTGTTTTCGCCTGGTCCTCTTACTCACTCCCTTGTCCAATATGCATTCCATCTGTGGCTTCTCTGCAATTGGAATTTTCTTCATCCACTGGATCGCTGGCTTCTCATCTCTAGTCTCTGCTTCTCCAACTCTGTATGGGTACAAATCTGAGACATTGAATATCGTAGAAATTTCGATCCCATCGGGTAGTTCAATCTCATAATCATTGTCCCCAAATTTTCTCAAGACCTTGCATGGCCCGATTTTCTTCATCTTCAACTTATTGTATGCTCCTCTCGGGAACCTTTCTTTCCTCAAATGTGATAGAACCAGATCACCAACCTCAAACTGAAGCTGTCTCCGATGTTGATCTGCTCTGTGCTTGTATTCCTGACTTGAATTCTGCAACCGCTCCTTCACCTGGCTGTGAAGTTCCTTCATCGCCTCAGCGAATTCCTCTGCACTAGTGCTCCTAGTAGTAGTCTGTCTTGAATCTCTCAGTTTAGAAATTCCCCTCGATTGCATGCCATAAACAACCTGAAATGGACTCTGGCCTATGCTCTGATTCACTGAGTCATTGTACGCAAATTCTACCTGTGGTAATATATTGTCCCAACTGCTGTGGTGCTCTATCACCAAGCTTCTCAGCAAGTCTCCAAAACTTCTGTTGACCACTTTCATCTTTCTATCCGTCTAAGGATGATAAGTTGAACTAAACATCAAATTAGTCCCCAACTTCTTCCATAAGGTCCTCCAAAAATTCCCTATGAATTTCTTGTCTCTGTCCGAAACGATACTTTTCGGCAACCCATGAAGTCAAATGACCTCTTTGAAGAACATATTTGCAATGTGAGTTGCATCACTGGTCTTATGACATGGGATGAAGTGTGCCATCTTGGAAAACCTATCTACTACCACAAATATTGAATCAACACCTCTTTGTGTCCTTGGCAACCCCAATACAAAATCCATGCTTATCGCATCCCACGACCTTTCTGGTATGGGAAACGGTTGATAAAAACCCGCATTCTTCTTTCTTCCCTTTGAATGCTGGCAAATTTTGCATCTGTCTACAAATATTTTGACATCCGCTCGCATTCCCGGCCAAAAATATGACTCATTCAATTTCGCGAATATTTTGTCATGACCGAAATGTCCTGCCAATCCACCACTGTGTTTCTCCTTCAACAGATTCTCCCTCATGGAGCATTTCGGAATACACAGTTGATTGCCTTTGAACAAAAATCCTTCCTGGATCATGTATTCTATCCATGGGCTTCTGTCTCTAAGAAATGGATTCTCAGCTGCTTCATATGCTTCCTAAAAATCTGGATCATCTACGTACATATTCCTGAGATCATCAAAACCTAAAGTGCAGACTCTGAACTCCTGCAACAGAAAACACTTCCTGCTCAAAGCATCAACAACTTTGTTATCATTACCAGAAATATGTTTAATCACAAATGTGAAAAATTTCATACACTCAACTCATTTTACATGTTTCTGATTCAACTTCTCCTGTTGAGTCACAAACTGCAGTGCATGATTGTCACTGTACAATACAAATTCTTTGGGTATCAAGTAATGCCTCCATTTCTTTAATGACTGTATGATAGCATAAAACTCCTTATCATACGTGGAGTATTTCAATTTTGCTTCATTCAACTTCTCACTGAAATATGCTATCGGCCTGTCTTCTTGACTCAAGACTGCCCCAATTGCAAATCCGCTTGCATCGCATTTCACCTAAAATGTTTTCTGGAAATCCAGCAACACCAAAACTGGTTGTTCCGTGATCTTCCTTTTCAACAGATTGAAACTCTTTTCATCTTCTTCTGTCCAGTGAAAAGACTTATGCCGCTTCTTCACTGTATCCATCATCGCTGTGCTAATTCCACTGAAATTCCTGATGAATTTTCGGTAGAAACTAGACAAACCATGAAAACTTCTCACCTTGAATACATTCCTCGGTGATGGCCAATTCTTGATCACTTCCACCTTATCCATATCCATCCTCAAATCATTTTCTGAAATAACAAATCCCAAATAAATGAGTTCTGTCTTCATGAATGAGGACTTCTTCATATTAATCAACAACTTCTCCTGCTATAGTTTTTGCATCACTGTAGCCAAATGCTTCAAGTGCTCTGCCACTGATTTACTATAAACCAGTATGTCATCCAAGTATACGATGACAAATTTCTCGATGAACTCCCTCAGGAATTTGTTCATCAACCTCATAAAGGTACTTGGCGCATTTGTTAAGCCAAGTGGCATAACAAGCCATTCATACAAACCCTCGGTTGTTTTGAATGTTGTCTTCCATTCATCGCCTTCTCTCATGCGAATCTGGTGATATCTGCTTTTCAAATAAATATTTGAAAAGTACCTTGCTCTGCTCAAGCAATCCATCAAATCATCCATTCTTGGCAATGGAAACCTGTACCTGATGGTTATCTTATTGATCGCCCTCGAGTCGGTACACATCCTCCAGCCTCCGTCTTTCTTCGGACTGAGTACTGTTGGAACAGCACACGGACTCAAGCTTTCCCTGACTAACCCTTTGTCCAATAACTCATGGACTTTCCTTTTAACCTCCTCATTCTCCTGCTACGTCAATTTGTACACGGATTTATTTGGAAAACTGGCTCCTGGTATGAGATCAATATGATGACTCACACTCCTAACCGGTGGCAACGAACGAGGTAGTTCATCCACTATAATGCCAGCGAACTCTTCCAGCGGTTCCTGAACTTCATCCGGTAAATCATCCACTCTTGTACTAGTCAGAACAATCTGCGGCTTCCTGAACACAAAGAATTGTGGATCCTCCTTCTTCTTAACCTCAGTAAGAAGTTCCTTTCCACTCATGAGAAGTACTGTGTTGCTTACTTCCGGTTTCACCTCCTTATCCTTTATCGAAAGCAACATGTGTGTCCTCCCATTTTTCTCTAGGGTGTATGTGTTCATTCTCCCATCATGAATCACATTTCTTTCATATTGCCATGGTCTACCCAACAATAGATGAAAAACATCCATGGGAATAACATCACATAATATCTTATCATTATATCCACCTATCTTGAATTCAACCAAGCATTGTTTAGTAACAGTTACCCGGTGTCCTTTCTGTAGCCACGAAACTCTGTATGGGCTTGGATGATTAGTCATCTCCAGCTCTAGCTTCTCTACCATCTCTGTAGATACGATATTATCCATGCTACCACTGTCTACAATGACCTTGCATACGATGTCCTTGGTCTTGCAAGTAGTCCTAAAGAGTCTGGTCCTTTGGAATGAACTTTCCACCTCCTTCTCGAGTGTCAAAAGGACTTTTCGCATCATGAGCAATCTTCCACCTTCAGCGTCTTCGGCCTCAACATCCCGCCTCTGTGCTTCGGTGATGTGAGCTTCTCCAATTTCCTTATTTTTCTCTGGACACTCGTAAGAATTGTGCCCATTCTTTCCACATGTGAAGCATGTGATTACTCCACCTCTTCCTCTTCCTTTGCCTCTAGTACGAGGAAAAGTGTTGTTGTCAGCATAATCTCCTCTCTATTCATTATTCCGCCCTCTCTGTTCAACATATGGCCCCCGCTGTGAGGTTCCACCTCTCTCTGCATGAGTCTGAGGTTTCTTCCATTCCTCCTTAGGCTTCTGGTATTTGTCCTGGGAAACCGCTTTGCCTCTGGGATGACTTCTGCCTCGACCCCTCTGACTCTGTTTTCGGCTCAGCTTCTCTTCATCTTTCAGAGCCATATGATAAGCATCTTCCATCATTCGGATGGTTACCATGCTCATCTCATCCTGGATACCATATCTCAGGCCATTCATGTATCTGGCAACTTTTTCATCATCACCCTCCCGATGACCTACCCTGATGTTCAGTTGATAGAATTCCTCAGTGTATTCTTTCACTGTCATCATCTTTTGTCTCAGGTTTTGCATTCTCCTGAACAGAGTAATTTGATAATCCCTGGGGATGAATTTCGCCTTCATCTTCATGATCATCCTGTCCAAGCTCTTGATCCTCTGCTTTCCCTTGCAGTGCCTTTCATCTTGTAGTTCATCCCACCACAATGTTGCATGTCCTTTTAAGCGTGTAACAACATGCTTGAATTTCTTGTCCTCTTCGACATCTTCGTAGTTGAAGTAAGTATCCAAAGCTCTAATCCAATCTAGTAGCTCCTCTACATCCAAGTTTCCCTCGTAAATTGGAATGTCCATCTTCACTCTTGCACCCATCCTGGCAATAGCTTTGATCAAACGCTCATTTGATGCATCTCCAGCTGTAACTTCCTCCTCTCATTCAGCCTCTATTTCACTATTGGAATCACTCAGATCCCTTGCACTCTCTGTGCGTCTTTGCGCTGTCTCCATGTCCTCGAGTCTCGCTCGGAGGTCTCTAATCTATCTCTCTATGGCTGGATCAGTTATCTGCTTGCCTCTTCTTCTCTACACTTCCCTATACTCTGGATCAGGTGACTGCCTATCTCTCCTTGGTGGCATGGCGAATTCTCCTCTTCTCTGCTACAGAAAGAAAAGAACAATCTGTCTTAGCTTTGATACCACTTGACGTTGTGTATCAGAGTACTCCTTACCTCTTATACCTTCCTCGCCTGAAATATAAAGACAAGAATCTAAACCTCTGATACCAAACTAACGTAGTGTCGCACCCACAGGCACGCCTACTCACATGATCTTCTCTTTCCTTTGCCCGAAGAACACTAACCGGTCCTTCTATTTCCCTATCGGGAAATCTTCACCCACATATCTCTTTGCGTGACTCCCCCTCTCTTTACTTATCGGGAAATCAGACTTCACAACCCTATGAGGTCAATGATCGAGCGTAGGACTCTCGAATCTCCGAGACCCGATATGAGTCAACGCTGACCCTTTCGTTCCTTTGTCGGGACTTTCTCTATCGGGATTTCGGCACTCACGGTTTCGAGCAACTTGATTCCTTGACTCCCTAGTCCCGATATGCCAAAACTCTGATGAGCTTGTGGATTTGACTTTTCAACGGTCCCGTCACCTCATCGTGATTTCGGACTTCGCGGGATCGCGAATCCTGATGTCCAATGTTTCGGGACTTTACTTTTCCCGAACCCCGATACAGTGTGCTACCTATCCACCACCAACTCCTGTGGCCCCACACTATACTTGTAGCTGTCAGGATATCGTGTATCATGATTTCACAACTCCCATTACCAAATCTTCGATTCCTTTCTTACGAAATCCCGATAGGCGATTTCACGAATAATCCAATGCCCCTGGCTAGCTTGGATCAATGGCTCTGCCCCTTCTGAGATTTAAACACTATGGGAATATCTGCAGTATCCCCCTGCACCCCCACGAGATCCAATGGCTCACGGTGATTCACTGATTTTCCCTGGAATATATCGACCGTCCTTTCTTCCTTATGCAATCCACGAAATGACTAAGTGTTCTTCCACAGAACTTATCCACCTGCGTGCAAACTTGCGATGCTTCTTGCCAACCTTCAAGCACAAATTTTCTACACTATCCTTCAACAAATTCAAAGGTCCTATCCCTTCTGAGCTTTTCCCCATGACCTCAAGTCCTTGAAGAAAACTCTTGCACGCACTCCTTGCAGCAAACCTTCAACAACATCGAAGTGTTGAAGTCACTTGACTCTGCGCACACCTGCAGCAGCAGTCTGTCAAATGCTTCACTCAGGTTCGCAACCTTGAGACTTTTACCTGGACTTCGCACTCCTTGCATGACTCCTATGCCCAACTGCACTTCTGGATGAATGAGAACAAAAACTATCTCTATCTGAACCCTCTGTCAACGCACTCCTTGCGGACACTCTAACTGCACTCCTTGCAGGAATTCTTTGGCTCAAATAGAGAAACAATTGAAACTCATTCCATCTCCCTCTCAGACTTCAATTCATACATGAAATCACATACACAACATATAAAATAAAATGTATAACAGGAAGCAAACGTTCATGAGCCTATCATTCAGCACCAATACACAGAGAACAACACAAACCATGAATTTGAATCAAAGCTTTCTATTAATTCAAATGTCTGTACATGGGTGTTTTTACACAGCTCTCTGCTTCTTCTTTCTCCAAATGCTTCTAAATAATGTTACAATGCACAATGAGGGTGTCTATATCTCGTTTCCCTCTTGCGCTCTACAACTGTCTAGTCTAGAATTAAATTCTATCTACTTTACATTAACTATTTTAAATGTTGTCTACCTACTAAGGATGAGAGCTATCTGCTCAAGGTCCATTTACAATATACAAGTGCGCCTCATCTTAATGGCTCATTTAAGATTTGCGCAACAATTCCAAAGTGTTTTCAAAATTTGTGCTGGCTTGTCCAGCTATCCTCCGCTTCTGTGTTGGCTCAATTGATGTGTTGGCGATGCTCCTACATCACACTACCTCCCAGAGAGGTGTGGGAACTTTTGAAACACATGCACACATAGTAGACCAAGTAGTCCAATAAACATCAAGACAAACAAAGAGGGGATATCACTCCACCTTCCCTAGTGTGACCTCATGCTTAAATCCTATGTTTCGAGGAGATTCTTGGCAAGCATGCATTGTGAAAATGGGTTTATGCACTCACTAGCGACTTCTAGGTTCAATTTTATGGCCTTGGAGAATTTACTCTCCAACCCTGTACCAAGGCCCTAACTCCTAGTTTAGTGTTGGGTTTCTATGAAGAAAAAGGTCTAATGGATTTCAAATTAATCAGTTTTTCTTCTCAGGTTGTTGATTACTCAAGGGAAATGGATGCAACTTCAGTGGTGTTTTGACACTTTCCAATTCAAAATAAGAAAACATATGTATGAAAAGAATGCAACTTTTCTGTTCAATGAAATCTATATAAAAGAAAGGAAGAGATATTTTTCTTTTTTGGATGTTTAAAACCAAAATGGAAACCTCACACTCTCTCATTAAACACTCAAAACAATCAAATAAAATGAACAAACTCCTCAAAAACTAATCACACCAATTCAATCTTGAAGGCACTCAAAATATTTACTCTATGACACTTTTGAGATGCAAACTTTTCTTAATCCGATGAAGAAAACAAATATGAAAGTTGAAAACTAGAAAAAACAAATGCAATTCAAACTAGAAAAAACAACAAGCTAAGGGTTGTATGATATTGGTAGTGATGCAATGAAACACACTCAAATGTCTATGTGGGATCAAAACCCAAAAATTTGTCAAGGTTATAGTACTACAAAAACTCTCAACACACACAAACTGAATGTGAAGGGAACACATGTTGGCAAATGCTTAACAGGTAGCGTATGCTTGTCATTGATGGAAAGTATAACAGTGAAGATGGCAGGATCAGAATGTGCATTGATGGACAAACAGGAACAACGTAGGCTCAGGAGGAATTAGCATAGAGTCGAAATTCTTCCAAGTAAGAAGGATGTGTAATCCGAGAGGATAAGAGTCAGTGACCGTTGGATCCCATTCAAGTTTCCCAAAAGAATGAGGGCCATCAGATCTGAATGAAGACAAGACGAGTGCACTGAAGAGGAGGACATAGCTCAGTCGTTAGATCTAAGCGCAAAACCCGACCATCGTCAGATCAAGGATAACCTGCACACTTTTTAAAGTACAAGGAGAAGTGGGAGTAATCGCGATGTGCAAAGTCGCGATCTAATCTGAGCCATCGATATCTAGGTTGATCTAAACCGTTGATCAAACTCCACATCCGAGTTTCATGAATCGCGACTTTGAAATGACAAAGTCACATGACATCAGGAATGTCGATTTCGTGATTTCGCGATTTCACGATTTAATCGCAGCCGCTGAATAAAGATCGCATTTGGACCGTTGATTTAAGTCTGTATCGGAGATTCAGGGATTGTGAATTCATGAGGCAAAGAACATAATGCAACGAGAATCCCGATTCCGCGATATGCAAAATAGCGAGTGAATCTGGACCGTCAGATCCAGAAATGATCAGGACCGTAGATGTAACTCCATATCAGAGTTTCGCAAATTGTGAATTCATGAGGCAAAGAACTCAATACAACAATAATCTTTATTTCGCGATGTGCGATATCATGATCCAATCGTGGCCGTTGAAACAAGTTCATATCTGGACCGTTGGTTCAACTCCGTGTCGGAGTTTCGCGGATCGCGACTTGGAGAGTCAAGATGCCTCATCTCCAGACTCACGAAATACGAAATCGCGAAAGTGCCTTATGCATAAGGCTGTGGTCACAACTCTTGGTCACATCAGCGAGAGATGGAAAGATGTCAGAGGACAAGGAGGAGCTGAGTCTTGTCACACGGTCAGGTGGAGAACGATACAGAAGGTGACACGACAGGAGTGGGGCCCTTTGTCAATACTCCACCATTCCGGACCCCCCCCCGTATTAAAGACAGAAAGGAAAGGGGGGTCCAGAATCGCATGAGATTCATTGATCTGAACACTTTAATCCTGACTGCTCGAAAGATGCATGCCCAATTCCGG
>ML788754.1:395318-421663 GCA_009831015.1 Picea engelmannii | reverse complement strand
CAGATGCAGATTGGGCAAATTGTGTTGATGAGAGAAAAAGCACCAGTGGAGGAGCATTCTTCTTGGGTAACTCCTTAGTAGCCTGGCTTAGTAAAAATCAAGGTTCCATTTCTTTATCAACCACAGAGGTAGAGTACATTGCTTCTTCTACCTGTTGCACACAGGTATTATGGATGATTCAGACACTTGCAGACCTAGAGGTAAAGTACACTGCACCGATCCCAATTCATTGTGATAACACTAGTGCCATCAGTGTGTCTAAAAATCATGTCTTCCACTCCAAGACAAAACATATTCCCATAAAATATCATTTTCTAAGAGAGCAGGTCACCAATCAGATTGTTCAATTTCATTACATTCCCTCTACAGAATAAATTGCAGACATCTTTACTAAGCCCCTAGCCAAGACACCGTTTGAATATCTCAGACAGAAGTTGGGTGTCATTTCATTTCACACCTAAAAGAGTCCATCTTGTTAGGGGGAGATTTGTATTGTTTGACTTTCTAATGCCTCCTAAATTACTGCAATAGCTCAGGGGGAGCATGTCTCTGCTTTGACATTGATGTCAAAGGGGGAGAAAAGAATTTGGATGTCTTAGTTTCCATCAATGCCAAAGGGGGATATTGTTGGCAAATTCTTAACAGATAGCGTATGCTTGTCATTGATGGCAAGTACAACAGTGAAGATGGCAGGATCAGAATGTGCATCGATGGACAAACAGGAACAACGTAGGCTCAGGAGGAATTAGCGTAGAGTCGAAATTCTTCCAAGTAAGAAGGATGTGTAAGCCGGGAGGAGAAGAGTCAGTGACCGTTGGATCCCATTCAAGTTTCCTGAAAGAACAAGGGCCATCAGATCTGAATGAAGACAAGACGAGCACACTGAAGAGGAGGACAGAGCTCAGTTGTTAGATCTAAGCGCAAGACCCGACCATCATCAGATCAAGGATAACCTGCACGCTTTTTAAAGTACAAGGAGAAGTGGGAGTAATCGCGATGTGCAAAGTCGCGATATAATCTGAGCCATCGAGATCTACGTTGATCTGAATCGTTGATCAAACTCCACATCGGAGTCGTGAATTTGAAATGAAAAAGTCACTTGACATAAGGAATGTCAATTTCGCGATGAGCGATTTCGCGATTTAATCGCAGCCGCTATATAAAGATCGCATCTAGACCGTTGATTCAAGTCTGTATCGGAGATTCGGGGATCGCGAATTCATGAGGCAAAGAACACAATGCAACGAGAATCCCGATTTTGCGATATGCGAAATAGCGAGTGAATCTGGACCATCAGATCCAGAAATGATCAGGACTGTAGATGTAACTCCATATCGGAGTTTCACGAATCGTGAATTCATGAGGCAAAGAACTCAATACAACAAGAATCCTGATTTCACGATGTGCGATATCATGATCCAATCATGGCCGTTGAAACAAGTTCATATCTGGACCGTTGGTTCAACTCTGTGTCAGAGTTTCACGGATCGTGACTTGGAGAGTCGAGATGCCTCATCTCCAGACTCGCGAAATACGAAATCGCGAAAGCACCTTATGCATAAGGCTGTGGTCACAACTCTTTGTCACATCAGCGAGAGATGGACAGATGTCAGAGGACAAGGAGGAGCCGAGTCTTGTCACACGGTCAGGTGGAGAACAATACAGAAGGTGACACGACAGGAATGGGGCCCTTTGTCAATACTCCACCATTCCAGACCCCCCCCCCTCGTATTAAAGACAAAAAGGCAAGGGGGGTCCGGAATCGCATGAGAGTCATTGATCTGAACACTTTAATCCTGACCGCTCGAAAGATGCGCGCCCAATTCTGGACCCCCCCACCCCCCCTCCGCTTAAAGATAGAATGGAAAGGGGGCTCCAGAATTGAATCCAGATCGTATATCTGAGAGAAAAAATACTGACCGTCTAGATTTTCTCACCACATATCTAATGATGTAAATGAATTTAAACAAGATCGGAGGGCTACTAAGGCACGATGCAGTGAGACTGCCAAAAACCATTGATGACGTCTGCTAGAGAAGTCGAAGAGACCGCTGTGTGATTTCCAGAGGAGATGAAGAGATCCAAGCTTCGTCCAAATGAAGAAAGACTATTCTTAGAAGGGATTGACAGATGGATGAGCGTGGAAGCCTGTAACTAAAATAGAGAAGGTGATCTCGACCGTCACAGAGAAGACGAAGAATCTCAACTGCCAGAGAGACTGAGGAATCTCAACATAACATCCAGTGATGTTGAACGCGTGGGAAAACGGCCAGAGAAGTTGAAGAGTCTGGATGATAATCAGACAGAGCACTCGAGAGGTGAAGGATAACGGTGCATAGTCAACATGCAGAGGCATTGCAAACACTGCATGCACAAGGTGCACAGAAGCTATAAATACACGGTACAGAGAAGAGATGGTGTTGCTATTGTTGTTACTGTTGGAGGTTGTTGTGATTTTTGTTGGTGAATATAATTCATGGTTGAAGAAGGATTAGAGTGCAGCATCTGAAGAGCAGAGAAGAGGAACTGTGCGGTGACTGGGCATAGCGCACAGAGCAACGAAATGCAGCAGAACAGTGATAAGTTAGGTAAGCCATCGTCGAACATCATATCACTGTAATAAATTCAACAACAAAGATTTATATTTCAGGGTGGTTGGGAGGAGCTAGGGAGGACTGGTGTCCTCAAAGGTTCAGGTGAGTGCCTGAACATAGGGAGTTGGTGCTTCCTTCTAGTTGGTGCTAGAGAAACTAGGGAGTTGGTGCTTCCTTCTAGTTGGTGCTAGAGAAACTAGGGAGTTGGTGATTCCTTCTAGTTGGTGCTAGAGAAACCATGGAGTTGGTGCTTCCTTCTAGTGGGTGCTAGAGAAAACAGAGAGTTGGTTCTCTCAGCAAGTTGCAGCTTGCAAAACTGAGGTTGTAGCCTCACTATGAGTTGGTGCTCATATGTATGATACTGTAAAGATTGTAACCATTACTTATCATATAAAGAAAAAGAGGTTTTTACCCTTCATGGGTTTCCTCGGGAAATATCTGTCTCTGTATTTCTCATATATGTGAATGATGCTGAAAGTACCATTGTTTATTTCTCTCCATTATTGTGATCATCATTTAATGTCTCTGCAAAGAGTTTAAAAGAACCAAAATTGTTTAAGCAAGGTAACAACTAATTCACCCCCCCCCCTCTCAGTTGTCCAACAACACATACACACTACCATATCTTAAAAGGATTGCTACAGATGCACCCTAGTTCAGTGCTCTCCAAGGAGAAATCTCAAACAAGAAAGAAAAAGAAAACCAATCACTCAACACGTCAAATTAATTTAAAATAAGAAAATCAATAAGAGGATAAATTAGGGGTCAAATCAAGGCTAGTAGACCTATGATAGACTTCATAGATCTAGCAAAGGTATAGATATGAAAATACACAGCTCATAAAATCCAAAAAAATCACCTACTATAAGACCCATGTTTCCCCCAATTTGTAAATATAGTTGTTATTATCACCAAAACTATGGATAGACTTGTTATGGTGAATTTTGAAAGACAATGTACCTATACTAAATGATATGATGTCTATATTTTAGTAATTAATATAAATGGAAAAAATTGAACAATTGCTAAAGGGGATTGCCTATACATATTATGATGCCATGAGAGGGAATGGTGAGGGGACAAATTGTTGGTTGAGATGACCCCTACCAGGAAGTATTCCATTGAATTAAAAATGACCAAACTCAGAACTGTTCTCTATTCCAGAAAATTTATTTACTAGTCAAGCTGGTAGTTGGGTATTCTTTCTCATAAATCAATGAGGGAATGGGAAGGGTACCCATCTAGAATTTTCTGACATGACCGATGAATTGGAGGATTTGGCCCACGAAATATTATGGTATAAGAAAAGAAAAAAAAAGACAGAAGGGATAGATGGTTGGGTCTGGTTAAAAAACAAAATCGGAGTGAACAGAAGTGGGGAAAGTGCCTTTGGTTTGGAGAAAGGAGAAAGAAGTGAAGGAGAATAACATTCATCTCTTTTTATTTACTGAGTAAACATAATTTCCCTCATGACATCGTACTTTTTCTAGGGGGTGGATGGGTGTAGAGATAACTGGAGTGGTTGTGCCTATTGTTGGGTGAAAAGTGGCACACCCTTCAACAGTTTACAACACTTCCTAGTTTTCAGATAAGTATTTCTAGGTTTAATTTTTGCAAATGATTGAGTTTAGTAATAATACAAAGATGTATTCTGAGTGGTGTGAATTTGGTCTTCTTTTAAATGATAGTTGAGAAATTCTTATGTTCAGGAGGTTGTTACAGTTGAAAAGCATTTGTATGATTCCTTTACTTACTAACTGTCTCTGTTTTTAGAAAATTTGTTGTAGGTAATTGTTTGAGACTTTGAATAACAACATAGGGTTGGTTGGGTATTTGTAATCTATTTGTGTGATTATACATATAATATCATGTGTTGTAGTGTAGAATGAATGCTTAAATTATTGACAAAATATTTGAAGACAAGAAGATTTGATTATGTTTGTATCATGACTATTAATTTCTATATTATTAAAGTCTTAGATCGGGTTTGGGAGATCTATAGATGGTTAGAGAGTCTTAAACCTTCGCAAAAAACCCCTATCCTCAAATGGAGAGTTGTAGGAGATGAGAATCTCCACTTAAGTGGTGAAAGGGAAATCCTTAGTGGTTTTTCGAGCAAAGAGAGATATCCCAAAGGCTTGGTAAGCCCAAGAAAACACTTAAAAGGAATTATTGAAACAACCAAGTCCAAGTTCGGACTAATAACCCATAGAAAACGCATGTTTTGAGATAGGATGAATCATATTCATTGATTAAGGCATCACGAATAGATATCATCCCTGCATTGGAGAAGAATGATCAGAGTAGCCATGGATGCCCGAAGTGGAGGCACTCCGATGGGGAAGACTCCAAGAGAGAGCTAGAGCGGACGACTCAGTCAGAGATTGACCTCGGTCATTGGATCCAAAGTGTTTGGGATCCGGTGGGAAGAACTTTGAGGAATGATATGGACCATTTATCGGTGAGTGGGAGAAATGTAACAAGCGTAGGAACGCATGTGGAGGTGACGTATCGCACCAACTTGGATGCCACGGTGTCATAGGGTGACACTTGTCAACATTTAGTTTGCAGATGAGTCGAGTGTGGATCCATGTCAGACTAAAACCATTAGATGGGTTTCTTAAATATTAGTCATTAGATCTTCAGGCCAAGAGATCTATGCCATTCATCGGAGTAGGGATGTTGGAGGTCTAGAGAGAGAGCATGAGAAAAGCATTTTCTGACCGGATGGCCCAAGGAATATCAATCTGTCGGAGGTGATCGAAGTGGATTATGACCATTGGATGCAGTATGGTCCATTCTGAGGAAAGGGAGCCTATTACTCTTAACTATCATGTAGTTGTGAACTCTGAGTGAACCTTAACCATCATATGAAGTGAATGAGAATGATCAAATCTATTAGAGTGCTTTTTTTCGGAGTGATGTGGAACTCTGGAAAGGGTGCACCCCAATGGGAGAAACTCCGAGAGGGGATTTGGGTTGTCAATTAAGTAGTGGGCATGAGGCCTACAACATAGATATCTTGTGTTAATATTAGGAGGGGGCTTCATGCCTTCGGTTATCAGGTTTATCAGGCCCTATACTATTGTAGTTTATCTGCACAGTTTATTGGGAAGCTCGGTGACTCGGTGGCTTGGTAACCCTGATGGGGAAATTTTCCCATGAAAGGTTATGATCTTCCCTCATAAACTTGGAGTGAAGGAGGATGATGTCACCCGAAAAATGCACAATGGATAGGTGTCAACACTTGGATGGAAAAGTCAAGTGCTCTATGATGACATGTACACCACATCAGTCCATGTTGGGGGTATACGTGTCGAGTGGTGATTGTGTCACATGTCATGGTGATTTGGCACCTTGAGGGGCGGTTTGTGATGCAATATGAGCTCCATGTGTCTCTCCATGTGGCTTTTGATGATAGGGCCACATGTCGTGTTGGGTGTCCAGTTGTGGATGCCATCGAAGTGAACCAATCAGAGTGGTCTATGAGATATGGAGTATATGTACTCCGATGGAGAGGGACTCTGACAACAAAGAAAGGCTCTGAGTGAATCTGAGTTGTTGAATTGGAGGGATTGATAAGTCGAGGACTAATGGGCAAGGTGGTATACACTGCATTAGTGTCCACATCAGTGCCACATCAGATGGACATAGGTGACGTGGATCCAAGTGGGTGCCATGTGGAGATGAGATGTATTTTGGCCAATGAATTTCTAAGAAAATTTAGAAGTCCCTAACTTTTGATTAGAGTTCGAATTTGAGCATAGTGACAGTCATTCAAAAAAATTTGATGAGTAGAAGATGATGGTACCCTCGAGAAGAGGCCTCATGAGGGTTAAGGAAAATCAAATTTATAACACCCCATCCCTTAAAAAGTACTTAGGGGGTTGGGTATATTACAAAGTGGTATAAGAGTAGGAAACAACACTTGGCTTGCTTGGGCTCAACAAGGAGTCGAAGAAATTTTATTAGAAAACTCTTTTAAGGGGGAGGGAACCATACCCTACTCTATCCATAAAATATTATAATTTTTTTTTGAGAAATTCTTATGCTTTTACATGTTTAAATTTGGATGATGTCGTTATGTTCTTAATGATGAGGATGATTTCATATTACAAATCTGTTCATAATTTAAAGGATAAGTAACTGAAAAAAAATGTTGTTATCAACATTTAACCAGTCAGTGGAAAGAAAGGAAACCTATAGCATAAAGAATTATGACACATCATGAGATGAGAGAGGGATCCCATAACAAAGAAGAAGATTCTAATGAAAGGAGAGTGGTGGAAACCCCTCCGAATTTGGATGAAACTGTAAGAATCATCATGGTAGAGTTACAAATCTTTAAAGAAGATAATGAGAGGCTTATAAAAGAACAAGAAAAGAAAAATGAGATAAATGCAGTCTTTTTGCAAATCTTGTCGGATATACAGAGGTAGATGTAGCATGGGCCAATAGCCAATAATGTGGACAGACATCAGTCCAAGAAAATCTATAGTTCACCTGAGATACAAAATAATGGCCCTAAAAGTAGTAGCGCAAGAAGAAGCACCTCCAAGAAGTCCCAACATGGAACCAAGAGGCATGCTAACATCAAGGACTCATTTGGAGAATCCTCTAGTGATGGAGCTAAAATATCCAAGGAATTATCCAACAGTGGGACTAGTTCACATTCTCATAGGATAAGAAAGAAGAGGAAACATTCCAAGAGCCATGAACTTGAAGACTTTAATAAATCCAAGATGCCCACTTTTTATGGGGATATTAAAAAGGGGGAAGAAGTAGAAGCTTGGATACCTGTCTTAAAGAAGTATTTCAGAGTTCATGACTACTCTGAGAACTTGAAGGCTCGAATAAACATTTTCAACCTAAATGGAAATCCCTCTATCTGGTGGGAGGGCCTTATAAATGTAAAGGGAATACATGAGAATGAGTTTTCATGGGGGGGATTTGAGAGATACTTCAAGGAGAAGTACTTTTTTGAAAGGTACTATGATGAAAATACTAATGAGATCTATGAACTCAAGTTAGGATAACTCACAATAGATGATTTTGTCAACAATTTTCTTGATTTGATGAGGTATGTGCCCTATATAAAGGATGAAAATGTGAAGATTCAATGATTACTTAGTGGGCTTCCTAAATCCTTTCAAGACATAATTGACTTTGATGAGCCTAATACTTTATAAGATACCATTCGGAAAGAAAGGTACTACTATGAGAAATTCCAACAGAAGGAAAAATCTCATAAGCACTAGGAGAAGAAAGATAAATTGGGATTCAAGAAGAAGGGGTTTAAATCCTCAAAGTTTAAGAAGCATGGGAAGAGCTCTAAGATGAGCCTTCCCACTAAGAGTGTGTATCGACAAAATTTTCCATCTCATAATGGAAATAAACCATTTGGATCAGCCATAGGAAAGGCTGATAATACAAATAGAGATCCATTGAAATGTTGGAGATGTGGAGAAGAACATCTTCTAAGGGATTCCCTACATAGGCAGTCAGACTGTAGGAGAGTCTAGAACATCTAGGAGGCTACTACGGTTAATGATGTGGCTAGGAGCATACTGCAAATTCATGTAGATTTGGATAATAGAAAAGTAGACCAAAAGGATTCAGTGGTGGAAATGTAAGGTATGATTTCCAACCATCTTGTTTCCATTTTAATTGACCCCAGTTCTAATTTGAGTTATGTTTCCCCTCAAACTTTTGAGAAATGTAAATTGCAACAAGTAAAACATTCTAAATAATGGTTGGTACAACTAGCCACTGGAACAAAAAGAAAAGTAAGAGAGGTCATACCAGCATGTCAATTCATTATGAATGGGTCTTCCACCCAAGTAGCCCTAAACATACTCCCCTTAGTATCTTATGACATGATGATTAACATGGACTAGTTGGCTGCCCATAAAGCCAAGTTGGATTTCTTTAATAAAACATTAGAGTGTGAATATGAGGAAGGGAAGAAAAGAGCCCTACAAGGAATCCAAAATCCTATCTCAGTGAGACAAATATCTTCCCTTCAAGTGAATAAGTATTGTAGAAAAAGGTGTTCCTTGTATGCAATACAAATATTGAATTTTTTTGAGGAAAATAAAACAATCCTAGAGGACCATCCTATATTAAGAGAGTATACAGATGTTTTTCCGGAAGAGGTACTAGGTCTACCCCCAATAAGAGATATTGATTTCTCAATAGAAATTATAGCTGGAGCAGTGCCAATGTCTAAAGCACCCTATAGGATGAGTACCTGTTGATGTTAGGATCTGTCAAGACCGAAACAACAACCTCATGAGGATACAAATACCCCTACTTTTTTATAAAGGTGGTACTCCTCTCTGTTTCAAGATATTCTTTGAATTCTATATTTTAAAAATAATATAGGACTTTGAGGAAGTCTTCCGTGATATTCAAAGAAATATAAAGGTTGCAGAAAAATAATTTTTTTTGTTTTTAAAGAGAATTCCTGAGAGATGACCAGGAACCTCACACATTACATATTTGAAAACGATAAGCGAAATTTCCTCACATCCATCATAGTTAAACTAAAGATTTATGATCACAAAAAAACAAAAGAAAATGGTTCGCACACATAAGATACTTTTAATAGAGTAGACACATGGGGAGATCAAATAAAAAAATGATAGATCAATCTCAAATATTTAATACTCAAAACTCAATGTTATAAAACACCATCAAAATTGATCCTAAAATAGTTCTCTTGGGATTTCTGAGAAATATAAAGTCTGTTACAAAGCTTTGAAATTTAAATGTGTTTGTCCTTAAGACTGGGATTGGGGCTCCCACGGACCATAAATAAAATATAAACAAGAAGTAATCCATGGAGAGAATATGGTGGGTGATGGTAGAATAGAAAGATTTGGAAAGAAGACAACAAGGAGTTATCAGATTTCGGTTAAACCTTTCTAGTCAAATAAGCAGAGTAACTGGATGAAAAAATGATAAAGAAAGAAAAATGTGATCGGCATAAACTTATTATGAAGGTCTCTTCCGTGTTTACTTTCTTGTTGTTGTCCTTTTATTTTCCTCATTAACAGTTATAGGAACCGTCTCAACTATTTTTTCTTGTCCTTCTTTAGTTAATTTATCAATTGCCTTTTTAAACCAATCTTCAATGTAATTTTTCATTGGTGAAACACTTATTTCATGCCTGATTTCAATATTAAATAATTCACCTTCCAAATCTCTTAAGTCATGAGAAATTCCATGCATTGCCTCCTCAATATCTTGATTTTTCACAGAATAATCAACCAACCAATTATCTATCTCTTCTTCATTATATTCAATTATGCCATAAAATTTCTCATCCGATAATCCCTTTAATATATCCATTTGTTCATCAAATTTTTGCTTTGTTATAAACATTGAATTGAGAATTAACTTATCATATTGTACCTCATCATTGCTTCCTTCCAGATCTATCTCTGTGAGTATTTTGAATAATTATTCTCTTTTTACTATGGCTTCGCTTCATTCTTGGACAATGTTATTCAAATTCTTGATCTTTTCTTTCCAACATGCATTCAATTGTTTAATTCGACTTGGAGAAGGCAAATCCTCTTCTCTCCTTTTCAATTCTGTCATGTTTGAGACTTTTATACCAAATGAAAAAACAACAACAATGTAGAATCCTTCTTCATTCTTTAAATCAGCTTGGAGATATTCCTGAAAAGCATGTGCCCTTGAACCGAAAGAAACAATATTTTTTGATACCTCCCATGCTTTTATTATCAATGACATTCTCTTTTTAATGTTTTTATCTACATAACTCCAGACTGTTGTGAGTAAAATAGAATATCCTTTTAACTTAATAGAGAGTGTAGTTGGTTTAACCATTGAAAAAGGACTTGCCATGATTGGAAGAGGCATCAAGGAAATTTCCAATTCTCTTATCCTTTCCTTTAATTTAGCATTTTCAGCTTCTAAACCATCAATAGAGTCATCAAGAGTATCCCCGGTTTCCTTATGGATTTTGGAAATTTGCGACGGTCGCATGTCCTTCAGATCGACCTCTCAGCAGGAATTTCCATTTTTATTCTTCTGATCACTTCTTTCTACAATCAAATTTTTATACTCTTTATAAAAAACAACACTTTGAAAAGTGAAGGATTCTTCTTCACTAAAGGTCTCATTTCCAATGAGTTCCAATAAATAATTTTGTTGAGCCATATTTTCCAGCTGTTCCATTGCAGGAAATATTTTCTCAATATATACTTCTAGTTCTATGTCCTCCAAAGAAAAGCTTTGGATGTCATTTTATATAAGATTATCTTCTTCATCTTGCACTAAAATTTTCCTTTTCTTTCTCATGGGGAGCTTGTGTGAACTCTCAATTTTCCCAAGGGGAGGATTCTTCTCTCCCCCTCCACTTGAACAACTATTGACAACGTTTTTAAATGGGTGAGACGTTGGAGCATTTCTCTAGGATGTAGTATTCTTGGGAGTAACAATTGTAGATTGAGCACTTCTTTCACTCTGACCTTTTCCCATTTTCTTATAAAAATCATTACTGCTGAGTAATGTTTCTAGATCACCAACATTGTGTACAGGAGTGATTTGGCTATTACCTTATTCTTATTCATTCAAGATAATCTGAATGAAAGAGTTACTGAAACCCACTGAAAGCATATGTCCCACAAAGATTTTGTTCGGATCAAAACCTTTGATCTTTTCAGCATACTTTAAATTCACATTGTTGAAATGATTTGCAAAATTGTCAATTTTATTTATATTTCTGAACAGGAACTCTCCAATCTTCCATGGCATGGGAATAAATTGTTTTTTCCTTTTTTCATTTGTCAGATACATGATACGAGAGAAAAGAAGGATTCTCTTTCGAGAAAAATATCCTTATGACACTGTGATTCTCCATTTGTTCTATTGTTCCTTTTTTCTCAAAAAATATGGTATCTTGGTTAGATATCCTTGAATTATTTTCACCCAACAACAACCTTTTGAAGACTGAAACAAAATTATTATAAACTACATAAAAAAATAGAGGGGTCTTATGTCTCTATGTTGGGTATGTGTTATATTCTTTGCACGATTATCATTAGGGTATGTTGTTAAGGTCCTAACCCACACATAGGTAGATCAATGTATTCAGATGTAATAAAGGTCAATATTAATAAGGCCTTTCAATAAAATAGAATAAGGCGGATGTAAGAACACCTAATAGAAGCTTCCGCTTCTAGAAGGATCTTCCTCTAGATGCTTCTCTTAATAGAAATATTTAGTATAAATAAGGGTCGAGGGTATGAGAACCCTAGCTTGGAGATTATTGTAACAGAGCACTGCTCGACTGGAGGTTGCCCCCTCGAAGAGGCCTGTGAACATTGCTTTCTGAATCAAAGTGCTATTTTCTATTTTTATTTCGTATATCATTTCTATGTATTGTGAAGATTTGTTGAATATTTTACTGTTATTCTTCCATTGCTAGCATTTTATTTCTATTCTGCATATTTTATATATTTGGTATCTTGCAAGTGGTATCAGAGCACTTTCCTTGGCAGAAATTGTGGGTATTTTTTTTCAGGGTAGAGACGTATTCCGGCGTCTTTAAGCCACAGATATCTGTCGTTACATGCATAAACCTGTTGTTGAGGGATTCATACATGCAGGAAATACAAGTGGTTCTTAAGCACACATCTGTTGGCCACCCTTGTAACCCCTGTTGGTACCCCTTCGAGTGGTAGCGCATCAGACAACACCTGTGTACGGATCGGCCTAGATTTCCTGAAGCCCTCCTTAGATAAACCTATCGGCTATTGGACTGCTATAGTGTCACCGAGAACAACACTCGGGAAGATACTCTCTAGTACCTGGGTAGTTGGGTAGTACGGCTAAGGGTGCGGTCTATCCTCCTTAGTTAGTGCCCTGAGATATTGGGCCGAGTACTACTGTTGGACCTCGCACGTATATCAGAGAGCTTCAGCACAGGGCAAACCCTTGTCTGTAGAACCCTTGAATACCTAACCCTTGGGGAACATAAACATAAACATACACAAATTAAACCGGCAAGATCTATTGTCGCGCATCAGTGTTCGGGTTGCTCAGTAAATACTCTCGGGTTCAAAATTTGGGGATTTCAGCACTGCAACATTCTTCAGACCAAATTATAACCCCGCAACTGTTATTTGAGACCTATTCCATTAGATTCATCTCTTCTCCCTTATCACATTCATCCATATCATTTTTTTGCAAAAATTTCTGACCCTGCCCGCTCCCTTTTCAGTTCACCCATCCTCATGGCCCATACCCGTAGCCAAGAACTAGAGTCTCGCTTCAACACCTTGCAATTTGGTTTCCTCGAGACCCAAAAAGAAGTGAAACAACTCAGTGATACTATTGCCTCCTGTGATGCCTCCATAAATGCATCCGTAAATGTAGTCATGCAGTCCACAATGGCAGAAGTTAAACATGAACTGACCACCCAGCTGGAATCTGTCTTTGCATCACTCTGCACCAAAATCAAGATCCCTACCAATGACTCTTTTCCTGATGCACATAAAAAGACTGAAGGTGAAAATTATTCCCATTCCTTTCAACCCCATCACTTTCAACGGGACATACGCCTTCCCCGGGTGGATGTAACCAAATTTGATGGCTCAAACCCCACTGGTTGGGTCACCCAAATGGAACATTATTTCTCTCTCTACAAAATTACAGATGACTTGGCCAAACTCAGGTATGGTGTTCTCCATCTAGATCAAGAAAGTTGGCAATGGTGGCAATGGAGAAAAACTTCCTGTCAAGGGTATATTGCTTGGACCCAATTTGTAGCTAAGATTTATGAACACTTTGACACAGACACCAACCATTTGGGTCGTTTGACAAAATTGAAGCAATCAGGCACAGTAGAAGTCTTCATATCTTCATTTGAGCGTCTGGATTTTCGAACAGAGGGCATGACTGATGCTTTCTTTCAAGAGTGTTTTATCAGTGGCCTCAAGGAGGAGATTCGGGCCCATGTCCTCATGGCTCGACCTATGACTTGGGTAGAGGCTACCAAAAAATCTAAAGAAGAACAAAAAATTGTTTCCTCTCAAAACCGTAAGCCTTCCTTTATCCCTTTCCCTAAACCAGTAAACCCCACTACTCCCTCTGCCCCATTAAAAATCCAAAAATTGACCAGGGATGAAATGGATGAATGCCAACTCAAAGGCCTCTATTATAATTGTGATGAAAAATATTTCCCAAGCCACAAATGTAAGGAACAAAATCTCTTTACGGCCATCTTTGAGGATCTTCTGGAAGAAGATGTTGACACTCCCCTTGTGCCTGAGTCACCAGAAATCACTGACATCAACCCTCCCTCCGACCCTCCCGAAGTGGAACCGATCATTTCCCTCAATGCTCTCACTGGATTCTTTGCCCCCCAAACCCTCAAGTTAATCGGTTACATCAAACACTGAAAGGTCATCATTCTGGTTGATAGTGGCAGCACTCACAATTTTATTCATCACTGCATTGCCCAAGAAACCCATTGCTACATCCATGCTGTCAACAATTTCCAAATCATGATTGCCAATGGTGGTTCTATGAAATGTGGCGGGCGCTGTGAAAATGTGCGTCTCCAAATCGGTGACTACCAACTAAAATCCCATATGTTTGCTATTGACATGGGCGGTTGCGACATTGTATTGGGTGCAGACTGGCTAAGGACTTTGGGTCCCATTCTCATGGATTTTCAGAACCTATCCATGCAATTCGACCAAGGAGGCCACAAATATAAATTTCAAGGCATCACTGTTGGGTCACCTGAGGTCATCAGTTCTCATCGCATGGAAAAACTGCTCAAAAAAGGTTATTCTGGTGTTATTGCCCAACTCCATGCCATACAAGCCACAGAGACCCCACCAGTGCCCCAAGACCTCCAAGCCCTCCTTTCTAAACATCAAATGACATTTTCCACTCCCCAAGGACTCCCTCCTTCCCGTGGTGTCCATGATCATTCCATTCCCCTTGTCCCAGGAAGCCTTTCCCCCAATATACGTTCATATCGCCACCCCTTTGCACAAAAAAATGAAATTGAAAAAATGGTCCAAGAACTCCTTAGTGCCGGTGTCATCCATCCTAGTACGAGCTCTTACTCCTCTTCGGTCATCATGGTACTGAAGAAAGAAGGTTCTTGGAGAATGTGTCCTGACTTTCGTGCTCTCAACAAACTAACCATCAAAGACATTTCCCATTCCTGTCATTGATGACCTCCTGGATGAATTGAGTGGCGCCCAATTCTTTACCAAACTTGATCTTCGCTCGGGCTATCACCAAATACATATGAAAGAGGCCGACATTCCCAAGACCTCTTTTCGCACTCATGAGGGCCACTATGAGTTTTTGGTCATGCCCTTTGGTTTGTGTAACGCCCCCTCCACCTTCCAGAGCCTCATGAACCATGTCTTCCGCCCTTTTCTTCATCATTTTGTCTTATTTTTCTTTGATGATATCCTCATCTATAGAAAAACCTGGAAAGACCATCTTACTCATGTGGATCAAGTTCTTCGCCTACTCTCTCAGAACCAACTTTTCCTGAAACAGTCCAAATGTGCTTTTGGTACCTCAAAAGTAGAATACTTGGGTCATCTGGTGGGAAAGGATGGTGTCCGGGTGGACCCAAAAAAGATTGAAGCTATGCAAGACTGGCCACACCCAAAGAATCTCAAAATCTTGCATGGATTTTTGGGCCTCACAGGGTATTATCACAAGTTCGTTAAGAACTACGAAAAGATTGCAGCACCTCTCATGGCTCTCCTCAAAAAGAACTCTTTCACTTGGACTCCAGTAGCTGCTCAAGCTTTTCAAACCTTGAAGATGAAAATGTGCACCACTCCAGTTCTGGCCCTTCCCGACTTCAAAAAGACCTTTGTGTTGGAATGTGACGCCTCAGGGAAAGGAATCGACGTTGTCCTTATGCAATAGGGTCGACCTTTAGCCTTCACTAGCAAGCAACTGTCTGAAAATAATCTGGGCAAACCCATTTATGAAAAAGAAATGTTGGCGATTCTGCATGCCATTGAGTTGTGGCATTCGTATCTCTTGGGGAAACGCTTCCAAATTAAGACAGACCATCAAAGCCTCAAGTACTTTCTGGAACAACGCATTTCCTCCCAGGAACAACAAAAATGGGTGACTAAGCTCTTTGGCTATGATTATGATATCATTTACAAGAAGGGAAAAGACAATGTCGTGGCGGATGCACTGTCCCGGAAATATGAAGACGAAGGATCCCTTTTTTCTCTTTCCTTCATTGTACCAGATTGGCTCCAAGCTGTGCTCCAGGAATGGCTCCAAGATCCCAAAAGTTCGCATCTGATCCAGCAACTGCAGAACAAGGCTCCAGCTCCTCTCGGGTACTCCTGGCTCCAGGATGAGCTTCGATACAAAGGCCGCTTGTATTTAAGTAAACAATCCAAGCTCAAATCCACAGTGCTTTCTGAGCTTCATGCTACACCCACAACGGGACACTCAGGGTTCACCAAAACATATGACTAAGTCAGATGTTCTTTTTTCTGGGATGGTATGAAACAGGACATCCGTAAGTTTGTCGCTGAATGTCAGGTGTGTCAACTCAACAAGGAAGAAATAGTCAAATCTCCAGGCACCCTCCAACCACTTCCGATTCCCCCTGCTATTTGGAAGGATCTCTCTATGGAATTTATTACAGGATTACCCAAATCAAGGAATAAATCAGTCATAATGGTGGTGGTGGATCGCCTTTCCAAGTATGCACATTTTTGTGCTCTTCCCCACCCATTTACTGCATCCATGGTGGCTCAAATTTTCATGGACCAGGTCTTCAAGCTTCATGGCATGCCGCACTCTATTGTCTTGGATCGAGACCCAACTTTCACAATAAATTTTTGGCAAGAGTTGTTTAAGCTACAAGGCACACAATTGCATCTCAGCTCAGCTTATCATCCCCAAACGGATGGTCAAACGGAAGTTGTCAACAAGTGTTTGGAAACATATCTGAGGTGCTTTTCCTCTGAAAAACAACACCAGTGGGCTCAATGGTTACCCCTCGTCGAATGGTGGTACAACACTACATACCATACAACCACTCGCATGACTCCTTTTGAAGTAGTATATGGACAGAAGCCACCTTCAGTTCTCTCATACTTACCAGGTACCTCGAAGGTCCAGGCGGTTGACCAAATACTTATAGTCTGAGAGGATATCCTTCGTACCCTTAAAGAGAACTTGGTCATGGCACATAATAGAATGAAGAAGCAAGCAGATCAAGGTCGCTCTGAACGTCAATTTGCAGAAGGAGATCATGTGTTTCTGAGACTGCAACCATATAAGCAAACTTCCCTCAAGGCCAAGCATTGTCAAAAGCTAGTACCCAAATTTTATGGCCCTTACATAGTTCTCAAGCGTGTGGGACAAGTCGCATATCAGTTAGCTCTACCCAGTCAGTCGAAGCTACATTCTGTTTTTCATGTTTCATGCTTGAAGAAGGTGATTGGAACCAGGTGCCAAATTCAAACCAACCTTCTAGAGTTAGCTGAAGAAGGATCCATTTGGCTACAACCAGAAGTAGTTTTGGACCAATGTGAGCATTACCTGTGTCAGAGAACCATCAAGGAAGTTCTAGTACAGTGGAAAGATATGACTCCAGCAGATGCCACTTGGGAACCAACTACCATTCTGTAGCAGTTTCCACATCTCAAGCCTTGAGGACAAGGCTGTTTTTAAAGGGGTGGACATGTTAAGGTCCTAACCCACACATAGGTAGATCAATGTATTCGGATGTAATAAATGTCAATATTAATAAGGCCTTCCAATAAAATAGAATAAGGCGGATGTAAGAAGACCTAATAGAAGCTTCCGCTTCTAGAAGGATCTTCCTCTAGATGCTTCTCTTAATAGACATATTTAGTATAAATAAGGGTTGAGGGTATGAGAACCCTAGCTTGGAGATTATTGTAACAGAGCGTTGCTCGACTGGAGGTTTCCCCCTCGAAGAGGCCTGTGAACATTGCTTTCTGAATCAAAGTGCTATTTTCTATTGTTATTTCATATATCATTTCTGTGTATTGTGAAGATTATGCTGGATATTTTACTGTTATTCTGCCATTGCTAGCATTTTATTTCTGTTCTGCATATTTTATATATCTGGTATCTTGCATATGCTATGTTGTGTCGGGCATGTAGGGGGGTCACAGGGGTTCGGGGGCAAATCCCCTGAGATTTTTTTTTCCTCAGGAAATGTGTCGCATTTTTGCCTTGTTTTTCATGTCACCTCAATTTTCATGTCCATTGTTGGGAAATTTTTTGGCACATGGTTTTTGCCTATGGTTTTCTATTTCTGGTTAAGGAATTAGGGTTGTTGACTAATCCAGGCCATTGGGTTAGGGTTTTGTATGTCACTAGATCCTATATATATATATATATATATATTGTATTGTAAATAATGTATCAATGTGAATGAATATAGAATATGTCAGTTTTCCCAGTTTGGTTTTCTAGGGAAAACAAATCTCTGTGCAATGTGTGTATTTTCCATTGCATCTTTTTTGTTCTTTTACTAAAAATATGTTTGCAGTAAATATTGTACAAGGTTAAAATCTACATTTGTTATCAGAGATTTGTTGTCTCCAGGGGGATGCCTTTGTGGTCAAGGGTTTGGCTCGAGACTTTGATAAGACTTGTTACAATGGGAGATCCGCGGTGTTGATTCTTCATGTGAAGAGAAATGGTGAGCAGTTCAAAAATAGAGATCAAGAATTTTAATGGGAAAACCTTTGAGCTATGGAAGCTCAATATGGAAGATCTGTTGGTGGACAGATATCAGTTGATCGTGGTGGATCCAGGTACTACACCTACAAGAAATTTAGCAGATGACTGGAAACAATTGGATCGAAAAGCGAAGAGCATAATCTGATTGTGTTTCTCAGATTCAATATTACTGAATGTGTTAGAGGAAGCTACAACCAAGGATTTATGGGATAAGTTGGGGATTTTTTATCAGTCTAAGTCCTTAGTAAGTAAACTATTCCTAAGAAAGAAGTTGTATATCCTAAGGATGAGAGATGGAGACTCGGTGACAGAGAATTTGAACACCTTCAATACTATGGTAAGTCAGTTAGTATTTGCTTAGATTAAATTTTCAGATGAAGATAAGTGTATCAGTTTGTTGTGCTCTTTACCAGACTCGTGGGATAGTCTGGTTGTGGCCATAGGTAGTAATACAACTTGCTTGAAGTTTGATGAAGTAGTCTCATCCTTGTTGTCGAAGGAGATGAGATAGAAGAACATGGAAGGATAGAGCACAGATGCATTATTTGCAAGAAGATGCTCCCAGGAAAGAAATAGATCTAATTCCTCAAGTGGGAGATATAAGTCTAAGGGTAGATCTAAATCTCCCAAAATTTTTGTAAAGGTATGTTGAAGATGTGGAAAAGAAGCGCACTACAAGAAGAAGTGTAGATCCAAAATTGAGAAAAAGAAGGGATATGAAAAAGATCCTTCTATAGAAGAAAATACCTCCAAGGAAGAAGGAGGGGATGTGTTATTGGATTCTTCAAGCACACATGCAGATCATGAGGCATGGTTGGTTGAATTAGGTGCATCCTTTCATATGAATCCCCACAGGGAGTGGTTCTGTGAATATGAAAGGTATGATGGAGGTAATGTTACTAGGTGATGACTCGGAATATAGAATCATAGGACGAGGAAAAGTCAAGTTGAGGCTCATAGATGGAAGGATTAGAAAACTACTTGGTGTTCTATACATCCCAGGTTTGTCTATAAATTTGATTTCTGTAAGAAAAATGGATGATGCAGGGGTAAAAACAATATTTGAAAAGGAAACTTGCAGGATGGTTTGAGGGGAAATGGTTTTGTTGAAGGGAGTTTGGTTTGGAACTCTGTATAAGCTGCAAGGAACCACTATTAGTGATGGATGAAATAGTTCCATTTTTCATGATATTGGAGTTGAATAAGAAATAACTCCTACAGTCTCTAGAGAAAAGGTTATGTTGTGGCATTAAAGACTGGGGCATATCAGAGAGAAAGGTCTTCGACTACTACATGGTAAATGTATGGTTGAAGGTATGTCTAACTGCTCTCTATATTTTGATTCCTGTGAACATTGTGTATATGGGAAGCATAATCGGGTAAGATTCCCTTCTGGTGTAATGAGGGAAGAATGAATTTTATAGCTAGTTCATAGTGATGTGTTTGGAACTGTGTCGGTTCCATCATTGGGAAAATCTGTGTACTATTTATCATTTATAGATGACTTCTTGAGGAATACTTGGATATATTTTCTCAGGAAGAAATCTGAAGTCTTTGACAGGTTTAAATATTTTAAGGCTCTTGTTGAGAATCAAACAGAGAAATGAATTAAGGTGTTGAGGACAGAAAATGGAGGAGTTTTATGCAGGAATGAATTTGAAGAATTATGTAAGAAGTGTGGTATAGAAAGGCATAAGAATAATCCATATACACCTCAGCAGAATGGAGTTGTAGAAAGGATGAACATGACATTGATGGAAAAAGCAAGGTGCATGCTCAGCTGTGTCGGGTTAGGGAAAGAATTTTCAGTAGAGGAAGTGGGTACTGCATGTTACCTGTTCAGCAAATCACCCTCATCAACACTGGATGAGAAGACTCTGCAAGAGGTATGGACTGGAAAGAAACATTCTCTCACACATCACAAGGTATTTGGCTATGAGGCCTATGTTCATGTTCCAAAGGAAAACAAGAGTAAGCTAGATAAGAAGGATGAAAAGTGTATCTTTATTGGGTATAAAGATGGCCTCAAAAGTTATAATCTTTGGAAACCAAAAACTAAGAAGGTTGTGTATAGCCGAGATGTGGTATTTAGAGAAATGTAAGATGTTTTTAAAAAGGAATGTTCGACAACACAAGTATTCCAACAGAGGATGAACACCTTTAGTAACCACTCACACAACTAGATCAAATATCAACACACCGATGTTTTGACGTGGTAAAACCCCTATGGGGAAACATCCACGACCCCAACCAATGTGACCACTTAGAGAATTTTATTAATGCAAACGAAAAGGATTACAGAGAGATTTTACAATATATTTTCTCACAATCGATCATCGAAAAATGACCCTCCATGCTATTTAAATAGATATCATGGACCAATCATGTGTTAAGCCACATATCAATGGTAATTAATATCGATGAGAATATGAACCGTCGGATCACTCTATGTCGAGAACATATCATGACCGTTGGATTTCCTAACTACAAATGCATACTAATACATACTAAAGAAACACACTAAGAAACACACTTTTACCTAACAACAAATTAGACCAAGTAGATCTAAACTAACTATGAAGTGTCTAAATATCCTAACATCCCCCCTTAAGAACAACTTGAGATATGATTGAAGGATTTACAATAGTGAAACAATAGGACAAGGAAGGAGGAATTAGAGTCTATCCCCCCTTGATGACAACTTCCTGAAATCCTAACATAGATCAAAGTTTGGAAAACTTCGCTTCTGTAAGAGACTTTGTGAAAATGTCTGCAACTTGATCTTTTGTAGGGAAAAATAGCACTTCAATAACTTGATCATGAATGTTATTTCTGATGAAGTGCATGTGTAGCTCGATGTGTTTGCTGCACTGATGTTGAACTGGGTATTTGGCGAGCTTGATGGAACTTTTATTGTCACACCAAAGGCTGGTTGGATGTTGCTGCTAGAATACAAACTCTAAAAGAATATGTCAAAGCCATAAGGCTTCCTGAACTTCATTTATCGCTTCTCAGTACTTTGCATCTGCTAAAGAAAGTGCAATAACATGTTGTTTCTTATAGGCCCAAGTGACAGGTTCTGAACCAAGTCTAAAAATGTAACCTATAGTAGACTTCCGATCATCAGGGTCATCGGCCCAATCTGAATCAGTGAAACCAACCAATAAAGGATCCTCCTCTGAACTATAATGTGTCCCAAACTGAACTGTACCACAAACATAGTGAAGTATCCTTTTAGTTTCTTTCCAATGGATTTCATGGGTTGTTTTCATATATAGGGCAACAAGACCAATAACAAAGGAAATATCAGGGCGGGTATGAGTCAAGTATAAGAGGCTAACAACTAACTAACGATACAAGGTGGCATCAACTTCAGGATAAGTACAGGTCACAGCAAGCTTGAATCTAGACTGGAAGTGTAAAGGGGTTGGTTTACAATCGTCCATGTGAAAGTGATGAAGAAGGTCTTAAGCATACTTAGATTGGGAAAGAAAAATTCCTTCATTGGTTTGCAAAACTTGGAGGCCAAGGAAATAGTGAAAAAACCCTAAGTCTGTCATTTGAAATTTCTTCTTAAGGCTGGTTTTCACATGGTTTAAAAATTTTGAGTCACTACCAGTAAGGATAAGGTTATTGACATAAAGGAAAAGTATTATGATATGGATTACTACTTTCTTGGTATAGAAATTAGGATCAGAATGGCATCGAGAGAATCCAATGGAAATAAGAAAGTTGTCCATTTTGGCATACCAATCTTGGGGAGCTTGCTTAAGACCATAAAGAGATTTCTTAAGGACAAAAACAAGGCTAGAGTCATTCTGGACATAGCCAGGAGGTTATTCCATGTATATTTCTTCTTGTAAATATCCATGCAAGAAGATGGATTTAACATCCATCTGATGGACCTCCCATTTATGTGAGGTAGCAAGGGAAAGAACAAGGCAAATGGAATTCATTTTTTCTACAGAGGAAAATGTTTCATTATAGTCAATTCCTTCAACTTGGGAAAATCCTTTGGAAACTAACCGAGCCTTGTGTCTTTCAACACTTCCATATGATTCATACTTAGTTCTATAAACTCATTTACATCTCACAAGTTTTCTTCCTTTTTGGAAGAGGTACAATATCCCAAGTATCATTTTCCATTAAAGAATGGTACTCTTCATTCATTGTTGTATCCCAATTTGGATGACCTGAAGCTTCTGCAAATGTCTCTGGATCATGAGTCTTTGGAAATTGAGCCAAAGAGAAGAGGCTTGCTAGAACTGTGAACATGTCCGATGTTGATATGAAGGATCATCGACAAGATCACCAACTACTTCTCGTGTTGAACGAACCCATGTAGGAAGAAATGGAGCTAGAGATGGTGTTGATTCAGGTTCAAAGGACTCATTTGGAGGAAGGTGAGTAGGCAAAGGTGGATTTTCATCCTCACTGTAATCATCTGAAGAAGAAACCAGAACATAATAAGTCACAAACATCGAAGAGGGTGTTGTTCTAGATTTTCTACTTAAGGCTATAAAGTATAGAGTCTAGGCATCCAAAGAGGGTAAATGATATAAAAAGAAGGAAAACAACTTTTAGGAAAAGATTCTATGGATGATTTCTAGGTTGTCTATGTCTAGCTTCCAATTGTTCCTGAATGCTTATGTCCCATTCAATGGCCACCCATGAACGTTTGAGTTCGACCCGGGTGGCTGCAGTTTTTAGGATGGTATCAAAAAGGTTTAAGGAGATGCTAGTTTGATCTGAGAGACCGGGTTCAATGTGGGGTTGTCTTGCAACAGGAACAATCATGAAGGAACAAAATTCTAAGGGGTTTGTTTCTTTTTAGGTTGTTGTTTCAATTTTGGATTATACAAGAAAAATCCTGAAAACAAATTAATAGTATAACAAAATCAAAGGTCGTTTTCCGTAATTGAGTTAAAATTTAAAACCATGCATGAAATGAAAGAAAACATAAAGATGTTGAACAATGTGAGGCATCAATCTAGGAAGAATCTCACATTGTGACAAAAGAAGAAAATAGAAAAGAAACACTTTAATGAAGCATAAGATATAGAAATCTAAGTGATCCACAGGTCTTGTACCTACTGATAGCTGATACAAAGGAAAAGTTGTAAATGATTAGATTACTAAAAAAATATTGATCACCATGGTAGAGGTTGTACTAAATTGCAACTAAGCATTCATCAAAGATATGTATAAAAATGATATGAGATGTGAAATAACAAAGGAAAGCACATAACCTAGTCTTGACGGAATATGGAGTCTTTGATTTTCTTTGTATTAATTCTGGCAAAAGAAAATTTCTCTGCTACAATCTGCCAAAGGAGAAAAACCCTTTGTCCATTTTCAAAATGTATATTTATACAAGGTTAAAACGTTTCAAATTCTAATAATTCTAAAATTTATGTTACAAATGTAAAAATGAAGCGTTTCACTTCCTTGTCTCTTGTCTTCCTCCATGCGGGCTGATTTAAAAATGAAGAAGACTTGAAAAACTTGAATAATTATTGCAAGTTAAATGTTATGTGTTTAAAGCAATAGGATCAATTTGCAACACATAAATTAAGGATTACTTATGCAATATACACATAGACAACAACATAAATATTGAACATAAACACATGTGCACAACAATTGATAAAGGAGTTCACCCCTCTTATGGGCTACATCTCCTAGTCCAACTTCCAATGGATCATTATTATTAATTTCTCAAAACGTGCTCAAAAACATGTCTTACAATGCTCAAACTGACAAACCGACTGCTCCAATGGCTTCCCAGTATCCCAAAACCCCTGTCTGGGCTCTTTCGGCACCTCAATCAGTCGAACAATGAAGAAGTTAGGCCTCCTGGAAGTCTCCCTCTTCAATCTTGCTGTCTCTGGTTCTACAATTCGTACCCTCCTTGCATGAACCTAGCTCACATGCTCTTTTAAGCGTAAAAACTCAGTCCCGTACGCAACCGCGCACCGATACAAACCGTAGGACGGTTAAGGCGCCTCCAGCCCCTAACTGCCTCGGCACCTGGGCGTATGGCAGCATGCGACCAAAGGCTGGGCAAAAAGGTGGTTAGTTCATTTGAACCATGCCAACGGTATAACTCCCGTGCATATACAATAGAGTGACATATGTATTACCACACCCGCGCACACATTTATATTACACGGTTATATGTGTATAGTGGAACCATATCCATGGGCTATGTAACATAGACCCCACGCGTTTCAATTGGCGACTATAAAACATGGTCATATTATAATGTTTAACAACCACGGGCCGGGGCTAAGCCCCGGCCCAACCCCTTTCCATATAATACAATGCACCACATTAAATACAAACGCATAGACATATATGCCAAGGAACAATGGCGGGAACGTTGGTTATTGGAATTTGTTAAAGTATTATGTGGAGGAGAGGTCCGGGGGTTGAACCCCACAACCTCCAACATTTTATATATAAACTCCTTAGTCAACCAGTGAGTGACACGTGGCGCCCTTGGATTGGGCCACGTGTCCTCTTATTATTGGTCACCCAATGACACGTGTCAACATCTGAATCGCCAAAAATCGACCAACCAATATCCACCACGTCACCACCATACGACCTGTACGGTCCTGCCACATCACCGTACGGACTGTACGGACAGGTACAGTCAGCATCCAAAAATTTTGGTTGTTTGGCTTGGTGGACATATCGCGATATCTCCTCCATACGGACTCCATTTGAGAAAGTAAATATACCTCCGGAATCCGGAAGACGAGACGGACACAATGGCACTGCTTTCATCACATTCTGAGCACTTTGAAAATTGAGCAAAATTTGATCCCCTGATCACACCTCCCCATTGGGAAGCTTTTGGACCTCCAAAAGACTATCTCAGTCTATGTGAAGATGAGGGTATAGTTCCCTCACCCTTCCAGCCTCAATCCACTTGGCCTTGCTTGGATTCGTCCCTTTAAGACCAACTCACAAATACTCCACATTTCCCCGCTTCGAAGTTCGCATCCTCCTGTCAAGTATGGTGTCTTCCTGCAGTTATGTTAGATACTCTAGAGAAAAATCATCTATGGAAGTAATCTGAACATACTCTCCTTGATCATCAATCAATGGAGGCTCATACAACTTCAAATTCTCAACATTAACAACTGCATACATCTGCATATATGGAGGCAAATCTAAACGAAAAGAATTATTACCAATCTTGTCGACAATCTTGAAGGGACCATATCGAATTGGTTTCAACTTTTTACCTTCTCCTTTAAGCCTCTCCTTGCTGATGTAAAGCCATACTTCATCACCAACTTCAAAACTATGATCAACACGATGCTTGTCATGTCTTGCTTTGTACTTGGCCTGACTCTTTTCCAACTGCTCTTGCACCACCTGATGTATCGACTGAATTTGTTCAATGAACTTCTCTACCCGATCAATATCATATTGCCCATCAACAACAATATCTTTCCAAAAGATGAAATCTAAAGATGACTTGGGAAAATAGCCAAAACATGCCTCAAATGGCGACGTTTGAGTCGAAGAGTGCTTGGCTCGATTGTACGCATGCTAAACGTAGTGTAAATGTTCATCCAAAAGCTTAGGATTCTTGCTGCAATAAGCACGAAGAATATGTACCACTGTACGATTCACCACCTCTGTCTGACCATCTGTCTGCGGATGAAAAGTTGTGCTCTTTTTCAACTTGGTGTCCATGAGTTCCCACAAACTCGACCAAAAACTTCCAACAAATCGAGAATCCCGATCAGAAATAATGGACTTGGGAAAACCAAAATGCACCCAAACATTTTGAAAGAACAACTGTGTCATTTGTTCTGCTATTACTTGCTTAGTACAAGGCATCAAAATACACATCTTACTAAAACAATCAACCACAACATAAAGATAATCATGACCTCTTCTCGACATAGGTAAACCACCAACAAAATCCATGGAAATACTTTCCCAAGGTCGAGAAGGAACTGGAAG
>ML788754.1:358690-384542 GCA_009831015.1 Picea engelmannii | reverse complement strand
ACTGCAACAAAAATGACACCATTTATGGCACGTTATGGATACCACCCTCCTTCCATCACTTCTTCTCTAAAATAAAAATCTAAGGTTCAAGCAGTGGAAGATCACATCGAGAATCAACAACAAGTTCTCCAAATCTTAAAGGAGAACCTAACAATGGCACATAATCGCATGAAACAACAAGAAGATCAACATCATAGTGAAAGAAGTTTTAAAGTAGGGGATTGGGTGTTTTTAAGACTACAACCATACAAACAGATGTCCCTCAAGCAAGCCAATAAGGATAATAAATTATCACCAAAGTACTATGGCCCTTATAAGGTGTTGCAAAAGATTGGTACTATGGCATACAAATTGGAGTTGTCTGCATCTTCACGAGTACACCCAGGTTTCCATGTTTCATGCTTAAAGAAGGTTAGAGGCGACAAGATCCCAGTTCAAACTATATTTCCAGAACTTGACGAGGAAGGATAAATCATATTGGATCTTGAAGCCATCACTGACACAAGAATTCACCAGCTGAGGAATAGATCCATTTCAGAGTATCTCATTAAATGGAGGAAACTATCGGCTGAAGATTCCACTTGGGAAGACGAGTCTTTTATACAGAAGCATCCAGAGTTACTCAAGCGTTACAGACAACACTTGTCTCAAGTGGAGGGGCATGTTAAGCCCTAATATTGGCTCATTTCCCCTTAATTGGGGCCTATTAGATTAGTAATGTTATTTTATTTATGCTGGCTTTATTCCATTAGTTGTAATTATACCTCGTAGTCTCTTATATATACCAAGGAGACATTTTCATTTGGAATCATCTTGTACTTGAACATTTAAGTGGGGTAAAAGGAGATTTCCCTTTTGAAGAGGTTTATTATCTGAAATCATCTCTTTTTCAAGGCGTTGAGTACTTTTTCTGAGGTTTTTCTATGCTATATTGATATTTGGTTCTTAACATCTGAGTTGTTCGATTTCTTGTTGCTCCGCTGCTCTGGATTGCTCAAAATATTTGTTTTCTTCATTCTTAGCATTCATCTCTACTGTGGCTATCTAAGCTTGTAGTTTGTTGATTAACAGGTTCTTTTTCTTGAACTTCCCCTTCAAGGTTCCAACTGAATATTAGTTGGTTGTTGCATAAGCCCCCAACATTCCCGCTATCTCATCGATGAATTCTTCCTCTTCCAAGGCTTCTCCATTAATTAATATTTTGTATCTTTTAGCTACTGTGCCCACTCTGTGGTATGTCACTTGCTTCATGATGACCTTCCTCTTCTTGCTAAAGAAGAAATCACTAGGAGGCAATTCTTCCACAGAGATAGGTGTTAGATCCTCTTTGAATATTATTTATGCATCAGGGTTCCCCTTTATGAATTGTAAGGGTGTGATGTATTGAATGGGATTGTCGATTTCTCGGGATGACTCTACTTGACCTTCGGCCTACTTACTCGATGTAACTGTCTTTGGATTTCCTCCTTCTTGATTGGGCATCTCGGCTTCCTGATTTGAGGTCCCATCTTCCTTTGTCTTTTCATGAGCCTCTTCTTTACCAAGGTTTGCATTTGTTGAACCTTTAGCTTCTTCTTGCTGTGTACCCAGAGGTTTTGAGGTTTCACCCCATAAAACCAGGGGGAGACAACTCCTTCGGTGCTCCTGGAATTTATATAAATCGACCATATCTCTGGGCAACAGAGCCTGAATCCGACTTAGGACTGCCGAGTAGTATTTTTCTCCTTAGAAAATTTCATCAAGAGGTGAGTCTTCGTTCTCGAATATTTTGAGACCACAACTCACCATGTGATTACTCACAACCTTATTAGGGTCGTGCTTCCTAAAATCAATGTCCACTAGCTTCATTTCTTATAAGGCCATGGCCTCTGCTTTGGCATGGCCGAAATCTAATAAAGAATATGTGTCGATGTGAATGGGGAAGGGTGGCCATACCTTCTTCTGAACTCCTTTGAGTTGCTTTCTTATCCCACCAAGCACAGTTTTCCTGGTGATCTCATGATATACTAACTTATCTGGCAAATATAGTGGCAAGGTGTATGGGGGAACAAAGTTGCCAAAAACCCTAATATACAAAAACTCTGCTTCTATATACCAATCTACCACACTGCTTAGGTTGGCCATGATTTTATCGGAGATCCTGGGAGGTGGATGGCTAAAGATGGAAACAAGCGTCGATAACATTACCCAGTTGAAAATCTCATAGAGGAATTCTTTGGATTTATCTTCCTAGAGTTTCAAATGGTACACATGAATAGGCTCTTCATTGGTTGGAGTCTAGCTCCAACTCATTAATGGGAAAGGTGTCATGAAGCAAATAACATCCATAATGTAAGAAGACATAAAAAATGAGGATGCTTTCCCATTTTCCTTTTTCACTCGATATTCTATAATTCAGTTGGCCGGACTGTCTGACAACAATTTGGCCCAGTCGAAAGTGAATCCCTCAGCTACTGTATGAATAAGTGACACCCATGGGAGAAAGAAGTGAGTGGTGTCCTCCTTCCCATATAGTCTACAAACCATCATCCCTATATACATGAATTGTGGCTCTAACGATGAGATTGAGTAAATTCCATTTGAGTCGGCCCTGAATTTCACGGGGTGTGAATACCAATATTTGATCATGTTGGATAAGCTTTTTCCATATTGCTCAAATTCTTTCTTTTTGAAACCCTCTAAGAATTCAGCGTTGTGGGAAAATTTTGGTGTGGGAGACAATTTGTACATTTCCTGTATATGCTCTGGCTTGAATGTCCCAATCGCCACCTTCTACTCGTTAAAGATCGTCCTAGTCGGGATGTCTACATGGTCCAACGCTCATTTGATCATATCATAATATGGAAAAAGCCGCCATCTTGCTTCTATCTTGTGTATCTCCGACTGAGCGACAATTTTTTATTTGGTGGATAAATTGTCTTTTTCATTATCACTGGAATCGTCTGAACAATTGATCAGCTCGGATTGCAAAATATTGGAAACATGTGTCCAAGTTTTGACAGTGTTGATACTCCTAGGCGAGGTATTAGAAATAATATCTGAATCTTGACCTGAACTCTCACCAGTTGTCTTGGGCGCTTTTCGTGGAGCCATAATATAGAACCTTTCAATTCGGTATCCTATCACAGAAGATGAAAACAAAGACAAAGGTTATCTCGGTAAAATTGGCTCTATGAAAACTAGAAGGAATTTCAAAATAATGATAGTAACCCTTTTGCTTTGAGCACTCAAGTCTATGTGAGTCCTTGCTAAAATAACGTTTAAAAAGAAATATTTAGAGATAAAACCAGATCTTTCTATCAATCACTTCACTAACTTTCTTATAGGTTCCATAAATGTTTGATGATTCATGACTTGGAAAAAACACAGAGACATTTAATTCTTTGTTCGTAGGTTGTACAGGTTTAGAAGTTATTTAAGACACTAATTAATCTAGTTTAGTCCTTTAATTAAGTGTGTTTAGTCCTTAACCCCCTTTTCGACGTTCGTAGTCTCGGATGATTCTACCCTTAGTCTTGGACCATGAGTCCCGAATTTGCGATATTGTGATTTGGTTGATTAACTTTAATTGGGCTTAAGTTTTTAATTAATCACGATTAGTCCGAGGACTTTGCAACCTCAGGTATCGGGGTTACAAAAGCGTTTCTTCAAGGAAAAAACCATCGAGTCGCGAAATCGTGATAACGATTAACTATGACTTAATTATCATTACTCTTGTAATTAACCAGATTTACCTTAAGCTGACTTTGTGACTTCGCAAGTCAGACATTCGAAGGGCGTTCGAGGTGTGACTCCCGAAATGCAAAAGCATGATATATTAAAAGTGAGAATCCATGTTTAACAGTTTAATAATCGTGATTAACTTAAACCAACTTCGCTACTTCATGCTTCGGGACATTGAGAGCTTTGATACGCATAATCATAATATCTATGAAATCTCGAAATCCGATTTTAGGGCTTATGTGCATCGTTTTGTTATTTAGAAAGTAGGCGGCTCCAAAATTTTGGTAACTAGATTATTTGAAAAATACGAGTGTTCCAATAGAGGGAAAAAACTCCGAATTAGGATCGCAGGCCAAAGAAGGCACAAACTTCGAATTATGCTCGCAGGCCAAGAGATTTTCATCAAATTTAACATCTCTTCTAATAATAATTTCATTACAATGTGCTTGAAGAAGTCTATAACCTTTGACATCTTTAGAATAACCAACAAATATACACTTCTCACTTTTAGGATGCAATTATTTCCTTTTCTCATCGGGAATATGAGCCCATGTTATACTGCCAAATACACAGAAGTGACTTACATCTGGTTTAATTTTAGTCCAAGATTATTTTGGTGTTATATTTTTAAGAGCCATTGTGGGAGTGCGATTTACTATGTAATTTTCACAGTTGATGGCTTCCGCCCAATACTTTAGACTTAATTCCTTATATTGGATCATACAATTAGCCATTTATTTTAATGTGCGGTTCTTTCTCTCAGCAACACCATTTTGTTTTGGTGTATATGGAACAATGTTTTTCATTTGGAAGCCCTGTGTAGTGTAGTAACTTGTAAAATTATTGTTCACATATCCGCCTCCATTATCTATTATTAACCTTTGAATTTGATGTCCAGATTTATTTTCTACAAGGGCCTTATAGGCCAAAAGCTTGTCAAAAAATTCTCTCTTAAGTTTTAAGAAGTAAACCCAAGTACATCTGGAAAATTCATCAATGAAAGTTAACAAATACTTGCACCCATAAAAAGAAGGATAAGAAGTGGACCACACAAATCACTGTGAACAAGCTGCAAAGGGCCTGAGGCATGCCAAGAGGCATGTTTGTCAAAATTGTCCTGATGATGTTAAAAGAAAGACTTGGAACACATAATACATCATTGAAATTACCATTTTCTACTTGAACTATTCCAGATCCTTCAACACTAGGAGATCTATCATCACCAACAAGTTTTTCTTGGTGTTATATTCATTTAAAGAAGAAAACATGTCTCTATCCTTAGCCATATGATAATATGATCTAGAATCAATAAGCCACTCATCAAAACAAGAAGTAGAAGTTGTATTGAAGGAGAAACCAGAAGAAGAAAGTGCATGTCCATGAGAAGAAGAGGAAGAAGAAGAATTAATACTGATGTTGTGCTTCTTTATCGCTGCTTCTAAAGTTGCCATCTTCTTGAAACATTTGGACTCATCATGACCATCTTTATCGCAAAAGTTGCAATGTCTGTCAGTCTTCTTATTTTTATATGTTTCTCCTTTGTCACCATTAGGAGCTGAAGTTGTCTGAGTGGGTTTGGGACCCTTATGTTGCTTGTTGTTGTGGCGAGGATGTTGCTTCTTAGAATTCTTAGGTTTATCTTTCTGATGGACTACTAAGGTTTTGTTGGAGATACCTATAGTGTTGATCACTCCAAGTTGTACAAGATTATCTTGCTCTCTAATAAAAGAATCACAAAAGGAATCAAGAGTGGGTTTTTTATAAGCTGTCCTTAGAGCATTTTTCATGGCATAAAAGGTAGATACAAACAAAGAATATGCACTACCTAGCTTAGAAAGAATAAGATAGATGCAACTCTCTTCATCCATCTTTATCTTATATTATTCACATAAAATTCTAAGTGTTTTAAACTTAGATAGATAGTCTTCAATGAAAGAAAAATCACTTGGACTTAAAGTTAGTACTTGATTTTCTAACTGTTGTGCTCGAATAATATTGTGTTTACCAAACACAGATTCAATCTTTTCCCAAGCTTCATCAGGTTTATCAATTTGTTGAAGGTGGAACCTTAAATCAAGAGAGATGGACATTCTAATTAGTCCACATGCTTCATCATTCCTATTATCCCATTTGAATTTCTTATCATCATCGGTAGGTTATGTTTCCTTTCCCAAGGTAATCCGGTACAAGCCTTTACTTCTTAATAAATCCTCCATATGGGATTTCCATTGGAAGTAGTTGGTGCTGGTAAGAAAAACATTACTTGAAGAGTTCATATTAAATATGTAGATAATATGTTTTTAAAACCTAAAACTGATGATCTTGATGGAAATATTTCAAAAAATTAGGCAGTTTAAAAAAACGGCACTGAAAATGGACTTCGGATGTGAAAGTTATGTCATTTTAAGAAAAAGGCATAAATGGTAACCAAAGGACCACGTGATGGTGTAAGTTTCTTTATGAAGTGACCTACTTTTATAAAAAGAAGTGGGGATCACTTTTACAATGAAGTTACTTTATAAAATAGAAGCTACATTCAAAATAAATAACTCTAAAATATTAAAGATACTTATAGTGATTCATTTTTATACTTGAAGTGAAATACACTTTATAATGAAGCATGAACTTTTTCAAAAAAAAATTAACAAAAAGAGAGACTTGAACTCAAGACCTCTTACTTAATAAGGAAAATTTTAACCAAAACATATTGTATTGTTTAGCAAGAAGATTTGGAATGTTGTTGTTGTTGTTGTTGTTTAAGATGGCATTGGAGATCGTGCTAAAAAAACTATTTTCACACAAAAAAAAAATATCACCTCTCGATGACAACAAGGGTTAGATCTCGGTTAGCTTACCTAGAAAATGCACATTTTCCTATCTGTTTCTAATTTTCCGAGATCGCACAAGGAGTGGGGAAAATATAATACACATATCTAAAAGAGTAGAAACCCGAAAACAAACAATATAAAACCGAAATAATACTCTACAAAAAATTTAAAAGGGGCATATTCAGGCTTTATACCTCCGGATCTAGCTGAAATGGTTGTATCTTGGGCAAACAAAAACCTTTTCGAGTGAAACGAAAAAAAAAACAAAAAAAAAAGAGTGCTTCAGACGTAATGGAACAATCCTATCAGCCCAGAAATGTGTGGAAATGGCAGAAAATGGAGATGAGACAACTCGACTTCATGATCTCGATCTACAACAGGAGCGAGTCTTCAAACAGGCTCTAATTCCATGTTCGACAACATAGGTATTCCAATTGAGGACATACACCTTTAGTAACCACTCACACAACCAACTCAAATATCAACACACTGATGTTTTGGCATGGTAAAACCCCTATGGGGAAACATCTACGGGCCCAACCAATGCGACCTCTTGGAGCAGTTTATTAATGCAAAAGAAAAGGATTATAGAGAGATTTTACAAGAGAGTTTCTCACAATCGATCATCGGCAAATGACCCTCCATTCTCTTTAAATAGAGATCATGGACCAATCGGTTGTTAAGCCACATATCAATGGTTGTTAAGATCGAGGAGAATATGAACTGTCAGATCACTCTATGTCGGGAACATATCGTGACTATCAAATTTCCTAACTACAAATGCATACTAATGCATACTAAAGAAACACACTAAGAAACACACTTTTACCTAATGACACATTATACCAAGTATATCTTAACTAACTTTGAAGTGTCTAAATATCCTAACAAGGAGTGCCTACCAAGTAAGGAAGAACCAGATAAAATAGAGTTTCATTTAAAGGATGATGAATCAGACTCTACAAAAGAACATGAATCAGAAGAAGAAGATCCTCATACTCCAATATTGAGGATATCGGTTCGAGAAGGAAGGCTACCGGAAACGTATACTCCATCTTATTTCCGTTCAAATTTTTCTTTGCCTATTACTAATGATGATCCTAGAATTGTCAGGGAAGCAGTGGATTCAGAGGATGAAAAACTTTGGAAAAAGGCCATGCATGAAGAAATGGAAGCCTTGGATAAGAATGAGTCTTGGGATCTAGTGGAGTTGTCGACTGGAAGAAATATCCTTCTTCTTATTTCTCCAATTCTCTCTGCAAACATGTGTATTATTGTTTATCTAGATCTATTATGTGCAGGTTCAACACATTTACATGGTATCAGAGCCTACAGACTGCTAAGCAAAAACTACACCAAATTATTTTTGCAGGTACTAAAGATTGAAGAATGCAGAAAAGATGGAATATGTGTTTTACTCACCGATAATACTTTTCATGCCTCATAACTATTTGGAGTGGAATACAAAGATTCTACTTCTTATAATTAGAGGCTTATACCAAATAACCATGGAAATGGAAGTAGAGCTTGATTTCGCCGATGAGAAAAATGACTTTCTCAATAGACAAGATATGGCCATAGGATTTATCTTCTTGTCTATTTCTCCATAAATTCTCCACCAAGTATATGATGACTCACAAGAATAAAATCCAAATGAATTATGTACTAGATTGCAGGTTCTATTTGGGAGTAAAGAAGATTTTGAATATTTCATGCAGGAGGTTGAACAGATAGAGCCAGAAGAGAAACCATCATAAGATCAAGCCTCTTATTATGAATAGTCTTATACAAAAGTATTTGCACAAATTTGTATTCCATTAATTGAAGATGATGTCTACTCCATTTCATATTTGTTTTCTTAAATTCATGTGGAAGATATATGGCATTCATCTCAGGAGTCACATGCAGATACTTTTCCATGTGCAATGCATGCATCTTAGGAGACAAAAAGGGATCCGTGCACATCAGACTCAATTATGATATTTTATGAGCACAATTTGCAGAAACAAATTGGATATTTGAATTCCTCTCGGGAAAATATCCAATTTCAAAAAACAAATCGTCCAAACTGGATTCTGGGACGTGAATTTATGATCGGTTTAAAATCAAGAAAATTTCAATATTTTTCTAGAAACGACTGCACGGTTTTCAAAGTTTCATCCAAAATTTATTTGGATATTCTTCATTACAAGAAGAGAAAGTGGATATTTATGGACATCTCAATGGTTCATATACTTCATCAGATTCGTGCAGACATCTACATCTTCAATGAGCACAAACTTGCACAATTGTGAGGTCTTCTTGGAGTGAAGGACAAGGTTGCTTAGCAACTACTTTTTGTTCCTTCTCATTTTTTTTATGCATTGTAATTTGATGGTGGGTTTTCCCATGAGGTTTTCCCTCTTTCCTCATTTATTTCAGTGTATATTTTTTATTTGGGTACCTAACATGGCCTCGTTTCCAGGACCCATTCTTTATTTTCACCATAGTGATGTTCAGAGGGGGTGTTGGAGTTACTTCACACACACCTAGGATTTATATTTCCTAGTTTTTCCTTGTTTATTAGTCATAATTAGACATTGTATAATATCCTATATTTTAGGTGAGAATATTCCACCTGGAGAATATTCTCATTCAGTTGACACTTCAGTTTGACTAGTTGAGTTGAGTTTAGATGCTGCATTGGTTTTGTCACCATGCTACATTGGGATCATCACTAGATAATGCACACTTTACTTGGGATCATCACCAGACTGGCACATTACCCTTGATTTACTGAGTTAACTCATCACTACTCTTTGTTCATTCATTTAACTAAAGACTAGTTGACTAGTTAACTCAACTAGGTGGTAGTTCACTCCCGTAATTGCCTAAGAGACTAGACTAGGTGGCAGTTTACTCCCGTAATTGTTGGTGTGTGTCCAGATCATTCTAGACCACCACTATGGCTCATTAGTTACTCATGTATCCTATATATATTTTAAATTATTCACTCTTTGAGTGTGGAAAACATTTAATGAGAATTCTTTCATTCTTTATCTCCTTCTTCTTCTTTCTCCAATTCTCTCTACAAATGTGTGTATTATTGTTTAGCTAGATCTATTTTGTGTAGGTTCAACACATTTACAATATATATGAAATAGCCAGAAGGTTTTTTTGTGAAGGGAAAGAAGGATTTGGTATGCAAGATAAAAAAATCCCTGTATGGTTTAAAACAATCACCAAAGATGTGGTATAAAACATTTGATACTTATATGGTAGGACTTGGTTTTACATAAGCAAAGAGGATCACCATGTTTATTTTAAATTAATTGGTGATCATTTGATTTATTTGTTCTTGTATGTGGATGACATGTTATTGATAGGAAACAACAAGGAGATTATCCAGGATGTGAAAACTCAGTTGTCCTCTAAATTTGACATGAAGGATCTCGATGCTTCAAATTTCATTTTGGGCATAAAAATTAAAAGAGATCAGAAAAAGAGGAAACTCTGGTTAAATCAGAGAAATTATGTCGAGACAATATTGCATAGGATTTATATGCAGGAATGTAAATCGGTCAAAGTCCCTATTCCTATTGGTGTAAAGTTATTTGCAGATCAGTGTCCCAAGACATAGGAAGAGGAGAAGGGCATGTCTCGTGTTCCATATGCGAGTACAATTGGTAGTTTGATGTATGAAATGGTCTGTACTAGACCAAACATTTCACATGAAGTGGGAGTTTTGAGCAGTGATATGTTAAAACCAAAGAAGGAGCATTGGACAACAGTAAACAGGGTTTTTGGGTATTTGTGTGGCACTGCTAGATATGGATTGTGCTACCAGGGAATACCAGGATTGGAAAGAGTGTTGGACATACATGGCTTTGTTGTTGTAGACTGGGTTGGATATATGGATCATAGGATATCTACAAGAGGGTATGTGTTCAACCTATTTGGAGGAGAAATCATTTGGATGAGCAAAAGGCAGGTTGTAGTGGCACTTTCAACTACATAAGATGAATACATGGAAGCCACCCATGCAAGTAAGGAAGAAATATGGTTACAAATATTGTGTTCAAGTATTGGGTTGGTACAACAAAATGTAAGTATAGATTGTGATAGTTAGAGTGAAAATTTTCTGGTGAAGAACCTGATTTATCATTCAAAGACAAAGCATATTGATATTCAGTATCACTTTGTGAGAGACATGGTTGAAGAAAAGAAAGTGTTGTTATTGAAGGTGGAAAATTTGAATAATTTTTCAGATTCATTAACAAAATCTGTGAGCACTGAGAATTTCTCTTGGTGTATAGGATCCATGGGCATTGCTTCCCTGGATGGTTGACTATGTAACCGTGTAACCCCATGTATGCAAAGAAAACAACAAGTGGGAGAATTTTGGGTATATGTTATATTATTTGTACAATTAGCTTTAGTTTGTTCTATGTTGCACTGGGTCCAAAGGGGGGTGATATCCCCCCTACATGGGGGTTTAGGAGAAGAACCCTCGAGAATTTGTTTTTCCTCGGGAAACATGTCACATTTTTTCCTTGTTTTTCATGTCGCCTCGATTTTTGTGTCCATTGTTGGGTGGTTTTTTGGCACATGGTTTTTTCTGATGGTTTTCTATTTATGGTTAAGGAATTAGGGTTGTTGTCTAATCCAGATCATTGGTTTAGGGTTTTGGATGCCATTGGCTCCTATATGTATATTGTATTGTAAACAATGTATCACTGTGAATGAATATAGAATATGTTGGTTTCCCCAGTTTGGGTTTCCAGGGAAAAAAAAACTCTGTGTAATCTGTGTATTTTCCATTGTATCTTTTCTATTCTTTACTGAAAATATGTTTGCAGTAAATATTGTACACGGTTAAAATCTACACTCCATAGTGCTTGATACCAAAAGGTAACTGGATTTGTTTCACAATTCATCCTCTTACTTATGGTTAAGTTTGGGAATTGACAGCAATGCACAATAGCAAATATCAGATAAGAGGCCATAAATAATTTTTTGTCCTTTTTATAGTGTGATAACTAGGATGATATTTCAATAGAAATCAGTTTTCCCCAATAAAAAATGGCATGTTCTTGCACTTTAAAATAAAGAATATATAAAATCATGTGAGAGATAGAAGCAGTGATTTCATGACCTGTCAACCTGGTAAATAGACATGTAATTTATCGATAGGGGTTTTTAAAAGACTCAACATGGATTTTGGTTATGTCTACTAGGATAGATGCAGGATTCTCCAAATATTCAGGTAGGAGGTCAAGCCCATTGTTATGTTTCTTCGAGAATTCTCTGTGATATTCAAATTTTAAAGTAAGCGTTGGCTCTGACAGCTTGAACATCTTGTGAAAAACTTACGGTGAAAGAGAAATCAAAGAATGATCCTGGAGTTGTATAATTCTTTGACTTGGAACATACTTGTCCACACACCATGCAATGAGTTCTTTACAATCAAAAACATTAGGAGCACACACAACACGAGCGATTCCAGATGCCCAAATTACATCTTTCTGTGCATGAGAAGAGGAATGATATGGATATGCTCTTGACCACTAGAAGTTCTAGTCTTCACGAACAAACATATTCAGAGTATCACCAAAACAATGTTGTCTAGTTGATTCTACTATAGGTTGATGGGACTATTTGTTTAGTTGGATAATAACCTCAAATAAATATTTTCGGAGAGATAATGATAATTTAATCCCTTGGAAAATGGAGATTTACTGCAATTTAATGGGTAATTACTCGAGCCTTTTGCCATTAACGACAATCTTTTCGAATCCTGCACAAAAATTTGTTAGCATTAAACAAAATTTAATGCATATTGGGAGAAGCAAAAAAATGGCGGGGACATATGAGAGAGAGTTTGAATATGAATTTTTTCATGAACCCACCAACCCACGGTTATGGATGATCAAAAATATACTAAGTGTAGAAAAATGGTCAGTCAGACTTGCGTGAAAAAGGAATAAAATACTTTGGAGCTCGACACCCGGAACAAATCTGATGGTCAAAATATATTTCATGGAACCTGGGGTGAAAAGTGATGGTCACTGAACTTGGAGGATGGGGGCTTGAACCCGCGAACCCATGCAAATGAAAAAATGTCTAAGTGTAGTAACAAACTTATGACATGAGAAAGTGAAGGGAGATGAAGGTCCACCAAACCGCCAACCCACCGATCACTAAAATATGACCGAGTATAGTAACTAGAAATGGAGATAAGAAAGGATAAAATAAAAAGGGAAATAAGGGGAGGTGTAGAAGAGGGAAAATAAATGGAAAAAATAAGTTGGGAAGATAGCATGTGGAAGGAAAACTGGGAAACACGAAATGATCTCAACAACTAGATCCAACTGTGGGATGATAACCCCCTGTGGGTTCTCAAGAATCCATAATCTTCATGATCATATGATTCCATCCATTTGTTGGACAACTGAGAGGCGGGGGTGAATCAGTTGTTACCATGCTTAAACAATTATGCTTAATTTAAACTCTTTACAGAGCACTCATTGACAATCACAATAATGCAGAGAGGTAAGAAATAAAACATTCGACATCAGTCACACATATGAAATAAGCAGAGACATATATTTCATGAGGAAACCCATAAAGGGTAAAAACCTCTTCTTCTTAGTATGATAAGTAATATTTACATTCTGTACATTATCATACATATGAGCTCCAACTCATTGTGAGGATACAACCTCTGTTTTGCAAGCTGCAACTTGCCGAGAGAACCAACTCTTTGTTTTCTCTAGCAACGACTAGAAGGAAGCACCAACTCCCTGAGTGTTCTAGCATCGACTGGATGGAAGCACCTACTTGCACTTATACAAGCACCAACTTGTTTGAGAGCACCAACTCTCTGGTTTCTCTAGCACCCACTAGAAGGAAGCACCAACTCCCTGAGTGTTCTAGCACCAACTGGATGGAAGCACCAACTTCCAGTCACACAGGCACCAACCTGTATAACAGATAACAACAATTCTCCCTTGCACCACCCTGCCACCTTGGCTTTTCTGGCTGCAACCAGATGGAAGCTACAACTCCCTGTGTTCAAGGACCCACTTGAACCTCTGAGGACACCAGTCCTCCCTAGCACCTCCCTATCACCTTGATTATAAATATTTTCTACTGAAACTTATTACAGTGATTCAATAGTTGTCATTGGCTTACCAGGCTTATCACTGTTCTTCTATGCTTCTCTGCTCTCCTGTATTAGTGTCTCTCTACCTGCATATTCTTGCGCTTTCTGATCTTCTGCTTTTCTCTACAAGTGCACCTCAACCTTCTTTTACTGTCTAAGCTATGCATCTCTATAATTTTCTTCTGTCGCGCTTTATGCTCTGTGTCTTATTTTGATTCTATGAATTATGCCTCTTTTGTGTATTTCAGCTCCTGCCCACAGCATGCTATTTCCCGTGTGTAATTCCTCTCCACAGCAGCCTCCATCTCTTCTCTGTTCTACATATTTATACTATTTGTGCACCTTCTTAATCCTCCATGCACAGTGCCTCTTCATGCTCTTCACCGTGTCACTGTTCTTCTCATCGGGTTGTTCACTACCACTCCACTTTTTCTCTGCTTCGCTCGCTCAAGCCTCAAAAACAAAAAAATGCATATCGCTTTTGTCTATACCTCATCTGTTACTCATCTCTGAGTTTTATCTCACACTGTGCATACTGTTGTTTTTCCTTTCTTATAGTTCAACTCATTTTTTATTCAGAACAGCCAACCACACATAGTCACTGCATGTTTCTTTTAACCACTTCCTCTGCGGTTACACCTCGAATCTTCTTGGTAAAAAATGCACAACAACTGAATCACCAACCATCCAAGAACTATGATTCGGTTATGCTCACTGAATTGTAACTTAACAGTTAATCATGAAGATCAACAATATCCCTTCGATCAGATTCTCAAATAACCAGCACCATTGGATTAAATCCCCAGGGTCTTGCATTTATCTCATATGCCCACTAGTTGTGACTGAGCGCTAAACAAAATTTGAATTTTGTGATTTCTCATTTTGGCATTCCTATGATGAAGGGTCTCGAAACTCCAAGTCGTGATTGCCAAGACTCCAATATGGAGCATAGAACTGCTAGTTTCTTCACCTCATGTGATCACTGGCGATGACCACAGGCTGCGCCAAAAGGCGCTTCGTATTTCTTGAACTTATGAACTTCATCGAGCCTGATTAACGGTCAAGATCTCCAATGATCCGATGGTCTAGATCTCATTGCAATCTCATATATCGTGATTCCTGTGATGAAGGATCTCGATACTCCAAGTTGCGATCATAGAGACTCTGAGATGGAGCTAAGCACCGCTAGCTTCTTCCCCTCACGATGACCACAGGCTGCACCAAAAGGCATTTCACAATTTCACATATCGGTGTTTCTGTCATGCTTTGATCTATCGCCATGTGCCCCTCTTGTATCAATGATCCATATCTTATCGTTATTTCGCCACTTCACGAGCCTTCTTCATGCCTGATCAATGGTTCACAATCCTTGGTGATCTGACGGTCCAGATCTTTTTGTGATCTCACATATCACGATTCCTGTGATGAAGGGTCTCGATACTCCAATTTGCGAACGTCGAGATGGAGCTTAGAAATTAGCTCCTTCCCTTAAGCCTTCAATGATGTGACCTTGAGATATGACCACTCGCCAATCAAATGAGAAATTCACTCCTTTGACTTTCCAGTCAGTGAAACGATGATCTTTCACCATGTGTCCTATGGAACCAACGATCCACGACTTTCCTCGATGGATGACCAGGATTCCTTCACAGCTTTGGAGAGTTGGATGACTCTTGGTATTATCTACCTTGTAGCTTAACCATATCTAATGGCTGTCAGTCCTTCATAATTACTCCAGATCTGAGAGCCCAGATCTTATCGTGATTTTTCATATCGCGAGTTGGGAGGTTAGAGAACTTCTTTCCTTTGACCTTTTAGTTAGCGAAATGATGATCTATGACCATGTGTTCTGCTCGAAGATAGACGGTCCTCCTTCTTTTGGGATTTTGTAAGCCTGCTTCACCTTGCCCTTTAAAGAACGTGCAGGTTCTCCTGGATCCAATGATGGTTGGACCCCACACTTGGATCTAACACCTGAGATCTATCCTCCATCTGCGCACTCAACCTATCTGAATTCAGATCTAACGGTCATCAAGAATTCTCAAAGGGATCCAATGATCACTATCGCTTCTCCTCTCGAGCTTACATATCCTCCTGACTTGGAATAATTTCTAAGTGTCAAAGGCCTCAACCTTTGATCCGTCTAAGATCCTGAGTACACTATCTCTCTTGAGATTTGGCAACGCATTAACCTCATCCCTGGTGCACACCTACGCACTGCGTGTGACTCTGCACTAATCCTCCTAAGCTTATTTTGTTTCTTTTTTTCCATCACTGCACACTCTGATCTTGCCATCAATGACAAGCACACTCTTCCTATAAACATGCCAATAATCTCCCCCTTTGGCATTGATGGCAACCTTGAATGACTGTGCTAATCTGTTTGGACCTCCAACTGTAGTGTTCGGTCCAGACCACTCCTTTTCTCCCCGTTTGACATCAATGTCAAAGAAAACATGCTCCCCCTGAGTTGTTGCAGTATTTTTAGGAGGTATCAGATATTAAACCAACACAAACTCCCCCTGACAGGATGGACTCTCTTATTTGAGGCCTGCAGAATATTTGTATCTAAAACAAAGTCTTCTACTTTTGATTCTTGGACCTGTTCATATTCATATTCAACTGTGTCCTCTGTATCAGACTCAATATTTCTCACCTCTCTTATTGGGACTCCTTCATCAACCTTTTCTTGTCATAATTGGATGACTCCCCCTGTCACTGTTCTCTCTCTGCTTCTGATTGTTCTCCTCCTTTGTTTCTAAAAAGATTAGCTTTCCCTGACAAGATCTTTCCTCTTGTTATCTCTACAGAATGTCATGTATATAATTTTGTACATCATAATGTTGTTGCTGCGAATGTCGTTGTCCTACTTGAACACTACGCAATTGTAGCTTGTACTTTTTAAATAACCCTTGGATCTTCCCATTGATTATCATCGATCTTTATTACTGCAATTTCATTTTTCTTCCATGATCCTTACAACCCAAGGATTTTATGACCATATACATCACAAGAGAAAAACACTACAAACATTCTCACATCTGCTTTTCCTTTTTACAAATGAAGGACCTGTATCAGGTTTCTTAGGAGCACTGATTTCTACCTTGTTGAGTCCAATACTAGATTTGTCATTTGGTGATCTCTAGCTATCCAATTTCTTATCCAGGGGAACTGTTCAAGAACTTGATTTGGGTGTTTGACTTCTCAACCTTCAAAACTTCTGCTTCCATCTTATGACATGATTCTTCTCCTACTTCTTCCATGGGATAAATGCTAACTGAACACTCTTTTATTGTATCAGAATCTTCTTCTTTATTTGCAGGGGAGGATTCAATATCAACATCATTAATTGTCCTTATGCCTTTCTTCACCACTTGTCCTAAGTTTACATTTACCTTACACTCTTTGGACGTGAACACCTCTTCACTACCTCTGTCACACTTTTGACTTGTACTGAGAAAATTATGTTTCAGACCATCCATAAGCAGAATGTACTGGGCATCTCCTTTGTCATTACTCAAACTCACCATCCATCTATTCTTGATTTTACCTGGTTCATCATTTTCAAGGATCACATTTCCTGGTTTGCTTTTACTTATGGACAGAAGCTTATCCTTGTCTCCATCCTTGTGCTTAGAACATATACTATCTATATTCCAGGGGTTCTTTTGTCTTTGAGCCGACAACACTAATCCACACTTATCACTTTCTTTCTTTTTCCAAACCTTGACATTTTCAGCAGAGGAATTCAAATCTGATTCATATTTCTTTAAGTGACAATCAACAGCTTTGTGTCCATAGTTATGATAGATGTAACATTCTGGTTTGTTGATTAAAGAGTCATAACGATTGTTATGCTTAACCTGTTTCCTTTTCCCAGCCATCAAGTGATTTGTAATCTGTGGAGGTTTTTTACTTGGGTGTCTCATTCATTGTTGTGGCAGATATATATACCTTGAATGTCTTTCTTTCTCATATCTAAATTTTAAAGAACAGTTTACAACTTTGTGACCAAAGTTAGATTAGAAAAAACAATATCCATAGAAAAATTCTTTGTACCTGGAAAATGGTTGTCTTCTTTGAGCAAATCAATTTCTTCCATGTTGATGATTTCCTTGAGCAGGGAGTGTATTATTTCCTTGTTCTACAGATTGAGTTCTGGCACCTTTTTCTTTACTCCTCCTGGGCAGTTGATTATCTTCCTTTGTTTCTACAGGTTTGTTGTCGTCATTGGTTGTAGATTTGACAAAATTGATGAAGTTTTTGTTGCCTGGATGACCACTACTTGATCCCTCTTCATAACCCAAACCTGTTTTCAACTTTGGATTCCTTTTCTGATTCATAATGGTGGCTAATCCTTCCAAGGATTTGATACTTGACAGATTCTGATGATACAAGGCTTGAAACTTCTCCAACTCTTTCCTAGTTTTCACTACTTCTTCTTCCAGAGCTTTACATCTTGCCTTCTTTTCTGATAACTGTTGTTTCAGAATTTCCTCGATTTTCTTTGCCTCTTCTAATTCCACTTTTAGCAGGGCAAATTCTTCATCAGGTTGTTTACTATCTTTCTCGAACTGTATCAACAATTGTTTTTTCTTTCTATTCTCCTTCCAAATCAACCACAACTTCTTCTTCATTAGCCTCACTTCCTGTTATTTTATTATCATAATCATCTTGGGCCATAATCATGAAGTCATTTTCCTTATCTTCATGCAAGGAGTCACTATCTGTGTCTTCTGAAGAGTTAACATTGTTTACACATAAACTTTTCTTTTTTCCAAATCTCTTAGGTTTGAACTTATTTTCACCTTCAGAGTTCTGATCATGTTTCTTGTGTGGACATTTATTTGCAAAATGACCTATCTTACCATAGTTGAAACATTTGAAGGCAGCTTACCTTGGTACTTGCCTGATCCTTTCTTTAGTCTTCTCACGAATTTTTCTTCAATTTCATCAGGCTCAGAATCTTCATTCTTATCTGCTTTAAATGATAATTTTGTAGAGGTGGGTTTATCTATAACTATCCTCATTTTATATACAGTCAACATTCCTAAAGCCAAATCCTTTATATCATTAAGTTCTTCTATAGCTGAGACCTTTGGGTTGAACTTATCGGGCAGAGATCTCAAAATTTTCTGAACTAAAGAGGGTTCCTCATTTTTTTCACCAAGTGCTTTCATTGCATTTACTAGTTCTTCAACTCTCAGAAAATACTTCCCAATGGTTTCATCTTCTTTCATCTGTAGCTTTTCAAACTGTACTCTGTAGGTTTGAAACTTGGCATCTTTTACCTTCTCATTACCTTCATAACTGCTAATGAGTTTGTCCCACATTTCTTTGGCAATTTGAGGATGCATCACCTTTACAAACTCGGCTTCTACAAGTCCATTCAAGATAGCATTCATTCCCTTAGCATTAAAGCTAAATTCTAACTTATCATCCTTGGAAGCTAGCACAACAGGCTTTATGTATCTAGTCTCTACTACATCCCAAACATCAACACCTAAGGCCATTAGGTATGTTCTCATTCTAACCTTCCAGAAAGAAAAATTTGTTCCATCAAACAAAGGAGGCTTAGTGATTGAAGTCCCTTCATGACTTGTCATGTTTAATCTTACAGATCTACCTTTAGATAAAAGGAACCGGCTCTGATACCAATTGTTGGACAACTGAGAGGGGGGGGGTGAATCAGTTGTTATCATGCTTAAACAATTATGCTTAATTTAAACTCTTTACAGAGCACTCAATGACAATCACAATAATGCAGAGAGGTAAGCAATAGAACATTCGACATCATTCACATATATGGAATAAACAAAGACAGATGTTTCCTGAGGAAACCCATAAAGGGTAAAAACCTCTTCTTCTTGGTATGATAAGTAATCTTTACATTTTGTACATTATCATACATATGAGCTCCAACTCATTGTGAGGCTACAAAATTTGTTTTGCAAGCTGTAACTTGCTGAGAGCACCAACTCTCTGTTTTCTCTAGCACTGACTAGAAGGAAGCACCAACTCCCTAAGTGTTCCAGCACCGACTAGATGGAAGCACCTACTTCCACTTATACAAGAACCAACTTGTTTGAGAGCACCAACTCTCTGGTTTCTCTAGCACCCACTAGAAGGAAGCACCAACTAGATGGAGGCACCAACTTCCAGTCACACAGGCACCAACCTGTATAACAAAGAACAATAGTTCTCCCTTGCACCACCCTACTACCCTGGATTTTCTGGCTACAACCAGATGAAAGCTACAACTCTCTGTGTTCAAGCACCCACTTGAACCTATGAGGACACCAGTCCTCCCTAGCACCTCCCTACCACCCTGATTATAAATATTTTCTACTGAAACTTATTACAGTGATTCAATAGTTGTCATTGGCTTACCAGGCTTATCATTGTTCTGCTATGCTTCTCTACTCTCATGTATCAGTGTCTCTCTGCCTGCATCTTCTTGCGCTTTCTGATCTTCTGCTTTTCTCTACAAGTGCACCTCAACCTTCTTTTACTGTCTCAGCTATGAAAATTTGTTCTTTGCTTCTGCTGCGCTTTATGCTCTGTGTCTTTTTTTGATTCTATGAATTACGCCTCTTCTGTGTATTTCAGCGCCTGCCCACAACATGTTATTTCCCGTGTGTAATTCCTCTCCACAACAGCCTCCATCTCTTCTCTGTTCTTCGTATTTATACTATATGTGCACCTTTTTCATCCTCCATGCACAGTGCCTCTGCATGCTCTTCACCGTGCCACTGTTCTGCTCATCGGGTTGTTCACTGCCACTCCACTTTTGCTCTGCCTCGCTCGCTCAAGCCTCAAAAAGAAAAAACTGCATCTCGCTTCTGTCTATACCTCATCTGTTACTCATCTCTTAGTTTTATCTCACACTGCACATACTGTTGTTTTTCCTTTCTTACAGTTCAACTCATTATTCATCTAGAATAGACAACCATGCATAGTCACTGCATGTTTCTTTTAACCACTTCCTCTGCGGTTACACCTCGAATCTTCTTGGGCAAAAACGCACAGCAACTGAATCGGAAACCCTCCAAGAACCATGATTTGGTTTTGCTAATTGAATCATAATTGAATAGTTAATCATGAAGATCAACAATATCCCTTCGTCCAGATGCTCAAATAACCAGCACCGTTGGATTAAATCCGCAGGTTCTTGCGTTTATCTCATATGCCCACTAGTTGTGACCGAGCGCTAAATGGAATTTGAATTTCGTGATTTCACATTTTGGCATTCCTGTGATGAAGGTTCTTGACACTCCAAGCCGTGATCGTCGAGACTCCAAGATGGAGCTTAGCACCGCTAGTTTCTTCCCCTCATGTGACCATCGACGGTGACCATAGGTTGTGCCAAAAGGTGCTTCGTATTTCGTGAACTTATGAACTTCATCAACCCTGATCAACGGTCGAGATCTCCAATGATTCAATGGTCCAGATATCATCATGATCTCGCATATCGCAATTCCTGTGATGAAGGATCTCGATACTCCAAGTCACAATCGTCGAGACTCCGAGATGGAGCTTAGCACCGCTAGCTTCTTCCCCTCACGTGACCACCGGCGATGACCACAGGCCACGCCAAAAGGCGTTTCGCAATTTTTCATATCAGTGTTTCTGTCGTGCTCTGATCTATCGCCATGTGCCCCTCTTGGATCAACGATCCAGATCTTATCGTGATTTCTCCACTTCACGAGCCTTCTTCATGCCTAATCAATGGTCCACACTCCTTGGTGATCTGATAGTCCAGATCTTTTTCGTGATCTCACATATCGTGATTCCTATGATGAAGGGTCTTGATACTCCAAGTTGCGAATGCCGAGATGGAGCTTAGCAATTATATCCATCCATTAAGCCTTCGACGATGTGACCTTGAGATATGACCACTTTCCAATCAAACGAGCACTTCACTCCTTTGAATTTTGAGTCATCGAAACAATGATCTTTCACCATGTGTCCTATGGAACCAATAATCCACAACTGTCCTTGATGGATGGCCAGGATTCCTTCACAGTTTTGAGGAGTTGGATGACTCTTGGTCTTATCCTCCTTCCATCTTCACCATATCTAACAGATGTTTGTCCTTTGTAATTACTCCAGATCTGACGGCCCATATCTTATCGCGATTTCACATATCGTGAGTTGGGAGGTTAGAGAAATTCCTTCCTTTGACCTTTTAGTTAGCGAAATGATGATCTGTGACCACGTGTCCTGCCTGAAGATGGATGGTCCTCCTTATTTTGGGATTTTGTAAGACCACTTCACCTTGCACTTTAAAGAACGTGCAGGTTCTCCTAGATCCAACGACGGTTAGACCCCGCCCTTGGATCTAACGCCCAAGATCTGTCCTCCATCTACGCACTCGACCTATCTGAATTCAGATCTGATGGTCATCGGGAATTCTCAATGGGATCCAATGATCATTGTCGCTTCTCCTCCTGAGCTTACACATCCTCCTGACTTGGAATAATTTCTAAGTTTCAAAGGCCTCAACCTTTTATCCATCTAAGATCCTGAGTACGCTATCTCTATTGAGCTTTGGCAATGAGTTAACCTTGTCCCTGGTGCACACCTACACACTGCGTGCGACTTTGCGCTAATCCTCTTGAGCTTACGTTGTTCCTGTTTTTCCATTGCTTCACACTCTAATATTTCCATCAATGACAAGCACACTCTGCCTATAAACATGCCAACACCATTGGGCTATGGAGTCAAAAGTTAAGGATATACAAACAAAGTAAATGAAAAAAATATGTACAAGGAAAAGAGAAAAATTTAGGCAAAGAAACCTTTCAAATGTTTCCCATTAACATACAACATTAACATTTTACCCTTCATATATTTTATCATATAAGAATTAAAACCTTGGATCTTTTCAATGATTTATGGTCTAACCCAAAGTTCTTTGAATTTTGTGTGCATTGATGGTTTATCCTTATCTTTGTTCCAGAGTAACACTAGTTCGCCCCTTTGAAAATTCTTTATGGCTTCATTCTGATCAAAATATTTTTTGATACTTTGTTGTCTTTGAGAAGTTCTATTCAAGGATTTACTTCGTTCTTCCTCCAAATTCAATAACTGGTTCACTCTCGTTTGCATAGGTGAACTATATTTTGCATCCTCTGTATTAACTACAAAATTCAAGGCATTTAGCTTGAGGCTAATTGGAATTTTTTATTCTTTCCCATAATCCAATGTGTATGGAGACATTCTAGTGTTGTCTTTCAGAGTCATTATGCTCACCCACAAAGCATCAGTCAACTTCAAATGACAAATCCTTTGGTTCTTATCAATAGTTTTCTTCAAAATATGAATGAGTGTATTATTAGTGGATTCTGCAAGACCATTTCCTTGTGGATAATAATTTGATGACTGCCCCAATCCCATATTCTCCACAAAATTCTGTAAATTTTGAGCCAATGAAAATCGAGCCATTGTCAGTAATGAATTTTTCTGGGACATCGAACCTTGACAAAATATTATCTTTGAGAAACTTAATCAACTCTTCAGAATCAACCCTTTTTAATGCTACTTATTTTGGCCACTTTGTAAAATAATATGTAGCGGTGAGGATATATGTATGTCCTTTTCTTGAATTTGTATTTATTGGTCCAACAACATCGATTCCCCTTATGGAAAAATCATTTTTCTACAGATATAGGTTGTAATGGCATTTCATATTTTTTCATTTTCCATGAAAATTGTTGACAAGATACACACTTCCTTATGGTGGAATATGAGTCATTAAAAACTGATGGCCAATAAAACCCGGCTCTTATTATTTTATGGGAGGTGGAGGTGGGCGCAAAATATCCACCACATATACCTTAATTGAATTATTTCATCAATTGTTGAGTTGTCCTTTCATCAACACATCTCAACAATATGCCATCATAGTTCCTCCTGAACAATATATCAACAATCAACACATATTGACTTGACTTCATCTTCAATGTTCTTCACTCTTTAGGGTTCATGGTGACTGGAAATTGTCCATACCTCAAGTAGAATATAATATATTTATACCATTCTGAAACTGCCATGGGTTCTCCTACTGATATTGAAATCACTCCATCCAAAGAATCACTATGTGTAATGAGATTACATAAACCCTTTCCTTTAACTGCATTTAAAGGTTTAATTTCAAGATCATATTCTTGAATCTTTTCCAGCCAGTTTTCGCATTTTCCTTCTCTCAATTGCTAATTTAAAAACATATTCATAGGAAAGGATGGAACATACGCAATGACATGAGAATTTAGTATGTAAGTTTGAAAGTGCGCCACTGCTTTCACAAGAGATAGGGCTTGTTTCTCCAATTCTAAATATCTCAATTAATAATCGTGAAGGGTCTTTCTCATGAAGTTAATTGGCAATTCTTTACCCTTGTCATTCCTCCGAGTAAAAATAGATGCAACAACCGTTTCTATAGAGAACGAATAAATGATGAAGTCTCTTTGAAAATCTGGGCTAGTGAGGATGGGAGCCGTAGTTATTACCTTTTTTATATTATTAAAATATTATTGTGTATCCATGGTCCATTCAAACCTTTTGTCCTTTTTCAACAATAAATTGATCGGCTTCACAATACTCGCATAGTCAAGGAAAAATCTTTGTACAAAGTTGATCTTGCCAAAGAATGATTGAACTCCCTTCTTAGATGATGGGGGATTGAGTTCAATTATAGCTTTAAGTCTCTCTGGATCAATATAGATTCCTTCCTTGCACACAATGTGACCCAATAGTTTTCCTTGAGTTACATCAAATAAAAATTTCTTTGGATTTAAAGAAACACCATACAACCTACATCTGTCAAAAAATTTCCTCGGGTAATGAATGTGATCACTCCTTTTTTTTAGTGTACTGTTAATTCATCTTGATAATCCACCATGAATTTTCCTATCAATCCCTCAAAATCATGATCCAAATCCCTCTGAAATGTAGCTCCTGCATTTTTTAAAACAAAGGGAATCTGAGCATATGCATATGTCTCCTAAGGTGTTATAAAAGTTGTCTTTGCTATGTCTTCTTTGGTAAGAAAGACTTGATTATACCCATAAAAACCCTCTAACATGGACATGCAGGTTGATCCCGTGACTTGTTGGAGAAGAAAATCCATGTTAGACAAAGGATAATTATCATTTGCGCTTGATTTGTTAATATCCCTAAAATATACACACATTTGAATCTCCCCAACCGTTTTTCTCACTATCACAGGTGTTGGGCTCTAAAGATGTCCTAAAAACAACCTCTATGCATAAACCAAAGGTAAGCGCTGGCACAAGCATTTTACTTGTCTCCTACGTAGGTTCTTACCTTCCGTTTTCAATACCCAGCCTCCAGAGATGCAACACCTATAAAGGAATAGAAATTGTAAAGGAAATGACAGTTGTTCTATTCAAAGGAACAACATGACCTGTGAAAGGAACAACAATTGTAAATGGAACAACATTTGTTCTATTCAAAGGAACAACATGACCTGCAAAAGGAACAACAATCAGAACAAAAGGAACAACAGTCGTTACATTGGGCCTAACTAATGTTGAATTAATTGCATTGTAGTATTTGCCCAACTATCTAATTTGTCAACCCAGGGTTCGTAAATTGACGAAGCACACACAAAGTATATGCAAGATTGAAGAGGGACTAATCTAATCTAATGTTTAAGCTACAACTGAAATTGAATCATTAATCTAACACATGACTGAAATAGAATCATTAATCTAACACACGACTTGGAATTGAATTAATCTAGTTGCGTAAATGAAATTAATCTAGGAATGAGAAATTGCATGAAGGAATTAATCTAGAAATGGAGAACTACATGAAGGAAAAGTAAGTACAACATGTGAAGAGTTAAATAACACAAAACATATGTGAGCTCACGCCAATGAAGCAATCTTCTATTACAATAACCAAATCAATCTTCATAACAAAATAATAAAAGCATGAAAACCAAAACCATGAATCAAAGCTAAGAATCCATTTCTCTTTCGAATCCCAATGACTACCATTAATGACTACTCTAATTCTCTACTTACAACTGATTGAATTCTAATTGCTCCTAATTGAATTCTCATGAAGAGAGAGCACTCTCTTTTATACATGAGAGCCTTGAAGATAAGATAACCATCTCATTATTACA
>ML788754.1:295646-324362 GCA_009831015.1 Picea engelmannii | reverse complement strand
TCAATTAGGACTATTACCTTTTTCTTTTTGATGTATCCTTCAATATTGAGGGTTTGAGGAGTGCTAATTCTAGCCAATGCATTACACGATATCGTGGGAGTCAACTCTTCAGATGAAATTGCTTCTATGTTTTCATCTTGAGACGGTTCTTGTTCTTGTTCTTCTTCCTCTTCACAATCTATGTAGAATAATTTCTTCTCACCACACTTATGTCCGTTACTGTACTTGCTGTCACAATTAAAGCATAAACCTTTTTCTTTTCTTTCCTCCAATTGTTGAGGTTTCAACCTTGTAGGTTGAGGTGTTTTAGAAGAAGGAGCATTGTTCTCTCTATAGATTTTAGGATTGGTCCTTCTAGTAGCCATAGCCATATTTTTACTTTCGACATTTCTTTCCACCTTAAATGCATTCTCCAATGATTTGGGTTCCCAAAGGCGAACCTCATGTTGAATGTTATCCTTTAAAGTTCCTATGAATACATCAATCAAGTTCTCATCTGGAATATAGGTTACCTTTATATTCAATCTTTGAAAGTTCTCAATGTGCTCGGTAACTAAACTCTTTTGCTTGAGATTTATCAATTGGCTAAAGAAGGTATTGCTCCTTGTATCCTCATAGTGTGCTATCATTTCTTTCGTGAAAATTGTCCAAGTGACGAGTGATTTGTGAGAAAAAAGCCATCAATACCATACAAATTGATTAGGTTATAAATATAAAGAAGCAATCTGTACCTTTTGTGTATGTGGCACATTATGTAGATCAAAGAATTGTTCCATCTAAAGTATCCATGTGATTGGGTCCTTGCCATCAAACTTCCTCATATTGATCTTAGGAACGTGGTTGGTCTTCAACCCAAAGTTGGAGTTTCTCCATTCTTGATTCACCTTCCTTGTGTCCTCATCATGAATTTCATGGGATTCATTTTCACTTTCAGGTGTCTTCTCTATTATGAAATTTTTTAATACTTCCATGATCTCCTCTTTTAAACCATCCATATTTGACTCCAACTTAGCTTCCATATTTTGTATTTCATCTTTTGTTACTATCTTCTTTTGTAAATCATTTATGTCCCTACGCATTTCTTCACCTTCATCAAGATTCCAAGTAGGATTGTCTGGAGGCTTATTTAGTGTAGGAGTTCCCTTTTTGGGTGGCATGTTGGCCAAGTATCACTTTTGAACCTTGATTTTGAGGTGGTTCTGCTAGACAATCTTTATTCTGTTGTATCTCCCAAGTTTCAGCCCTTCTGAGCATGAAACTTTTTTTTATGTAGTTCTCTAATATTTCTTCTCTGCAATTCCATAGGTCTGATCAAAATTGGATGTGCCAAGTGGAATTTATGTTAACTTCCCCACAACTTGCCTCTTTTTGGCCTTTCTAGAAGAGCTCACTTGTATAGCGTTCCTCGCACAAAATAATTGATATAAAATTCTAAAACTCATACCAAAAATACTACAGACTATCCACGATCCAATGAAACCAATCTCACTCAATTTGGATACTCTAGGAAGAATTTATGATTGTTTTACCTGGAACACCTTCTTGAGACTAGTCAATAGGAGTAGTCAGATACCCTATCTTACACAGGGTGTATCTACAAATTTAAGATGAAAAAGAAGATGAAATTTTTACCACAGATACCTTGCTAATTTCTGTGAATATCCTCCGGATTTCAAGGTTTGAAACATTACAGAAATTTTTTTATAGAGAACATTCCACAATGACTTAGTTTAGGATGATTCTAGAACCGTATCTTGTACAGGTTGTATCTCTGAAAGTATAAGGCCTCGGGAGCTGAAATTTTAACCCAACGTACCTTGATCCATCTACTAAATATCCTCCAAGTATTTCATTCTAAAATTTTGTAGAAAAAAATTTATAGCAAAAATTCCAAGGTGTCTCAGATGTAGCAGCGAAACCCCAAGACCTTGAGCTCTGATACCATATGTTAAGAACCAAATATCAATATAGCATAGAAAAACATCAGAAAAAGTACTCAACACCTTTAAAAACGGACAATTTTAGATAATAAGCCTCTTCGAGGGGGCAACCTCCTTTTACTCCACTTAAATGTTCAAGTGCAAGATGATTCCAAATGAAAATGTCTCCTTGGTATATATAGGAGACTAGGAGGTATAATTACAACTAATGGAATACAACCGACATAAATAAAATAACATTACTAATCTAATATGCCCCAATTAAGGGGTAATGAACCAATATTAGGGCTTAACACCTTCCAAATATCTTAAGTCATGAGAAATTCCATGTATTGCCTCCTCAATATCTTGATTTTTCACAGAATAATCAACCAGCCAATTATCCATCTCTGCTTTATTATATTCAATTATGCCATAAAATTTCTCAGCCGATAATCCCTTTAATATCTCCACTTGTTCATCAAATTGTTGCCTTGTCATAAACATTGAATTGAGAATTAACTTAGGATCTTGTACCTCATCAGTGCTTCCTACCAGATCTATTTTTGTGAGCCTTTTGAATAATTCTTCTCTTTTTACTATGGCTTCACTGCATGCTTGGACAATGTTACTCAAATTATTGATCTTTTATTTCCAACATGAATTCAACTGTTTAGTTCAACTTGGAGAAGGAATATCCTCTTCTCTCCTTTTCAATTCTGTCATGTTTGAGCCTTTTATCCCAAATGGAAAAACAACATCAGCGTAGAATCCTTCTTCATTCTTTAAATCAGCTTGGAGACACTCGTGAAAAGCATGTGACCTTGAACTGAAAGAAACAATATTTTTTTATACCTCGCATGCTTCTATTGTCAGTGACATTCTCTTTTTAATTCTTTTCTCTACATAAATTCAGACTACTATGAGTAAACTAGAAGATCCTTTTAACTTAATAGTGGGTGTAGTTGGTTTAATCATTGACAAATGACTTTCTATGATTGGAAGAGGCATCAATGCAATTTCCAATTCTTTGATCCTTCCCTTTAATTTAGCATTTTCAGCTTCTAAACCATCAATAGAGTCATCAAGAGCATCCTCATTGCCCTATGGATTTTGGAAATTTGGGACGGTCTCATGTCCTTCAGGTCAACCTATGAGCGGGACTTTCCATTTTTATTCTTCTGATCACTTCTTTCTACAATCAAATTTTTAGACTCTTTATCAAAAACAACACTTTGAAAAGTGAAGGATTCTTCTTCACTAAAGGTTTCATTTCCAATGAATTCCAATAAAGAATTTTGTTGAGCCATATTTTCCAGTTGTTCCATTGCAGAAAATGTTTTCTCAATATCTACTTCTAGTTCCATGTCCTCCAAAGAAAATATTTGGATGTCATTTTCGATAAGATTATCTTCTTTCTCTTGCACTGAATTTTTCCTTTTCTATCTCACGGGGAACTTGTGTGAACTCTCAATTTTCCCAGGGGGAGGATTGTTCTCTCCCCCTCCACTTCAACTATCGTTGACAACTTTTTTAACTGGGTGAGCCCTTGGATAATTTCTCCGGGATGTAGTACTTTTGGAAGTAACAACTGGATATTGAGCACTTCTTTCACTGGGACCTTTTCCCCTTTGCTTATAAAAATCATTACTACTGAGTAATGTTTTTAGATCACCAACATCGTGTACAGGAGTGATTTGGCTATTACCTTCTTTTTCTTCATTCAATATAGTCTAAATGAAAGAGTTACTAAAACCCATTGAAAGAATATGTCCCACAAAGATTTTGTTCGGATCAAAACCTTTGATATTTTCACCATACTTTAAATTCGCATTGTTGAAATGATTTTCGAATTCATCAATTTTATTTATATTTCTGAACATGAACTCTCCAATCTTCCATGGCAGGGGAATAAATTGCTTTTTCCTTTTTTCATGAAAAAAATTTAGCCATAAGTTATATTTCCTTGCCACCTATGTAATAAATACTTTGTTAGATACATGATACGAGAGAAAAAAAGGATTCTCTTTCGAGTAAAATATCCTTGTGACACTATGATTCTCCATTTTTTCTAATGTTCTTTTTTTCTCAAAAAATATGTTAGATTTTTCAGATATCCTTGAAGGGTTTTTTCCCAACAACAACCATTTGAAGACTGAAACAAAATTATTATAAAATTCATAGAAAAACAGAGGGTTCTTATGTCTCCATAGTGATTGATACCAAAAGGTATATGGATCTGTTTTGGAATTCACCCTCTTACTTATGGTTAAGTTTGATAATTTACAATAATGCACAATAGCAAATATAAGATAAGAGGCCATAAATAACTGTTTGTCCTTTTTATAGTGTGATAACTAGGATGAGATTTTGATAGAAATCAGTTTTCCCCAATACAAAATGGCTTGTTCTTGCACTGTAAAATATAGAATATATAAAATCATGTAAGATATAGAAGCAATGCTTTCTTGACCTATCAACCTGGTAAATAGCCATGCAATTTCTCGATAGGGGTTTTTTAAATACTCAACCTGGATTCTAGTTATGTCTACTAGGATAGATGCAGGATTCTCCAAATATTCATGCAGGAGGACAAGCCCATTGTTATGTTTCTTCAACAATTATCTCCAATATTCACCTTTTAAAGTAAGCGTCAGCTTTGGTAGCTTTAACATATTGCGAAAAAATTGCGGTGAAAGAGAAATCAGAGAATGATCCTAGAGCTGTATAATTCTTTGACTTGGCACATACTTGTGCACACACCATGAAAAAAGTTATTTACAATCAAAAACCTCAGGAGCACACCCAACATGATCAATTCCAGATGCCCAAATTACATCTTTATGTGCAGGAGGAGAGGAATAATATGAATATCCTCTTGACCACTAGAAGTTTTGGTCTTCACGATCAAATATATTCAGAGTATCACCGCAAAAATGTTTTCTATCTGATTTTTCCATAGGTTGAAAAGACTATTTCTTCAACCGGATAATAACCTCAAATAAATTGTTTCGAAGAGATAATGATAATTTAATCCCTTGGAAAATGGATATTTACTTTAATTTAATGAGTAATTCATCAATCCTTTCACCACTAACGATGATATTTTCGAGCCTTGCACAACAGTTGTTAGCATTAAACAACATTTAATGAATATTTGGAAAAGAAACAAAATGGCGGGGACAGATGAGAGAGAGTTTGAATATGAAGTTTTCCATGAACTTGCCAACCCGAGAACCCGCCAACCTGCGGTTATGGATGATCAAAAATACACTAAGTGTAGAAAAGTGGTCAGTCGAACTTGCATACAAAAGGAATAAAATACTTTGGAGCTTGGCACCTGCGAAAAATCTGACGGTCAAAGTGTAGATCACGGAACTTGGGGTGCAAAGTGAAGGTCATGGAACTTGGAGGATGAGGGCTTAAACCCACGAACCCGAGAAATTCAAAAACTTTCTAAGTGTAGTAGGAGACTTATGACATGAGAAAGTGGATGGAGATGAAGGTCTACCAACCTGTCGATCACTGAAATATGACCAAGTATAGTAACCAGAAAGGGAGAGCAAAAAGGACAAAATAAAAAGGGAAATAAGGGAAGGTGTAGAAGAGGGAAAAGAAATGGAAAAATGAATTTGGGAAGATAGCACAGGGAAGGAAAACTGAGAAACAAGAAATGATCTCAATAGTACCCCAAAGCTAGTTGAGCTCAAGCTACAACTAAAGAATATGTTGGACAAAGGTCACATTCGACCTAGTGTATCTCCTTGGGGAGCACCAACCTTGTTTGTGAAGAAAAAGGATGGCATGCTCACATTTTTCATAGACTATAGACAACTCAACAAGATGAAAATTAAGAATAAGTACCCCATACCCAGAATTGATGACTTATTTGACCAGTTAAGAGGTTCTAATATGTTCTCCAAGATTGACTTGAGGTTGGGATACCATCAAGTCCAGATTAAGGATGAATAAATCCATAAGATAGCCTTTAGGATGATATATGGGCACTATGAATTTTTGGTGGTGCCATTTGGGCTTACCAATGCACCGACCACCTTCATGTGCTTGATGAATAATGTTTTCAACAAGTTCTTGGAAATATTTGTGTTAGTGTTCATTGATGATATCCTAATCTATTCTAAAAACATGGAAGATCATGAAGAAAACCTCAAGTTAGTGCTTCAAGTAATAAGAGAGAAAAAACTCTATGCAAAGCTTAGTAAGTGTGATTTATTCCAAAAACAAGTCCATTACTTATGCCATGACATCTCTAAGAAAGGAGTAGCAGTTTATCCCAGCAAGACCAATGCCATTATGGATTGGCCTACACCAAATGATGTAGCTTATATCAGATGCTTTATGGGCCAAGTAGGATACTATAGAAGGTTTATAAAGGGGTTTTCCAAAATTGGTCATCCAATCGCCTCCCTTTAGAGAAAGGCAGTTAAATTTATTGTTTTATTACTGAGAGGGGGGGTGAATCAGTAATAGAGATTTTTCTTCCTTTTTACCACAATATTTAAGTGTTATTTATCTTTATGATCAATGAAAAATTATCATCCAATAAGTGCAGAGTAAATAAACCATAAACAATTAACAATCAAAATCATGCACAATACACCGATATTTTTATGTGGAAACCCAATGCGGGAAAAAACTACAAAATTAATTTTCTTATATGTCTTTAAGAATTAAATTCATTAGAAGCACCAAATTCCTTTGTTCTCCAGCTGCAAATAGAAGGAGGCTCCAACCCCCTATATTTTCAGGCTAAAACTTGATGGAAGTTTCAACTCCTCAATTATCTGGGTACAACCAGAAGGAGGCTACAACCCCCTATGTTCTCCGGCTAAAACTGAAAGGTGGCTACAACCACCTATACTTGCCCCATCCTGCCTCCCTGAAATATAAGTAAAATGATGAAACCATTGTCACACTATCACTGTGAGATATACCAATGTAAAAATATACCAATCTATGTCAATAAATTGTAACCAACCTATGCCAATGTTCTATAAACAACCTATACATGTACCTTTCCTGTACAAAAAAAATCCAACAGGTACATGACTTGTCTATTTTGAAACTCGTGTATGTACGCGACCTGTCTATACAGTAGCCCGCATATGTACACAGTCTGTCTATACTGCAACCTGCATACACCTTCTGAAAGCTAGGGTTTTTCACTTTTGTTGAAACTCAAACACTATGTTTCCTGTTGTTAGCTCAACCTGCAACTTGTCACTCTATCCAACCTGTAGTTGTTCCTAGGGCATACATCCTCATACATATCCCTTAACCAAGTGTATCTATATCTCTCTAGTCATGTGCCATACAAGTATAATAAACCTCACATGGACTAGACACCAAACCCTTACTACTATGTTTCCTGAAACTTCACAAACAACTCCACAAACTCCTCACAACCAAAACCCTCAACCATGTACCAATAATACTAGCTATACCTCAAATACTTGAACCAAAAAGATGTACAAATGAATAATATCAAGTATACCAGTACTATACTTATGTATATTTGACTTATACAGTATGTCCCATATAACCAATAACCTCTCTAGGGAAAATCCTCAAACCCTCGTAGCCATATCTTATGTACACAACAAAATCCAACTACTCATAGAAATAAGACATACATTTTCAACTAGTAGATAGATCTCTTGTACATGATCACTGTAGACCTTCTTGAGAGTTTGCTTTCAGAGTTTGGAGACCTGGCACCTTTAGAAACTTACCCTTTCATGGCTTCTTCCCACAAGTATGTGACCCAATCTATTTCCAGCCTTTGTATGTCAACGACTTCCTCCACTGCAGCCTGTGTACACCTAAAAAACTAGGGTTTTTTTTCAGTATTTTTTGTAACTCCAAAAAATTTGCCATCAACCCTTCATGTTGTCTCAGACTTGTGTGACTTTAGATGTATCAATGAGTACCTACAATAAACCTTTCATAATAATATATATTCAATGTTCTCAATAGGTTCTAATGGGAGATCCTTTCTCTCTTATTTATACTTCCATGTAGCTTCCTCAAGGGGTTACCTTCTAACCAACTTAACCCAATTTCCTTCTTTTAGGGCTAACCCACTTCTAACCACTTGTCCACTTCTAACCTACTTTGCTACAAATAGTAAGTTCTCCACTTCTAGTTGCAACTAACTTATTTTCAATTATTTTCTTATTGCAACAACTTAACCCATGATTAACTCCTAGTTTCACCCACTTGACTAGTCAACTTCTTCTAGGGTCTTCTAGAATGACTTGAATTATTTGACTTTCTAGATAACTCATGGGAGTTTTCTAAATTCACAAGGCCATAACTGTCTAACCATGATGAGGTACGTGACGTTCCACATATCACTGGAAACAACATGAAATGTACTATTCATCTAGAATAGTTTTACCTGCAAATATACTAACCTTCATACCAATATACATCAAACAAACTTTATTCCTATAACCATACTATTGGGGATATCGAAATTTTCTATCGGAATTGCTTCAAGGGTTGACATCAATGACAACCAAACCAATTAATTAAAAATATCCCCCTTTGGAATTGATGGAAACACTTTGATGCAATATGGAACTCATATCACGCATGCTCCCTCTGTGACCAACACTTCCCCTGGAAACATGCATCTATGCTCTCTCTCCAAGCATATAACTCTCTATCATTCATCTATTGAATCTCTCCCCCTTTGACATCAATGGAAAAGGAAACTTCCCATCAAAGCTACTACCCCTTACTGATCTGTCCTTGGGTATGCTCCCCTTGACTACTAACTGAACTCTTCCTAAAAATCCTCCCCAAAACTAAACTATCCTCTTTGTGGTGCTTCCTCGTGTAAATCTAAGACATATAATATAAGCATTCAAAATCATTCATTTTGGAGTAGAAATTACTCTGAGTCTCTCTCGAAGATACTCAAAATATTCCCTTGGAAGCAGTTTTGTAAAGATATATGCAACCTATTCCTTTGTTCCCACATATTCAACTCTGATGTTATTTTCTACAACCTGTTCCTATAGAAAGTGATACTTGATTGGAATGTGATTTGTCTTGGATTTCATCACTGGATTCTTTGAGATACTGATGGTGTTTGTATTATCACAGTATATTGGAATGGGCTCATCATACTCAACTTGTATATCTGACAAAGTTTGTTTCATCCATAGAACCTTTGTACAACATGTTGTTGCTACAATATAATCTTCTTCGGCTATAGACAATGATGCTAGTGATTGTTTCTTGCTTAGCCAATATACCAAACACTCACCCAAGTAGAATGTTGCTCCATTGGTGCTTTGTTGGTCATCAATGCAACCTACCCAATATGCATCTGTGTAGGAAATAAGTGATAGATCCTTTCCTTTTGGATACCATAAACCAAACTCTTATGAACCCTTGAGATATCTAAAATTCCTCTTCATTGCTAGAACATGTGATTCCTTTGGTTTTGCTTGAAATTGTTCCACCTGTCCAACTTCCTACATTACATCTGGTCGGGATGATGTCACGTAAATTAAGTTTCCAATCATTGACCTGTGTTGCCTCAGATCAGTAGAATTTGAATCATCATCTTTGCTCAACTTGCAACCGGTTTGCATAGGAGTATTATTTGGTTTTCAATCTTCCATTCTAAACCTCTTTAGCATTTCTCTGATATACTTAGTTTGAGAAATAAAAATTTCTTGGTCGCTTTGACATATATGAAGACCCGAAAATAAGGGTAGTCCTCCAAGTAATAACATTTCAATTTCATTATGCATATACTTTGCAAATTTATGGCTTAAACTGTCATCATCACTTCCAAAAATAATATCATCAACATAAACTTCAATTAATAAAATACTATCTTGAGTTACATTGATGTAGAGGTTGTTGTCTGTATTTCCGTTTATGATCCCTGCTTGTTGTAGATATCTATCCAATCTAGAGTACCATTCTCTGGGATCCTGTTTTAGACCATACAAGTCCTTCTTCAACCTGCACACATAATCTTCATTCTCTAACAACTGAAATCCTCCTGGTTTAATGTAGAATTCTTCTTCAAATTCCCCATTCAGAAAAGTTGATTTCACGTCCATCTGATACACTTTAATATTCCTTGAGCATGCATAAGCTAGGATCAATCTGATTGCTTCCATTATAACAACTGGGGAAAATGTGTCTTCAAATTCGATACCTTCAACTTGTGCATATCCTTTACATACCAATCTAGCTTTGTTCCTGGTAACTTGTCCATCTTCATTCAATTTGTTTTTGAGGAACCACTTTGTGCCAATCACATTCTTGTACCTTGGTCTTGGAACCAATTCCAAAGTGTCATTCTTCTCTATTTGATCGAAATCTTCATTCATGGCCTTTTTCTAGAATTCATCCTTTTTGGCTTCTTAAAAACTATTTGGTTCAATTGAAGATAAGAGTGCTAGGTGCAGTTGTTCTAGTGAATGAATTCTTCTTCTAGTCTCAATTCTTGCATATTTGTACCCGATAATATGATCTGAAGGATGATTCTTCTGTACTTGTTTACTAGGTGTCTTCAGAGGTACTTGTTGAACTTTCTCTTCTACTTCTATATGATATTCTTCATCTTCCCCTTCTGCTACTTCTTCATCCTTTTCTTCTTCTTCGTAAACCTGTTCCACTGATTCTTTTTCTTCCTCCTTTAATTTGTGTCCACCTGTTTCATCAATGGTTACATTGATTCTTTCCACAACTTTGTTGAGCCTTAGATTGTAACACTTGTATTCTTTCCTTGTACTTGATTAACCAACAAGTACACCTTTTTCCACACGAGAGTCAAACTTTCCCATTCTACCATCTTCTCTTTTGATGTAGCATTTGCTTCTAAAAACCCTGAAGTTCTTCACATTTGTTGGTCTTCCTTTCCATAGATCGTAGGGAGTTTTGTCACTGTTATTTCTTAGAATTACTTTGTTTTGAATGTGAATTGTTGTATGCACTACATGTGTCCAAAAAACATCTGTCAAATTAGAATCCATTAACATTGTTCAATCCATTTCTTGTACTGTCCTATTCTATCTTTCAACAAATCCATTCTATTGAGGTGTCCTAGCGACGAAGAATTGCCTTTTTATTCCATGTTTATTGCAGAAATCCATAAATTCCTTTGAAGTAAACTCTCCTCCATTGTCTGATCTCAAATATTTGATTTTTGAATCTATTTCATTTTCAATCATTTCCTTGTATACCTTAAAGTTTTCAAATGCTTCTGATTTCTTCCTAAGAAAACAAATTGTAGTCATTCTTGTATAATCATCAACCAATAACATAAATTATTTCTCACCTTTTAAACCCTTTGTTCTAGTTGGTCCCACTAGATAAGTATGCACAATTTCCAGTGGTCTTCTTGTGGAGTATTCCTTTGATTTGAATCTGGCCTTTGTTTGCTTTCCTTGTTGACAATTCTTACATAATGTGTTGGTTGGATTCGTGATCTGGGGCATTTCTCTGTCTGCTTCCTTTTTTTTGAATTTAATGAGTTTATCAAAATTATGTGAACCATTCTTCTGTTCCATAGCCAAACTTCATCTTCCTTTCCTAGAGAATACTTTTCATTTACAATTTCACTTAATACATATATGTTGCCTGAAGTTCTTGCAACTGTTGTAATCAATTTGCCTGATCCTTCTTTCCTTATCTCGACTTATGTGAATCGAACATAATTTTGTGACCTTGGTCACAAATTTGACTTACACTTATAAGATTATGTTTCATATCTTCTGCTAGTAGAACATTTTCTTCCTTGGTATTCTTGTTTCCAATTATGATTGTGCCCTTTCCAATGATTCTAGCCGAGTCATTGTTTCCAAAGGAGATTGATCCATCTCTTTCCTTTCTCAATGTAAGAAACATGTCTTCATCACCTGTCATATGCTTTGATCAACCATTGTCAACATATCAGACACGTTTCTTGTGTTTATATTGTAGAGAGAGTGTGCATTCTTCATTGTTAAACTGATTCTTCTTTTTTATCCATATTCTATGTTGAGTTTCTTGTTTGTGATTGTTGTTATTCTGTTGTGATTCTATAGGAGGGACTGTAATTCTACAATCTTTGGCTACGTGTCCAAAGTTGTTTCACTTGTATCATTCCACTTGATTCAAACTTGTTGTAGCTTATTCTCTGTGTTTCACTAGGCCTTATTGGATAACCATTTTGTGCATGAATTTCAAACTTGTTTCTATTCTTGCTATTAGCTCTACAATTTACAGCTTTATGTCCAAAATTATTACATCCATAAAATAAACCAAAAAAGATAGTTTCATACCTAGGAGTTGAATATATTTTGAAAGGAGTTACTCTTATCAATCCTTCTTCTCCTTGAGGCTTGCTTGTTTCTAACTGTCACCGATTCTGAAATCTAAACTTCTAGGTGGAGTGTCCTTCTGATCTTTCCTGTAAAAATTATTGTCTCCTCTAACTGTCTTTGCATAGATTCTTGGTTGTGTTTATTAATTTGTATTTTTGGAGCTTGAACCTCTTTCTGTCTGATTGTATCCTAGCCTAGACTTGTCATGATGTGTCCTCTGACTTTTGATAATATTATCCAAAACTTTTGAGCTATTCTGCATGATTTTCTATTGAAGGTATTTTCTCAATGTAACAACCTCTACTTCCAAATTTCCAATGATTCTGTCCTTTTCTTCCAACTGTTATTTAAGTGCTTCTTCGATTCTTTTTTCTTCTTCAACTTGAGTTTTTAGATTAGAGATCATCTTCTCCAATTCTTCAGAGTTGGAATTTTGTGTTTCCTCTTTTATTTTTAGTTATGCCTATAGTGATTTGTTTTTCTTCTTTTCCCTTTTAATAAAATCTATGGCACTCACCAATTCTTCTCTGTAGTCAATGTATGCCTCTTCATATTCTCATTTTGTGTCTTATTTATCGGATTTTTCTATTTCCATGAATATGACTCTTTATGTCTCACTTTCACTGACTTCATCTTCGTCTGATAAGGAGTCATCTTCTTTGGTGCATAAACTTTTCTTGAATACTTTCTTTTTGGTTCTTTTTCCTTTATATGTTTGTTTGTTATTTGAATAATCTTCTTCATTTCTTTTATTTTTCTTGTAAAGACACTTGTTAGAAAAATGATCAATACCATCACAATTAAAACAAATCAATGGAAGATTACCTCTATATCTTCCGTTGGTTCCCTTTTTTAGTCTTCTGACAAAGTTGGCTACTTCTTCATCGTCTTCTAATATGTCACTATTGTTGCTATCTTCTTTTTATTTTTTCTTTCCCTTTTTCTTTGACTTCTTGGATTCTTTGAATGTTGCTTCTTTTATACCTAGATTCTCATGTTCAGTTCTCATTTCATATGCTATGAAAACTCCATGTAGTTCATCCATGCTTATTGATCCTAGATCTTCTCTTTCTTCTAATGTTGAGATCTTAGGATCAAATCTCACTAGAAGAGATCTGAGTACCTTTTGAAAAATTATAGATTCATCAACTTCTTCTCTCAATCCTATGATTGCATTCATTGTTTCATAAACTTGTAAGAAGTAAGCTACAATATTCTCATCTTCCTTCATATTTAGTTGTTCAAATTGTCTTATGAAAGTTTAAAGCTTTGCTGACTTGACTTTTTCATCTCCTTCATAAATATTCTGAAGTTTGTCCCAAATATATTTAGTGGAGATGGAATGCATAACTTTTACATATACTGAATCACAAAGACCATTCATAAGTGAATTTGTGGATTTTGAATTATTTAGATTGAGTTTCCTTCCATTGTCATTTGTTGGCAGAACTGTTCGTTCTTTGTATCCATCTACAACTAATTGCCAAACCTCAAATCCATGTGAATTTACATATGTGTTCATCCTTCTTCTCTAGAATGCATAGTGTTGTCCATCAAACTATGGTATTACGTTTATATACATATTGTTTCTCTCCATGATCTACCTTTAAGTGGTTAAACTAATTTCTGAAGGAACCTTCTCTGATACTAATGATTGGATTACTAAGAGGGCGGGTGAATCAGTAATAAAGTTTGTTAGCACCAGAAGCCACCTATGGATTGTGGCAGAGGTAAGCCCAGTACCCATCAGTTTTTATGTCACAGTAAATAAAATTAAAGGAGGTCGAATGGGCACAGACTCAAAAAAATATCGCTTTAACTCAGAAATCCGAACTAGGTAATGCATGAGGAAGTGAGGTATTGATTTAACTTCAGTCAGTAAGTTGTAATAAAGGGTGAGTAGGGGAAGAACAATTGAGGAGATGTAGAGGTCTGCTATGGACATCAAGTCTTCCAATAGCCTAAGGAATAAAAGCTTCAAGAACAAGATCCTCTTGGACCCAAAACTTTGTGAAGATGGGAGAACGCTACAACAACACTGCAATCAAACCTCCATTGCAACACAGTCACAACAATTCATGTGAATCCTTCAATCTTGAAACTCTCAGTATCAGATGCAAATGAGTGGATAAAGAAGTTGACTTAGATTAATCAAGAAGTCTCAAATATTATTGCATAACAAAGAACCAAAGTTGTATCAAAAAATTACAATCGGGAGCCTATCTCAACCATCGACCTCCACAAAAATATGAGAAAGACTCCTATATACTCAGAACAAAACAACAAAATCCTGCTCGAGCCTTTGCATGCTTCCTGGCAGACTATGCATGTAATCTCCTGTCAGATGTGAGTTTTGGTCAGACGCAATTGTGCTTCAGAATGGACCTGCATAGAATCTGACTTCTTGAAAGTCCTTCCTCAGCCTTTCTATTTATGGTGGAAACAAAGTTCAACCACCACCACCCACTTCCATAACTTACTTTCTTGGGATCGAGAATGCCCAAGTCAACTCTGCACCTGTAGATCTTGGCAGCCTTTGCATTCTTCCATATGGATCTGAGTTGGATGCTTGCATAGAAGGCTTGGCAGGCAGACATGGAGGCTGACGCGATGGTTGGAGCAATCGACATGAAGCGATGAAAGGATGGTGACTAGGTGAGAAGGTGCAGTGACAAAGTGGTGAATGGGAGACACATGGGCGCCAATAATCAGGAGATGAGGTGATGTGACGAAGGGAGAGGATGCGAGTGGTCAGGAGGGGAACATGAAAACATCAGGGAAAATGACATGAAGAGGGAGTGGGGAAAATGTGTAGGGAGATAATAGGGAGCAACAAGATAGGGGGAAGGGGCATGCATACGAGAGTGCTAGTGGAAAATAGGTGGCAGAAGGAGTGGGTAGTGGCAAGGGAGAGCGGTAAGAGGTCTACTCAGAGGGGGGGGTAGCAGTANGGGGGGGGGGGTCTGAGTTAACGAGGAAGCACGATGATAGTCGGGGGCTGGTGCTCAAAAACCACCAACTCCCCCCCCCCGGTTAAAGGTAGAATGTCGGGGGGGGTCTGATATGGATCTTGAACCGTAGATATGAGTGTGCCAAGATCAGCTACTCATATCCACGTGTTTCTTACCACATTGCGCCAAAAGGTCACATCATTCATCTGACTTAGGATATAAACCATTTTGTGGGTTGTTTTCCCACTTTCTTTCATTTCTTTTAACAAAATTCCATTTCCTAGGGAAAACACCTCGATCAACAAGGTGTGTTAACATTAGGCTCCATGGGGGATAGAGTCCTCCCTGTGAGGCTCTAGTTACTCTTCTGCAGCTTCAATTCCTTACTGTTGGGTTGGAGTCATGCATAAAACTGAAAACAAAAGAAAAATAATATTTACAAAGACGTGGGAGCCACTCATGGCTCAAGTAATGAACTTCTTTAGAAAATGCCCATTTACAAGGACACCAAAAACTTCCTCACCCTCCAAATTCTACAACCTGTAAGTGTTATTTGGAAATTTCTCATAGACTTTGAAGGGTCTAATCCATAGGGATTCAAATTTACCATGCTTTCCCCTTTCCTTCTTAGGTGCATCCCACTTGAGTACTAGATCTCTCGGTTGGAAATCCTCTTTCCTGAATTTTCTGTCAAAAGCCTGCTTAATCCTCTGTTGATGTTCATGTGCTCTATCTAGCACCTGCTCTCTAGTTCGTTGCATTTTTACCAGCTGCAGAGTCCTTATGATCATGTCCCCAGGCTCACCTTGGTAGTCTTGGAAGAATTTTTCCACCGGCAAGGCCAACTGAGAAGGAAAGGTGTCCTCAACTCGATACACAAGTTGAAAGGGGGAGACACAAAGAGAAATCTTAGTCGTCACCCTTTCATCCCACAGAGAAAACTTAATCTTTGAATCCCATTCTTTCTTGTTGTCCTCCAACAGTCTTTTAATAATTTTTATAAGGATTTTGTTTGAAGATTTGACCAGTCCATTCCCTTGGGGATAGTAAGGGGTTGAGTGAATTAGTGAAATTCCAAACTGTTCACAAAACTTGATCAAAGGTTCAGCCTTGAAATATGCAGTGTTGTTAGTGATGATTATGTTCGAACAACCAAATCTTGCTATAATGTCTTCAAGAAAACTAATGATTACCCTATGAGAAGCACTCCTTGTGGGGATAACTTCTATCCACTTGGTGAAATAATCTATTGCAGTTAATATCCATCTGTGTTGACCACTTAAAGCAGGATGAATTTCCCCAATAAATTCCAGGCCCCACTGTTGAAAGGGTCCTGAAGCTACCATGGGCTTTAATAGTAGAGACTTGAGTTGTTTCTTCCCAACAATTTTTTGGCATTTAACACAAGCCCTAATTTTCGCATAGACATCAGTGAATAGAGTAGGCCAAAAGTACTCATCCCTAAGAATTTTATAGGTTGTAGCTCTCCAGGAGTGATGTCCTCCACATAGGCTGTCATGACAATCAACATAATGTTTTGGGCCTCTTGTGGGTCTAAACATCTTAGGAGTACTCCTAGAGGGTCTTTCCAATACAAGACCTGGTCAATAAGGCCATATCTAATTGCTTTGAGCTTTAAGGCTCTAGCCTTGCTTTCCCCCTTTCCATCAGGAGGTCTTAACTCTTGCAGAAAAAATATGATGTCATTGTACCAGATGCATCTTGCTAATGGAGGGTTGACTTGTGGACCTGAATGAGACAATTCAACTTGCTGATTTTCTGAGCATCTTTTGATGAAATTGACCTCCAAAGCCTTGTAATTAGACTCAACCAGTAATTTCTCTAAACCTTGGACTTTAACTAGTTTGGTAGGCTTTATTTTCAGATCAAACTCAAGGATTTTGGAAATCCACTTGCTCCTTTGTCCATCTATGTCAGGTTGAATGAGAATGTCCTTCACAAAAGCTGAAGGAACATATGCAATGATATTTGAATTAATAACATAAACTATAAAATATTTTAGAGATCTCACCAAGGAATATGCCTGCTTCTCCATGATGTCATACTTTATCTCAGCGTCCTTTAGTTATCTGCTGAAAAAGGAAATAGGTTGCTCCATCCCTTGAACATTTTTCTGCAATAAAAAAGTTGCCACTGTATTAAAAGAAGCAAAAGAAAAAATCAAAAAATCTTTGGAGTATTTAGGACTGATAAGAATAGGTGCCTCAGTCAATGCTTTCTTGATATGGTCAAAAGAATTTCTGGACTCAGCATTCCATTTCACTTCATTCCCCTTCCTGAGCATGGTTGTAATATGCTTTACCAGTTCAGCAAAATTTGAAACAAACCTTCTCAAAAAATTAATTTTTCCGAGGAAGGATTGAACTTCCTTCTTGGATATGGGAAGTGACAAGATTTGAATAGATTTTACCCTACTATGATCAATCCTGAATCCCTCAACTGATACTATGTGCCCCAGTAATTTCCCCTCTTTCATGGAAAACAATGATTTTTTGGGATTTAAGGAAAGGCCAAATTTCTTACATTTTAAGAAGACCCTTTTCAAGTATTCATAATGTTCTTTATCAGACTTGGAGAAAAATGTAATTTCATCTAAATAGATGACCACAAATTTATCCCTTTCTCCAATGAAGACGATGTACATGGCTCACTGAAAGGTTTCCCCTGCATTCATCAATCCAAAGGGCATCTTGGCATACATGAATGTACCCCAAGGAGTGGTGAAGGCATTTTTTTCTCTGTATTCGGGTAGGACAAAGATTTGATTATAGCCAGAAAAACCATCAATCATGGATATCCTTGATGCACCAGTCACCCTCTGTAACATGTGTTCCATCTTCTGCAAGGGGTAATTGTCCTTCTTTGAGCTTCTATTCAGGTTTCTGAAATCGACACAAAGATTGATTTCCCCACTTTTCTTTCTCACTGGGACCAAATTGTCCACCCACTCTGAATACCTCAAAGGCACAATGATCTGGGCATCCAACAGCTTCTTCACCTCTTTCTCCATGATTGGCAACAAGATAGGATTTATCGGCCTCAATTTCTACCTATACGGCTTAGTTTCCTCCTTCGGTTGGATTTTATGCTCGATGAAACCTATGTCAAAAGTCCTTATATCTTCATATGTCCATGTGAACACATCAACAAACCTTTTCAATAGCTCAACATATTCGACCTTCTTCTCCTTTGACATGCTGCTTGAGAACTTGACAAACTTAGGATTTTCCTCTGTACCAATGTTGCATTCAAATATGTCAGCATCATCAAGCGGCCTTCTAGCTTTCATTGCCACATCATTACTGTCAAAACTCCTTTCCAAAGGAACTAGTCCCTTTGGAATGTTATTTCTTGGTAACTGCACAATGTGATGATTAACAATTTTCTTTAAAAATGCATCAGCATGGAGATCATTTTCATAATCATGATCTTGATCTATGTGTAATGTAGAAAATTCATCAACATTTTCCAGGAACTTCTTGATTTCAAGATCATCCTTGAATACCTTCAAATGTTTGACATTGTAAGGTAAACAGGGTCTATATTTTACCTCTACATCATACCTGAGTCTAGGTGGCAGAGGGATTCTAAAATTTCTTGCTAAAACAACCATAGAATCAACCATTGTGTTCTCGTCTCTCGGAATAAATGAAATGTTGAAAGCTAGGAAGAAACTGTCAATTAGGTCCCACACTTCATTCCTATAAGAACTGATTCTATGATGCTTGGCTTGGTAAATATTTTTGATTTGATTGATAACCAAATCAACATCTCCAAACACAGATATTTCTTTAATCCCCATATCTTTTTCAACCCTCAATCCCAAAACAAGAGCTTCGTACTCTGCCACGTTATTGGTGGTTTCAAATTATAATTTGTAGAACAGAGGTACAGTCTCTTGAGCCAGTGAAATAAGAACTACTCCAGCACCATCACTCACCCTGGATGAAGCTTCATCAAAGAACATTTTCCAAACAAGGCTGATGGAAGAGGGAACTTCAGGAAAAGAAGTGGATTGTTTTCTCAGTTTTAGAGGAGGTTCGGGAGCATCAGTGAGCTATAACAAACTAGACCCCAAATCAATGTCAAGTGAAAATATAGGATGGTTGGTGGGGTTTGTTTCATCGCTAATAATATAATCTAATTGAGCTTCCCTATAAAGTCTTCAATGATCCCCTCCAAACACAGGAATATTGGCGTATGTGAGGTCCATTTGCAAGGTTCCCCCAAGTCTTTTTATCCAAGATATTGACAAAATCATGCCAAAATTGGGGGGAACATTAGCTACCACAATATCCATGACCACACTTTTCATGGGCAGCTGAAACAAGGTCACAACCAGGTCTTTGATGACCCCAAGACATTGCACTTTCCTAGAGTCAAATGAATACAAGTCATGGTATGTTTTTGTGATTTCTAGTCCTAGTTCCTCCATGATAGTTTTGGGCATGAGATTATAAGATGCCCCTGAATCCATCAGACAATTATGAAACACCTTATCATGTATGTTCAGTGATGTGTAGAAGGGAGGGGATGAATCATCTCTATCTTCTACCATCAGACCTAAGATGACTGTTGTCTTTTCGTCTTGCAAATTGAGTGAGTCTGTGGGATGATTTGAGGGTTCAGGCAACAACAATTTAGATAGGCTTCTTTTGAAATATTCATGCTTGACCAACTATGAAAGGGGTACAGGGATTCTAATTTTCTGAATTTCATACTCAAAAATAAAAGAGGATGTGGGCTTTGGAATTTCTTTCACTTTCGGGACCGGAGTTTTAACCACTGGAGATGGGGTTTGAACTTTCTTACCTTTTTTCCATATGCTACATATTTAGCGGGATTTTTTTCTATGGTAGGTCGATCAGGAACATCAGACTTTCCTTCTTTCTTTTTAGACCTGAGGTTGTATCTGTTCAGGTTGTTGTTGGCCTTGTCCCCCTTGCTCATCTCATTTAATTGGTTGTCGATGAGAGACTCCTTGTATGCTGATTGGGTCAAGTGAGGGAAAGAGGATGTGTCTCTAAGACAGTGGATCAAGGTCTTCCTTATCTCCATCATTATCTGCAACAAGGTTTTTTTGGAGAGGGGTCTAGATTTTCTGATCATCTCTATCTTTGTTCCTTTTTTCCCTTTGGAAAATCTAAGGAGCATTGTTATTAGGCCTCTTGAATTTGCCTCTGTTATCAACATTTTTAGGATTTTTGTATGTCTTCTTCCCTTCCAAATCCAATCTATCCATTCTAGATGAAAGTGATTTTAGTAACTTGTTTACTTCATCCATTTGAGGGGGAGTAGTGGAGGATCCAGAGGTTGAAAATTCAAACCTCCCCTTTCCTCCGTTTCTATCAACCTTACCCCTGAGTTTGTTCACTGCCAAAATGTTGGATTCCACTTCCAAGGATGCATCTTGCATATGAGCCAAGGAAGCAGATCTTCTTTCTCTTAATAGGAGGTAGAAATCAGGGTCAAATGCATTAGAATAAGTAAGTGTAGTAGAGGCTTCAGTGGTTTTAATCTCAGCAGGGATCTTATTATACATTTTATTGAACGTCTTTGAAAAATCTGAAACAGATTCCCCTTCCTTCTTCTTCAACAATCCAAACTCTGTAATGTAGTAGAGGAAATATTTCTTGTTTCCCCAATTCCTCAAGAATTCATCATCTAAGGATTCAATTCCACCAATGGATCCAGGAGCGAGGGCCTTGAACCATTTTCTAGCCTCTCCATCAAGACTGTGGAAAACAATTCTCATCCACACATATTCATCTATGATGGCATAGTTATCAACATAACTATAGAAATATGCAAGGTGCTCCTCTGCAGTCATATCTCCATCCCCTGTGAACTTAGACAACTTCTTAAGGTATCCACTCGTTGGTAGAGGATTAAGAGACTGAGGTATAATGAGAGGGGCGTATCTGGAAACTATTATAGCATCCATTCTATTTCTGGGGGGGTAGCTCCTAGCATTGGAGTGTGAACAGGAAGAGAACCAAGAGGGGATGGAGTTCGGATAGGGGATGTTGGGACTGTAGTTATGGAAGAAGGAGGAAACAACTGAGTGTTTGAGACAAAGGCTACAGCGCTGGGAGAAACAAAGGATTCCCCTATAGAAACTCTAATAGGGGAAGGAATAGTAAAACCTAGAGTGGAAAAATCTCCTAAGGTCCTGGTTCTGAGCCAGGGAACAACCTTGGGGGAGACAAGAGTGTCAAAAATTTCTTCTTCCAAACTGAGTCCAGGAGAGGAGAAAACAACAGGAAAAATCCCAAAATTTAAGGCTCTAGAAAATCCAACAGATGATATAATAGGAGTATGCAAATCAACTAATGGAGTTTCAGAGAGAGGATGATGACAATTACTAGAATCACCTGGTTCGGTAGCTGAAGCGCCTTATTGATGGGTATTTCCTCTTCTGATAATTTTCTCTGGATCAAATTCAGGCATGGCTAGAGGAATTTGTGGACGAGACCATGTGTGTCTGCCTTTCGGAGCCATCTGACTAGTGGAGTCGGAATAATGGAGTTTCCACAATGGAGTCACTAGGTGCAAGTGCAATCTCAGTGATTATGATATCTGATGCACCTTCAGAATCATAATCTCATTATCGTTCAATCCCAGGGAAAATATTCAATTCATCCCTGGCAACGACGCCAGAAATGTTAGCACTAGAAATCACCTTTCGATTGCGGCAGAGGTAAGCCCAATACCCATCAGTTTTTATGTCACAGTAAATAAAATTAAAGGAGTTCGAATGGGCATAGACTCAAGAAAATATCAATTTAACTCAGAAATATGAACCAGGTAATGCATGAGCAAGTGAGTCTTGATTTAACTTCAGTCAGTAAGTTGTAATAAAGGGTGAGTAGGGGAAGAACAAGTGAGTAGATGTAGGGGTTTGTTATGGACATTAGGTCTTCCAGCAGCCTAAGGAAGAAAAGCTTCAAGAAAAAGATCCTCTTGGACCTAAAACTTCAGGAAGATGAGAGAATGCTACAACAACAATGCAATCAAACCTCCATTGCAACACAGTCACAACAATTCATGTGAATACTTCAATCATGAAACTCTCATTTTCAGATGAAAATGAGTGGATAAAGAAGTTGACTTAGATTAAACAAGAAGTCTCAAATATTATTACATAACAAAGAACCAGAGCTATATAAAAACATTACAATCGGGAGCCTAGCTCAACCATTGACCTCCACAAAAATATGAGAAAGACTCCTATATACTCAGAAGAAAACAACAGAAGCCTTCTCGAGCCTTTTCATTGAAGGCATTACATCTATTGATTAAGGTTGGTTGTCATTGATGTCAACCCTTGAAGAAAGCCCTGCAACACAAAGGTTTGGGTAATGGACCCAAGATTGTTTGATGTAAATATGACTCCTTATTGTCTCATCATGGTTGATAAGTAAATATGGATGAACTCTAAAGTGGTCCCCTTATGGTGAAATCCCTCACAGGAAGACACTTTGTGGAGTAAGAGAACCCATGCTTAATTCTAGAATAATGAGTTGAAGGACAGTGAATTTTTTAGGGAAAATATCCTATGTGGATAGTGCTTGCCATTCTCTTTTCGGTGGTATGTGGAACATCACATATCTCCTCACGATTAGAGAGTTATGACCATATGAAGTTGGAGAACCCTCATGAGTCTTATAGAATCGCCCAAGAGTCAAAGTGCTTTGCAAAAAGAAATTACTTTAAATGAAGAAGCCCTAAAATAAGGAAAGTGTAAGGCTACATGAAGATATAAATAAGAGACAAAGCTCACTCATAAAAACACATTTGTACATATTGTATATCTATTTTCTTGTGTAAATATTCTTGTAAATACTTGTGGATACATATGAAGTGGCGAACGTCTGAGGTAGCATGAAGGGTTGATAGAGAAATTCTCGGATTCATAGAAAACCCTATTTTCTAAGGCATACACGGGTTGTATGTGTATAGGGTGTGTATACATTGAAGGTATACACTGGTTGGTTGTGTATAGGGTGATTATGTACGTGGGTTGACTGTGTATAGGGTGAGTACATTTTGATAAATCCATGAAACTTGAGAAAATGAAGGTGCAAAGGTTCTAGATTCTGAGATCAAGCTCTCAGGAAGGTCTAGAGTTCTCAGATACATCAGATCCATCCATTGGTTCAAAATGTATGTCTTATTTCTATGAATAGTTGGATTTTGATGTATGCATGAGGAATGGCAATGGAGATTTGAGGATTATCCCTAGAGAGACTAGTGGCTACATGGGATCTTTTGTATAAGTCAGATCTATAGAAATACAGTGCTGGTATATTTATCATTGATACTTCTTGTTGAGGAACATCTTGTATTTCTTGGCATATGTCTAAGATTTTTTATGGTACATGGTTGAGATCTTGTATTTATTGATGTATTGAGAAATTGAAAATCAGAAAGGGGTTCATGACTAAGATCTTGTGAGGGATATTATACTTGTTCATGATTACACATAGCTATATGGTACATGACTAGAGAGAGACATACTTGCCTTGAGTAGAGGTTATGTATGAGGATGCATGCACAGGGTACAGTTACAGTCTGGATACAGTGACAGGTTACCGATCTATGTGAAAGAAGTTACAGAGGGTCAAAAAATTTCAAGTGAAAGGAAACCCTAGTTTCTGAAGGCATACGTGGACTGCATAACAGATAGGGCACGTACATACGCGGGATGCATCACTACAGGTCGTGTATATGTTGTATTTTTTTAGATACATGTTCAGTTCAGGTATGGTTTGATTGTAGGGCAATTGTAAAGGTTCATTACAGGTTGAGGTACAGGTTGATGCATGGTTGATGCATGGTTCAGGTTTATTGGTACATTTTTACAGCGGTATATCTCATAGCAATAGTGTGACAGTGGTTCCATCATTCTACTTCTACTTCATGGCGGTTGGACGGGGCAAGGACAGGTGGTTGTAGCCACCTTCCAATTGTAGTCGGAGAACATAGGGGGTTGTAGCCTCCTTTTGGTTGTAGCCATAGAATTGGGGGGTTGGAGCCTCCTTCTAGTTGCAGCTAGAAAATAAAGGAATTTGGTGCTTCCAATGAATGTAATTCTTCAAGACATATAAGAAAAAACATTCTGTGGTTTTCTCCCGATTTGGGTTTCCACGTAAAACACCGGTGTACTGTGTATGTGTGTGATTGTTTATTTCTTATTGCTCATTATTTGATAATAATTCTACATTGATATAACATTTAAATAAAAAGGATTATAATTACGCTATTACTTATTCACCCCCCCCCCCCATCTCGGTAATCCTGTTGGACAACTAATAGGGGGGGGTGAATCAGTTGTTACCGTGCTTAAACAATTATGGTTCTTTTAAACTATTTGTAGAGATACTGAATGATGATCACAATAATGCAGGGAAACAAACAATGGCACTTTTAGCATCATTCACATATATGAGAAACACAGAGACATATATTTCTCGAGGAAACCCATGCAGGGTAAAAACCTCTTTTTCTTTATATGATAAGTAATCGTTACATTCTTTACAGTATCATACATATGAGCACCAACTCATAATGAGTCTACAACCTCAGTTTTGCAAGTTGCAACTTGTTGAGAGCACCAACTCTCTATTTTCTCTAGCACCCACTAGAAGGAAGCACCAACTCCCTGGTTTCTCTAGTACCAGCTAGAAGGAAGCACCAACTCCCTAGTTTCTCTAGCTCCAACTAGAAGGAAGCACCAACTCCCTGGTTTCTCTAGCACCAACTAGAAGGAAGCACCAACTCCCTATGTTCAAGCACCCACTTGAACCTTTGAGGACACCAATCCTCCCTAGCTCCTCCCAACCATCCTGAAATATAAATCTTTTCTACTGAAACTTATTATAGTGATATGATGTTCAACAATGGCCTACCAGACTCATCACTGTTCTGCTGCATTTTGTTGCTCTGTCTGCCTCATTGCCTTTCTGCACACATCACTGTTCTGCTGCATTTTGTTGCTCTGTCTGCCTCATTGCCTTTCTGCACACATCACTTGTGTTGTCTATTCTTTCGCCTTTTATGCTCTTTGCTCCATGTCCATTCACTGCACAGTTCCTCTTCTGTGCTATTCAGCTGCTGCACTCTCCTCCTTCTTCACACATGAATCACCTTCACTAACAACAACCACAACAAACTCCAATAGCGATAGCAACAGCTTCTCTTCTCTGTACCGTGTATATATAGCTTCTGTGCATCTTGTGCATGCAATATTCGCCATTCCTCTGCATGATCATACCACACCAATATCATCCACCTCTCCAGTTCTCTACGTGATCATCATCACAACTCTTCAGCTTCTCTGGCCGTTTTCCCATGCGTTCAACATCACTAGATGTTATGCTGAGATTCCTCAGCCTCTCTGGCAGTTGAGACTCTTCGTCTTCTCTGTGACAGTCGAGCTCACCTTATTTGTTTTAGTTATAGGCTTCCACACTCATCCATCTGTCAATCCCTTCTAAGAATAGTCTTCCTTCACTTGGATGAAGCTTGGAGACTCTTCTTCTCCTCTGGCGATCACACAGGGGTCTCTTCGAATTCTCTAGCAGACACCATCAATGGTTTCTGGTAGTTTCACTGTGTCGTGCATCAGTAGCCCTCCGATCAACACTTGATCTGACGGTTCAGATTACATCGCGATTTCACATATCGCGATATCGGGATTCCTGATGTCAATAATCTTTGACATGTCCAACTCTCGACCCCTGATGCCTCTCCATTGACTGGAATCAATGGTCCAGATCAAAGCTTGATCTGACGGCTCAGATTACATCGTGATTTCACATATCACGATATCGGGATTCCTGATGTCAACAATCTTTCGCATGTCCAACTCTCATTCCCGATGCCTCTCCATTGACTGGAATCAATGGTCCAGATCAAAGCTTGATCTGACGGCTCAGATTGCATCGTGATTTCACATATCGCGAAATTGGGATTCCTGTGGTGAATGTTCTTTGACAACTTCAACACTCGATCCTCGAAACTCCAACATGGACTGGAATCAACGGTCCATATTTGATCTTGATTCAACGGCTGCGATTTAAGTCGCAATTTTGCATATTGCGAAATCGAGATTCCTGTTGCATTGTTTCTTTGACATCTCCAACACGCGATCCTCAAAAATCCGTCATGGTGTAAGTCTGCTGACGTCACACGTGTTAAATAACTGCCACGTGTCACCCTGGTTCGTGACTTACATGTGCTTGGTATGTTGAATCGGTCTGACACTTGTCATTACCTGGTTGTGCCACGTGTTCCTAGCTGATGTGGTCTGCTGACGTGAGTCGGGTCAACGGTCTAGATCACATCTTGATCTGACGGTTCAGATTCAGTCGGGATTTCACCCATCGCGATTTCAGGATTCTTGATGTCAATATTCTTTGACATCTCCAACTCTCAATCCTCGAAACTCCAACAGGGAGTCGGATCAATGGTCTAGATCACATCTTGATCTGATGGTTTAGATTCAGTCGGGATTTCACCCATCGCAATTTCAAGATTCTTGATGTCAATATTCTTTGGCATCTCTAACTCTCGATCCTCGAAACTCCGATAGGGAGTTGGATCAACGGTCCACATAATCCATTGAGATGGACGGTCCTCCTGCTTTCGAGATTTGTGAGCCCTCTACTCCTTGCACTTTTAAAGATCGTGTAGGTTTCCCTCGATCCAACGGTGGTCAGACCCTGTGCTCAGATCTGACGCCTAGGATCTATCCTCCTCGTCAGCGTGCTCTTCTTGTATTTATTCAGATCTGATGGCCCTCACGCTGTCGGGATTTGTGAGTCGTCTACTCCTTTCACTTTTAAAGAACGTGCAGGTTCTCCTCGATCCAACGGTGGTCAGACCCTGCGCTCGGATCTAACGCCTGAGATCTATCCTCCATATCTGTGCACTCCTCCTGAGCTTACGTTGTTCCTGTTTTTCCATCGATGCACACTCTGATCTTGCCATCTTCATTGTTTTACTTGCCATCAATGACAAGCATACGCTACCTGTTAAACATTTGCCAACAATCTCCCCCTTTGGCATTGATGGCAACTAAGGCACTCGAATTCTTTTCTTCCCCTTTGACATCAATGTCAAAGAAGAGACATGCTCCCCCTGAGCTATTGCAGTAATTTTAGGAGGCATTAGATATTCAAACAATGAAAAACTCCCCCTAACAAGATGGACTTTTTCGGTGTGAAACAAAATGACACCCAGCTTCTGTCTGAGATATTCAAACGGTGTCTTGGCTAGGGGCTTAGTAAAGATGTCTGCAATTTTTTCTGTAGTGGGAATGTAATGGACCTAAACAATCTGATTGGTGACCTACTCTCTCAGAAAATGATATCTTATGGGAATATGTTTTTTCTTGGAGTGGAGGATAGGATTTTTAGACACACTGATGGCACTTGTGTTATCACAATGAATTGGGATCGATGCAGTATATTTTACCTCTAAGTCTGCAAGTGTCTGAATCATCCATAATACCTGTGTGCAACAGGTAGCAGCAGAAATGTACTCTGTCTCTGTGGTTGATAAAGAAATGGAACCTTTCTTTTTACTAAGCTAGGCTACTAAGGAGTTACCCAAGAAGAAGGCTCCTCCACTGGTGCTTTTTCTCTCATCAACACAATTTTCCCAATCTGCATCTGAATAAGCAGTCAACTGAAGACTTTGATTTCTGGGATACCACAGACCATAAGTCATTGTTTCTTTTAAGTACCTGAATATCCTTTTGACAGCTTGAAAATGACTCTGTTTAGATGCAGCCTGATATCTTCCTACCATTCCTACAGCATGCATTATGTCTGGGCGAGATGTTGTGATGTACAACAGGCTTCCTATCATTGATTGATATGAGCTTTTATCAACATCAGGTGGATCATCATCCTTGCTTAATTTACATCCAGTTACCATAGGTGTACCCACAGGTTTAGAATCTTCCATTTGAAACCTTTTTAGCATTTCTCTTAAATATTTTCCTTGAGAAATGAAGATCCCATCGAGTCTCTGAGTAATTTGCAAACCAAGGAAAAATGACAGTTCTCCTATCATAGACATTTCAAATTCAGACTCCATGGCAGAAGCAAACCATTGTACCAGTGAATCCTTATTACATCCAAAGATGATCTCATCTACATAGATCAGTACGATGAGCAAATCATTATCCTCTATCTTAATATACAGATTGTTGTCAGTTGTTCCTCTCTTGAACCCTTTGTCTTTGAGATATGTATCTAGTCTGTGATACCAGGCTCAAGGGGCTTGTTTTAAACCATATAAATATTTATTCAATTTGCATACTAAGTCAGGGTTATCAGACAATTTGAAACCCTCTGGTTGTTCCATATAGACTTCTTCACTTAAATATCCATTGAGAAAGGTTGACTTGACATCCATTTGGTAGACTTTAAACCTTTTATGACAAGCATAGGCAAG
>ML788754.1:267057-292116 GCA_009831015.1 Picea engelmannii | reverse complement strand
TCATGGCTTGACATGTTTAAGCTCTAGGATCTACCCTTAGATAAAAGGGGTCGGCTCTGATACCAATTGTTGGACAACTGAGGGGGGGGGGTGAATCAGTTGTTACGGTGCTTAAACAATTATGGTTCTTTTAAACTCTTTGTAGAGATACTGAATGATGATCACAATAATGCAGGGAAACAAACAATGGCACTTTCAGCATCATTCCATATATGAGAAACACAGAGACAAATATTTCCCGAGGAAACCCATGCAGGGTAAAAACCTCTTTTTCTTTATATGATAAGCAATAGTTACATTCTTTACAGTATCATACATATGAGAACCAACTCATAATGAGGCTACAACCTCAGTTTTGCAAGATGAAACTTGCTAAGAGCACCAACTCTCTGTTTTCTCTAGCACCCACTAGAAGGAAGCACCAACTCCCTGGTTTCTCTAGCACCAACTAGAAGGAAGCACCAACTCCCTGGTTTCTCTAGCTCCAACTAGAAGGAAGCACCAACTCCCTGTGTTCAAGCACCCACCTAAACCTTTGAGGACACCAGTCTTCCCTAGCTCCTCCCAACCACCTTGAAATATAAATATTTTCTACTAAAACTTATTACAGTGATATTATGTTCAACAATGGCTTACCAGACTCATCACTGTTCTACTGCATTTCATTGCTCTGTCTGCCACATTGCCTTTCTACACACATCACTTATGTTGTATGTTCTTTCACCTTTTATTCTCTTTGCTCCATGTCCATTCACTGCACAGTTCCTCTTCTGTGCTATTAAGCTACTGCACTCTCCTCCTTATTCACACATGAATCACCTTCACTAACAACAACCACAACAAACTCCAATAGCGACAACAACAGCTTCTCTTCTCTGTACCGGGTATATATAGCTTATGTGCATCTTGTGCATGCAATATTCGCCATTCCTCTGCATGCTCATACCATGCCAATATCCTCCACCTCTCGAGTTCTCTGCATGATCATCATCATAACTCTTCAGCTTCTCTGGTCGTTTTCCCACGCGTTCAGCATCACTGGATGCTATGCTGAGATTCCTCAGCCTCTCTTGCAGTTGAGACTCTTCGTCTTCTCTATGACAGTCGAGCTCACCTTCTCTGTTTTAGTTGCAGGCTTCCATGCTCATCCATCTGTCAATCCCTTATAAGAATAGTCTTCCTTCACTTGGATGAAGCTTGGAGACTCTTCTTCTCCTCTGGCGATCACACAGGGGTCTCTTCAAATTCTCTAGCAGATGCCATCAATGGTTTCTGGTAGTTTCATTGTGTCGTGCATCAGTATCCCTCCGATCAAAACTTGATCTGACGGTTCAGATTACATCGTGATTTCACATATCACGATATCAGTATTCCTGATGTCAATAATATTTGACATGTCCAACTCTCGATCCCCGATGCCTCTCCATTTACTGGAATCAACGGTCCAGATCAAATCTTGATCTGATGGCTCAGATTGCATCGTGATTTCACATATCGCGATATCGGGATTCCTGATGTCAACAATCTTTGACATGTCCAACTCTCGATCCCCGATGCCTCTCCATTGACTGGAATCAATGGTCCAGATCAAAGCTTGATCTGACGGCTTAGATTGCATCATGATTTCACATATCACAAAATCAGGATTCCTGTGGTGAATGTTCTTTGACAACTTCAACACTCGATCCTCGAAACTCCGACATGGACTAGAATCAACGGTCCAGATTTGATCTTGATTCAACGGCTGCGATTTAAGCCACGATTTTTCATATCGCGAAATCGATATTCTTGTTGCATTGTTTCTTTGACATCTCCAACACACAAGCCTTGAAACTCCATCATGGTGTAAGTCTGCTGACATCACATGTGTTAAATAACTGCCACATGTCACCTTGATTCGTGACTTACATGTGCTTGGTATGTTGAATCGGTCTAACACTTATCATTACCTAGTTGTGCCACATGTTCCTAGATGATGTGGTCTGCTGACGTGAGTCGGGTCGATGGTCTATATCACATCTTGATCTGATGGTTCAAATTCAGTCGGGATTTCACCCATTGCGATTTCGGGATTCTTGATGTCAATATTCTTTGACATCTCCAACTCTCGATCCTCGAAACTCCGACAGGGAGTCGGATCAACGGTCTAGATCACATCTTGATATGACGGTTCAGATTCAGTCAGGATTTCACCCATCGCGATTTCGGGATTCTTGATGTCAATATTCTTTGACATCTCCAACTCTCGATCCTCGAAACTCCAACAGGGAGTCGGATCAATGGTCCACATAATCCCCTGAGATGGACGGTCCTTCTGCTTTCGATATTTTTGAGCCCTCTACTCCTTGAACTTTTAAAGATCGTGCAGATTTTCCTCGATCCAACAGTGGTCGGACCCTGCGATCAGATCTGACGCCTGAGATCTATCCTCCTCGCCAGCGGACTCTTCTTGTCTTTATTCAGATCTGACGGCCCTAATGCTGTTGGGATTTGTGAGCCCTCTACTCCTTGCACTTTTAAAGAACGTGCAGGTTCTCCTCGATCCAACGGTGGTCGGACCCTGCGCTCGGATCTAACGCTCGAGATCTATCCTCCATATCTATGTGCTCTTCCTGAGCTTACGTTGTTCCTATTTTTCCATCGATGCACACTCTGATCCTGCCATCTTCACTGTTGTACTTTCCATCAATGGCAAGCATACGCTACATGTTAAACATTTGCCAACAAATCCAACAATTGGTATCAGAGCAGGTTCCTTCATAAATCAGTTTAACCACTGAAAGGTATATCATGGAGAGTACCAACTCATATAAAAATGGAATACCACAGTTTGATGGACAAAAGTATTCTTTTTGGAGCATAAGGATGAAGACATATATACAGGCACAGGTATTTCAAGTTTGGCAATCAATTGTAGATGGATACACAACACTAACAGTTCCACCAACAAATGAAAAAGTAGTGAAACTCGGTGAGAATAATTCCAAAGCCAAAAATGCACTTTTGAATGGTCTCAGTGATACGATATTCACCAAAGTTTCACATTGTAAATTTGCTAAAGATATTTGGGACAAGATTTGAAATATTTACGAAAGAGATTCAAAATTCAAAGCAACAAAGCTTCAAACTTACAGAGGTCAGTTTGAACAACTAAAAATGAAGGAAGATGAAGATATCACAACCTACTTCTTATGAGTCGATGAAATAGTGAATGCAATCATAGGATCGGGAGAAGAAATCGAAGAATTTGTATTTGTTCAAAAGGTACTAAGATCTCTTCCTATGAGATTCAACCCTAAGATATCAACACTAGAAGAAAGATCGGATCTAAACTCAATAAGCATGGATGAACTACATGGAATATTCACGACATATGAGATGAGAACTAAACAGGAAAATCCATATGTAAAAGGAGCATCCTTCAAAGCATCCAAAAGATCAAAACAAAATAAAAAGGAACAAGAATAATATAGGAGTAGCAACGACGTCTCGAAAGATGATGAAGAAGTGGCCAACTTCGTCAAAAGACTGAACAAGGGAACCAACAATAGGTATAGAGGTCATATTCCTTTAATTTGTTTTAATTGTGATGGTATTGGTCATTTTGCTAACAAATTTCCTCATAAGAAAAAGACAAATGATGAAGGTTACTCAAAAGGAAAAAACACATATAAAGGAAAAATAACTACAAAGAAAGATTTCAAGAAAATCTTATGCATCAAAGAAGACATCTCATCATCAGATGAAGATGAAGTCAGTGACAGTGAGATAGGAAGAGTTCTATTCATGGAAGTAAAAGACTCTGACAAAGAAGACTCCGAAGAAGAATATGAAGAAGCCGAAGAAGAAGTCTAAGAAGAAACTGAAGATGTAGAAGTTTACTTTCGAGAAGAATTAATGTGTTCCATAGAAGTTATCAGAAGAGAAAAGAAGAAGAACAAGAAACTACAAGTAGAACTAGACAAAAAGGAAGACACTCAAGAACTAGAAAAAATGATCACAAAATTGAAAGTTTAAATAGAAGAAGATAAAATAATTGAAGAAGCACTCAAAGAACAACTAGAATAAAAGGACAGGATCATCAGAAACTTGGAAGCAGAGATTGTTACATTAAGAAAGGATATTCAAAATAAAAATATGCAAAATAGCTCAAAAGTTTTGGATGACATTATCAGCAGTCAAAATTATCATCTTAACAAGTCTGGACTTGGATACAATCAGACAGAAAAAGGATCAAGCTCCAAAACAACAGAGCAAGAAAAAAATCCAAAAAGCTATGCATAAACAATCAAAGGGGACATGAAGATATACAAGGAAGATTACAAGGACACTCCTCCACCGAGAAGATTCATATTTCAGAATCAACAACAGATAGATAGGCCTCAAGAAGAAGAAAGATTCATAAGAGCACATAATTTCAAAAGATATTCAACTCCCAGGTATCAAACTATATTTTTTGTTTTATGTTATTCATGTAATAATTCTGGACATAAAACTATAAATTGCAGAGCTAACAACAGGAACAATAACAACTTTGAGAATCATACACAAAGGGGTTATTCAAGAAGACCTAGTGAAACACAAAGAAGAATTTACAACAGGTTTGAATCCTTGAGCACTAAAGTGGAATGTTACAAATGTAACAACTTTGGACACATGGCCAAAGATTGCAAAATGACAGTCCAATCTAAAGAACCTCAACAGAATAACAACAGTCACGGACAAGAACCTCATAAAATGACATGGATAAGAAAGCAAGATCAGTATAGCAATGAAGAATGCACAGTCTCTCTACAAGCTAAGAAGAAGAAACACTGTTGGTATGTTGACAGTGGGTGTTCAAAACACATGGTAGGTGATAGAGACAAATTTGTTACATTGCGAAAGGAAATAAATGGATTAGTCTCCTTCGAAAATGATAATTTAGCCAAAATCATTGGAGAAGGCACAGTCCGAATTGGGAACAAGAATGAAAAGGCACAAAATGTTCTACTAGTAGAAGATATGAAACATAATCTTCTAAGTGTGAGTCAAATGTGTGACCAAGGTCATAAAGTTACTTTTGATTGACAAAAGTGTGAGATAAGAAGAGAAATTGGAAATGAAAAGTGTTGTCTAGGAAAAGAAGATAAAAGTTGGCTATGACACAAAAGAATGGGTCACATGCACTTTGATAACATTGTCAAAGTCAACAAAAGAGAAGCAGTCAGAGAAATTCCCCAGATCATGAAACCAACCAACACTTTATGAAAGCATTGTCAACAAGGAAAGAAAACAAAGACCAGGTTCAAATCAAAGGAATATTCATTGTTCATATTGATCTAGTTGGACCAACTACAACAAAGGGCTTAAAAGGTGAGAGATACTTTATGTTATTAGTTGATGAATATACAAGAATGACTGCAGTTTGCTTTCTCAAGAACATGTTAGAAGCTTTTGAAAACTTCAAGATATATAAGGAAATGGTTGAAAATGAGATGGATTCAAGAATCAAATGATTGATATCTAATAATGGAGGAGATTTCACTTCAAAGGAATTTATGGACTACTGCAGCAGTCATGGAATAAAAAGGCAATTCTCCGTTGCTAGGACACCTCAACAGAATGGAGTTGTTGAAAGAAAGAACATGACAGTACAGAAAATGGCTCGAACCATGATAATGGATTCCAAATTGACAGATATATTTTGGACACAGGCAGTGCATACAACAGTTCACATTCAAAACAGAGTAATGCTCAGAAACAACACTATAAAACTCCCTACGAGCTATGGAAAGGAATACCAGCAAATGTGAAGCACTTCAAAGTTTTTGGAAGAAAATGCTACATCAAAAGAGAAGATGGTAGAATGATAAAGTTTGACTCTCGTGTGGACAAAGGAATACTTGTTTGTTACTCAAGTACAAGGAAAGAATACAAGTGTTACAATCTAAGATTAAACAAAGTTGTGGAAAGCATCAACGTAACAATTGATGAAACGGGCAGACCAAAATCAAAGGAAGAAGAAAACAAAACAATGGAACAACTTTTTGAAGAAGAAGATGAAAAAGAAGTAGAAGAGGAATATGCCAAGAATCCGACAGAAGAAGAAGAGAAAGTTCAGCAAGTGTCTCCAAAGACACCCAGTAAACAAGTATAGAAGAATCATCCTTCAGATCAAATTATCGGGAACAAAGATGCGGGAGTTGAGACTAGAAGAAAAATCTGTTCACCAGAACAAACACACCTGGCACTCTTATATACAATTGAACCAAAATGTTTTGAAGAAGCCAGCAAGGATGAATTTTGGAATAAGTCCATGGATGAAGAATTGGATCAAATAGAGAAAAATGACACTTGGGAATTGGCTCCAAGACCAAAGAATAAAAATGTGATCGGCACAAAATGGGTTTTCAGGAATAAATTGAATGAAGATGGACAGGTTACAAGGAACAAATATAGATTGGTATGTAAAGGATATGCACAGATTGAAGGAATCGACTTTGAAGACACATTTTCCCTAGTTGCCAGAATGGAAGCAATCCATTTGCTTTTAGCTTATGCATGCTCTAAAAATGTTAAAGTATATCATATGGACGTAAAATCATCTTTTCTGAATGGGGAAGTTGAAGAAGAAGTCTGCGTTGAACAACCAGAAAGATCTCAGTTGTCAGAGAACACTGATTATGTGTGTAAATTAAAGAAGGCCATGTATGGTCTAAAACAGGCTCCTAGAGCATGGTACTCTAGACTGGATAAGTATCTGCGCCAGGTAGGGTTCAGAAAAGGAAGTGCAGACAACAACCTCTACATCAAGGTAAGTCAAGGTAATATTTTATTAATTGAAGTTTATGTTGATGCTATTATTTTTGGTAGTGATGATGACAAGTTAAGCCAGAAATTTGCAAAAGATATGCAAAATGAATTTGAAATGTCATTACTTGGAGAACTATCCTTCTTTCTGGGACTTCAGATACATCAAAGCAACCAAGGAATTTTTATTTCTCAAACCAAGGATATCAGAGAAATGCTAAATAAGTTTAGAATGGAAGATTGCAAACCAGTTGCAAGTTGAGCAAAGATGATGATTCGAAGTCTACAGATCAGAGGAAATACAGGTCAATGATTGGAAGCCTACTATATGTGAAAGCATCCAGACCAGAAGTAATGTAGGAAGTTGGACAAGTGGCACAATTTCAAGTAGCACCAAAGGAATCACATGTATTAGTAGTGAAGAGGATTTTCAGATATTTCAAAGGAACAGAAGAGTTTGGATTATGGTATCCAAAACGAAAGGATCTATCACTTATTGCCTACACAAATGCATATTGGGTAGGTTGTATTGATGACCGACAAAGAACCAGTGGAGAAACGTTCTACTTGGGTGAGTGTTTAGTATCATGGCTAAGCAAGAAACAATCATCAGTATCTTTATCTACAGCCGAGGCAGAGTATATTACAGCAACATCATGTTGTACAGAGGGTATTTGGATGAAACAAACTCTGATAGATATACAGGTTGAGTATGATGAGCCCATTCCTATCTATTGTGATAATACAACTGCCATCAGTATCTCAAAAAACCTGGTGATGCACTCCAAGAATAATCACATTCCAATCAAATATCATTTTCTATGGGAGCAGGTTGCAGAAAAAAATATCAGAGTTGAGTATGTGGGCACAAAAGAACAAGTGGTAGATATATTTACAAATCTACTTCCACAGGAAGTCTTCGAATATATTTGCCAAAGACTTGGAGTTATTTCTACTCCAAAATGAATTCTTTTTGAATGATTTTTGAATTCTTATCTTATGTGTCTTATATTTACACGAGGAAGCACCTTAAGAGAATAGTTCAGCCAGGGGGAGAAGCCCCAAATGGAAAGATACCTTTTCCATTGATGACAAAGGGAGTTATTTTTATAGTTTTATCAGATGCAGAGGACAAAGGCGTGGTTCCAGAGGGAGAATATTTATCAGATGCAGAGGACAGAGGCATGGTTCCAGGGGGAGCATGAGTGATATGATTCCAGTATTGCATCAGAATTTTTCCATCAATGCCAAAGGGGGGGATTGTTTATTAAGGTTGGTTGTCATTGATGTCAACCCTTAAAGAAAGCCCCGTAACACAAAGGTTTGGGTAATGGACCCAAGATTGTTTGATGTAAATATGACTCATTATTGTTTCGTCATGGTTGATAAGAAGTAAATATGGATGAACCCCAAAGTGGTCCCCTTATGGTGAAATCCCTCACGGGATGATGCTTTGTGGAGTAAGAGAACCCATGATTAATTATGGAATAATTGTTTGAAGGACAATGATTTTTTTAGGGAAAATATCCTAGATGGATAGTGCTTGTCATGCCATTTCCAGTGGTATGTGGAACGTCACATAACTCCTCACGGTTAGAGAGTTATGACCATATGAAGTTGGAGAACCCTCATGATTCTTATAGAAGCCCCCAAGAGTCAAAGTGATTTGCAAAAACAAATTATTTTAAATCAAGAAGCCCTAAAATAAGGAAAGTGTAAGGCTACATGAAGATATAAATAAGAGACAAATCTCACTCATAAAAACACACTTGTACATATTGTATATCTATTTTCTTGTGTAAATCTTCTGGTAAATACTTGTGGATACATCTGAAGTGGAGAACGTCTAAGGTAGCATGAAGGGTTGACGGTGAAATTCTTGGATTCACAGAAAACCCTATTTTCTGAGGCATACGCGGGTTGTCTGTGTATAGGGTGCATATACATTGAAGATATATGCAGGATGGTTGTGTATAGGGTGAGTATGTACGCGGGCTGACTGTGTATAGGGTGACCACATGTTGATAAAGCCATGAAACTTGAGAATATGAAGGTGCAGAGGTTCTATATTCTGAGATCAAGATCCCAGGAAGGTCTAGAGTGCTCGGATACATCAGATCCATCCATTGGTTCAAAAGGTATGTCTTATTCCTATGAATAGTTGGATTTTGATGTATGCATGAGGAATGGTAATGGAGATTTGAGGATTCTCCCTAGAGAGACTAGTGGATACATGGGATCTTCTGTATAAGTCAGATCTATAGAAATATAGTGCTGGTATAGTTATCATTGATACTTCTTATTGAGGAACATTTTGTATTTCTTGGAATATGGCTAATATTTTTTATGGTACATGGTTGAGATCTTGTATTTATTGATGTATTGAAAAATTGAATATCAAAAAGGGGTTGATGACTAAGATCATGTGAGGGATATTATACTTGTTCATGATTACACATACCTATATGGAACATGAGTAGAGAGAGACATACTTGCCTTGAGTAGAGGTTATGTATGAGGATGCATGCACAGGGTACAATTATAGTCTGGATAAAAAGACATGTTATAGTTCTATGTGAAAGAAGTTACAGAGGGTCAAAAATTTTCAAGTAAAAGGAAACCCTAGTTTCCAAAGGCATACGTGGAATTTATAACATATAGGGTGCATACATACATGGGTTGCATCACTACAGGTCGCATATCTATTGTATTTTTGTAGATACATGTTCAGTTTAGATACAGTTTGATTACAGGGCAGTTGTACAGGTTGATTAAAGGTTGAGGTACAGGTTGATGCATGGTTCAGGTTTATTGGTACACGTTTATAGCAGTATATCTCATAGTGATAGTGTGATAGTGGTTCCATCATTCTACTTCTACTTCAGGGCGGTTGGATGGGGCAAGGATAGGTGGTTGTATCCACCTTCTGGTTGTAGCCAGAGAACATAGGGGGTTGTAGCCTCCTTCTGGTTGTAGCTAGAGAATTGGGGGGTTGGAGCCTCCTTCCAGTTGCATATGGAAAACAAAGGAAGTTGGTGCTTCCAATGAATGTAATTCTTCAAGACATATAAGAAAAATCATTCCGTGGTTTTCTCTCGATTTGGGTTTCCACGTAAAACACTGGTGTACTGTGTATGTGTGTGATTGTTTATTTCTTATTTCTCATTATTGGATAATAATTCTACATTGATATAACATTTGAAGAAAAAGGATTATAATTATGATATTACTAATTCACCCCCCCCCCCTCTCAGTAATCCAACAACGTATGCATGCTTCCTGGTAGACTGTGCATGTAATATCCTGTCAGACGTGAGTTTTAGTCAGACATAATCGCGCTTTAGAATGGACCTGTATAGAATTTGACTTGCTGACAGTCCTTCCTTGGGATTTCTATTTATGGTGGAAACGATGTTCAACCACCACCACCCGCTTCAATAACTGTATTTCTCGGGATCGGGAAGGCCCAAGTCAACTCTAAACCTATAGAACTTGGTGGCCTCTACATTCTGCCATCTAGATCTAAGTTGGATGCTTACAGGGGAGGCTTGGCAGGCGAACGTGGAGGTTGACGCGATGGTTGGAGAAATTGGCATGAAGCGATGAAAAGACGATGACTAGGTGAGAAGGTGCGGCGACAAAGTGGTGACTGGGAGAAACATGGGTGCCAATAATCAGGAGCTGAGGTGATGTGGCGAAGGGAGAGGATGCGAGTGGTCAGGAGGGGAAAACGACAACATCGTGGAAAATGACATGAAGAGGGAGTGGGGAACATGTGTAGGGAGATAATAGGGATTGACAAGATAGGGAGAAGGGACAGGAATACGAGAGTGTTAGTGGAAAACAAGTGGCAGAAGGAGCGGGTGATAGTAAGGGAGAGCGGTAAGCGGTCTACTTGGAGGGGGGGCTAGCGGTAAGAGGTATTGAGGGGGGGCGTCCGAGTTAACAAGGATGTGCCACAATAGTGGGGGGGGGGCACGCTCAAAAACTACCAACTTAGACTGCCCCCCATTAAAGGTAGAATGTTGGGGGTGGTATGATATGAATCTTGAGTTGTAGATCTGAGCGCGCCAAGATCAGTCGCTCATATTCACGCGCTTCTTACCACATCTCGCCAAAAGGTTACATCATTCATCTGACTTAGGATAGAAACCATTTTGTGGGTTTTTTGGCCACTTTCTTTCATTTCTTTTTCCAAAATGCCATTTCCTATAGAAAACGCCCTGATCAACAAGATGTGTTAACATAGTATTTTCTTCCTTTTTACCACAGTATGTAAGTGTTATTTATATTTATGATCAATGTAACATTATCATCCTATAGTGCAGAGTAAATAATCCATAAACAATGAACAATCACACATATGGATAGTACACCAGTATGTTTATGTGGAAACCCAATGTAGGTGAAAACCACATAATTCTTTTCTTATATTTCTTTAAGAATTACATTCATTGGAAGCACCAACTTCCTTTGTTCTCTAGCTACAACTGGAAGGAGACTCTGACCCCCTATATTTTCAGGATAAAACTTGAGGGAAGCTCCAACTCCCCAATTCTCTGGATACAACTAGAAGGATGCTACAACCCCCTATGTTCTCCGACTACAACCGGAAGGTGGATACAACCACCTATCCTTGCCTCATCTCGCTTCCCTGAAATATAAGTAAAATGATGAAACCACTGTAACATTTTCACTATGAGATATACCACTGTAAAATTGTACCAATCTATGTCAATAACATGTAACCAACCTATGCCATTTCCATTCAAGGAACCTGTACTTATACCATTCTTGTACCAACAAAATCCAACAAGTACATAACTTGTATGTGTTGTAGCTCGCGTATGTACGTGACCTTTTTGTATTGCAGCCCGTTTATGTACATGGCTTGTCTATACTGCATCCTGTGTATGCCTTCTAAAAGATAGATTTTTTCACTTTTGTTGAAACTCAGGCACTTTGTTGCCTCTTGTCAACTCAACCTACAACCTATCATTGTGTCCAACCTATAGTTGTTCCTTGTGCATACATCCTCATACATATCCCTTAACCAAGTGTATCTATATCTCTCTAGTCATGTGCATACAAGTATAAACATGAACAAGTATAATAACCCTCACATGGACTAGACACCAAACCCTTACTAATATACATCCTGAAACTTCACAAACAAGTATTCCACAAGCTCTTCACAACCAAAACCCTCCACCATGTACCAAGAATACTAGCTATACCTCAAATACTTGAACCAACGAAATGTATAAATGAATAATATCAAGTATACCAGCACTGTACTTTTGTAGAGATGACTTATACAATAAGTCCCATACAACTAGTAACCCCTCTAGGGAAAATCCTCAAACCCTCATATCCATATCTCATGTACACAACAAAATCCAACTAATCATAGAAATAAGACATATGTTTTGAACTAGTAGATAGATTTGTTGTACCTGATCACTGTAGACCTTCCTAGGAGATTTCTTTTAGACTTTGGAGACCTGCCACCTTGAGAAACTTACCCTTTCATGGATTCTTCCCACAAGTACATTCCCTGATCAACTATCAGGCTGTGTATGTACATGACTTCCTCCACTTCAACTCATGTATACCTCAAAACCTAGGGTTTTTTTCAATATTTTTTGTAACTCCAAAAAATTCGTCGTCAACCCTTCGTGCTCTCTAAAACTTGCATGACTTCATATGTATCAATGAGTACCTACAATAAACCTTTAACAATAATAGATATTCAATGTGCTCAATGGGTGCTAATAGGAGAGCATTTCTCTCTTATTTATACTTCCATGTAGCTACCTCAAGGGGTTACCTTCTAACCAACTTAACCCAATTTCCTTCTTTTAGGGCTAACCCACTTCTAACCACTTGTCCACTTCTAATCCACTTTTCTACAAATAGTAATTTCTCCACTTTTAGTTGCAACTAACTTATTTTTAATTATTTTGTTATTGCAACAAATTAACCCATGATTAACTCCTAGTTTCACCCACTTGACTAGTCAACTTCTTCTAGGGGCTTCTAGAATGACTTGACTTCTTTGACTTTCTAGATAACTCATGGGGGTTTTGTAACTTCACAAGGCCATAACTCTCTAACCATGAGGAGGTATGTGATGTTCCACATATCACCGGAAATGGAATGACATGTACTATTCATCTAGAATAGTTTTACCTAGAAATATACTAACCTTCATACCAATATACATCAAACAAAATTTAATTCTCTAACCATAATATTGGGGCTACTGGAATTTTCTACCAGACTTTCTTCAAGGGTTTATTAATGACAACGAACCCACCTATGATAAAAATAACAGACCCAAACAAGGATTTCATTGTGTGTATAGATGCCTCCAAGGAAGGACTCGGATGATTCCTCATGAAATAAGGGCATGTGATTTGTTACGAATATAGAAAAATAAATAAGCATGAAATGCATTATTTGACACCTAACTTAGAATTGGCTTCCATAGTGCATGCTTTGAAAATGTGGAGGCATTACCTCCTAGGAGGAAAATGTTTTCTCATGGCAGTCCATAGAGGGCAGAGATATTTGTTTGAACAGCCCAAACTAAATGCTAGAAAATCTATGTGGATGGATCTCCTTAGTGAATTTGATTTTGAAATAAAACACATTAAGGGAAAGGAGACTAGGTTGGTTGACACCCTAAGTGTTACACACCTAATTGTCACACCACCAAATGTCACACTAAAGTGTCATATATTCTAAACACCTAAGTGTCACACTTTTCCAATTGTCACACTTAAGAGTCAAAAGTTAGTCACCATGAGAAAAAGTATGTCATACTCCCTAGACAAGTTGAAAGGAAAATCTATCAGTTAGATGTCAAAATGATACCTTTTTCCTTGATATTTTTTCCTTAAATGAGTTTTTTCACTCCATTGCCCATATACAAGAAGCGATGATCTCTCCCCCAGAGTGTCCTAGGGAGATATAGTCGCCCTGTGCGCAATTATGGGGGGTAACTGAGGTTGTTGCAACCATTTTTTCTTGATTTTTGAGGTTTTAACCGAGAGTTTAAAGTTGGTTAAAGGATTGGTTCAAGCTATATCCTATTGATTGAGTCAAATCCTCTTGTTTATTGAGTAAAATCCTCTTTTGACCACATCCTCTCCTAAAAAATATCATGTGGTTTTGATACCTCAAATCCTATATAATGAAGTTCATAATTGAGTGAAAGGGAGGAGAATTTCATAGTATCATACTTTTGATTGTGTGAGATCCAAGGGGTTGGAACAAAGAGCTTGGAGGAGCCACTGCAACGTCAAACTTGAGATTATAAGTGCTTCGATTTTGTTGGCTTTCCATTAATACATAACTTGGCCTATTCCTCTCATGTCTATGCGTTCAAGTATATGCATGTATATTGTTGTTAAATTCATCATAGATAGATCTGTTTTCACTTAACAATATACTATGTGTTGTTCCCGAGTCTGTACTAAGGCTTAAAGTACAGTGTCAAGGCATCCGAAAGCATACAAAAGATTGATACAGGATTATACTTAACCTTTGGTATGAGAAACTAGAGTAGATTTCTACGTTCTCGTCGTCTAGCTTCCAATTGCTCTTGAGCAGTTATGTCACACTCAATGGCTGCCCATGATTGTTCCAATTCGTCCCGGGTATTCGCAGTTTTAAGGATTGTATCTAAGAGATTTAAAGCGATATGTATTTGACTAGATAATCCGGGTTGAATATTAGGTTGAGTTGCTACGGGAAAAGTCATTCAGTAACAGTTCCAGTATGGAAATGGTTTTTAAAGGGATCGTTTATTTGTTGTTTTAATTCGGACGAAATAAAGAAAACTTTTGCATAAAAAAAAACGAAATAAGAATGCAAATTGAAGGCCCTTTCCTGTAACTATGTTGTTTCCGATAAAAATAACGTGAGGTGGGAGAAAACATTAAGCTGTAGATGATGTGAAGTTCCTGTTAGTGGAAAAATCACGTATACACAGAAGAAGTAAATGACATAAACATAATTGACCTAGTGTAAATAAACATAAAATTCTGTAAGTGTAAATTGGTCTTACACCCGCTAATAGCTGGTGCAGAGGAAAGACAAGAGACAATTACAGAAAAAGATGCAAACCTTTCACCATAGTAGTGGTCGTACTAAATTAGAGTGATACACGTCAATTATGTAGAGAAAAATGAAAAGAAACAAAGAACATGACAAAACAAACTTGCAACACAGTCGTGACAGAATTGGGAATCTTCGAATTGCTTGTATTAACTCCTTTGATGCAAAAACTCTCTTACAGTTAGTACCCAAAAGTCCAGCCTTATTCTCTTCTTTTTGTGATCTATTTATACAAGATTGACCTCTCGGTTCGGAAGAGTGAAATTACTCCATCTATCCGAATCCATTTTCAAAAAGGTGCCAGGTGCTTGTTTTTGCTTAGATTTAATACACATGATACATTTGTCCCAAAAAATGAAATACAAGCTGTGAAGGCTTTGCATTGACAGCTGGGGGGAACGAGATAACTTCATTTCACCTATTCTATCTTCAAGAAGTGCTAGGTGCCTGTCCTTGCATGGATTCAGTGTACATGATACACTTGTCCACAAATTGGGTCACAAGCTGTGAAGGCTCGGCCTGACAACGGGCTTCGGCAAGATAACACTCTCGGGCCAACTGTGGAAGTTTATCATTTATTTGTATATCGACGAGCTCAAGGGCGCCAAGTTGTGCACTAGGCTGAATCAAATGTTTGTAGATTTGAGCCAGGTCTACCCTGTCCATCTTGGAGATTTCCACTGAATTTATGTCATTCCCCTCCTTTATGTCGAGAGAAATCCGATCTATATTCGTCTTCCTTAGCGCCTCTGTGTCACCTCCAATCTCTATCCCTAACTGCTCACCATTTATGTTATTGACGGCCTCTTCTAATGAATTTGCCACTTTTTGAGCCTTCTCTTTGCTTAAAGTAATATCCTGTTCCCAATTATTTAATAAGATATTACCCCTGGTTTGTTCGGCAATGGTGAGCCCAGGAGGCCCTGAAAACCTATTGTTGGTCGCTATCATTGCCTCTTGGAACGAGACCCGAGCAGCTTCTGCGTTCCTTTCTTTGTTAATCATATTCTCAGAGATTCGCTGAATTAACAAGCAGTCTTCTCGAATCTCTCCTACTTTGTTTAGTAGGCTCTGTTGAGCAGAGGAGATCTTTCTCTGGATATCAGTTGCTCGAGATTTAACGATCTCGATGTCAACCGCCTTGCTTTCTGCGACTTCCAACTGATTTTGCAGCTGTGTAATCGTATCCCTCTGCTAGCCTGATTGTACCTGACCATCTCGGATTGTAGAATTTGCTTGTTCCAGTTTGGTCTTGAGGACTTCAATTTCTTTCTTGTCAGCCAATCGGGCCAACTCGATTTCTCCGCTTGCTTGACTCTTAGCGCTTTCTGCTGCTGAAGCCACCCTGGCCTCAATAGTCTTGATCAAGCAATTTTTCGCTTTGAGCTGCTTCTTTAGCATTTCGACCGAGAATTGATTTGTCGTCGCATACGCTCCTAGCGTTCCTACAATTTCCATGGCAAATTCATCCTTCTTTTTATTCATCCCATCGGTCATCACTTTGAATTTTTTACCAGTGGACTCTCCCTCTTGGTAAAATTATCACTTTACTACAGCTTTCCTCTTTTTGTCAAAAAACAATTCATTAGGAAGGAGTTCCTCTGCCCTTATAGGCCTCAGTTCTTCACCAAAAATCCATCCTTCCTGTATGTTTCCTTGCGTTGACTGCAAAGGGGTGACAGAGGTGATGGGTGCCCTGATTTGCTTCGTCGTTTTCCCTAGTGTGATTAGTGGATCTTTCTCTTTCAGGGAATCAGAAGTCTTAGTCCCCACCTCCGGTTTCTGAGTTTTCGGTGGGTCTATGTCTTTTATTTTCACCTCAGGACTATGCTCCCTGGGAGGATCAGTAATCTCTTTTTGTGTTTCAGGATTCTCCTCCTGCTCAGGACTCTTCTTCTTTTCTGGATTCTTCTCCTGCTCAGGATTCTTCTTCTTGTCTGGATTCTTCTCCTGCTCAGGACTCTTCTCTCACTCAGGACTTTTTCCCTGTTCGGGATTATGTTCCTGCTCTCCTTCCTGACATTTTTCGGGATTAGAAGTCTACCCCACAGAACTTTCGGCCTCCTTTTATTTATCCTTAGAAAGTCCCAAACCTCCCAACACAACGGGAAGGCATCTTTTCCTATGTTCTTGAAATTTTAAAACAGAAGCTCTGTATGTGGGTGCTAGGGATCCGATTCTAAATTGCACCTCTGAATAGGACCTCGCCCCTAGGAAAACATCATTCGAGGGTGAAAATTCATGTTCAAACCTCTTCAATCCACAATTTCCCAAATGAGCACTTACAATTCCCTGGGGATCATGCTTTTTGTACTCGATAGAGACTAGGCTCAAGTCTTCAATGGCTGTAGCCTCAGCTTTAGCATGTCCGAAATCTAATAATGAATATGAATTCAGCCGAATAGGGAAAGATGGCCATACCTTCTTGGCCGACGCTTTGAGCTCTTTGATCACTCCGCCGATTATTGTTTGCCAAGCAATCTCGCGACAGGCTAGCTTGTCGGGGATGAATTTTGGGAGCGCCAGAGGAGGAACAGTGGCTCTGAAAAATCTCAAATAGGAGAATTATTCCTCTACGTACCAGTCTGCGATACGGTTCAAATTCGCAACAATGCTATCAGAGATGCGGGGTGGTGTAAGACCAAAAATGGCGACGTGCAGGGGTACCATCACCCAATTGAAAATCTCATAAATAAAGTTATTTGCGTTATTTTCCCACAACTTATCATGGTACTCATGTACAGTTTTTTCCTCGGTTGGACTCCAAGCCCAATTCATCAGAGGAAAAGGCGTCAGGGAGCATATAGCATCCATGATATACACAGCCATGTAGAATCTGGATGGTTTCCCGGCTGCTTTTTTCTCCTGGTACTCGATGATCCTGTTGGAAAAACTATCGGAGAGCATTTTTGCCCAATTAAAGGAGGAACCTTCTGTTACTCGATAGATGAGAGGTACCCACTGGACGTAAAAATGCACGGTATCCTCCCAGCCGAAAAGCCAACAAGTCATCATCGCCACATACATATAGTTTGGCTCCAACGAAGAAATTGAATACACACCCTTATCGTTCACTCTGAATGTCGAGGAACAAGACACCCAATCCTTTATCAAGCCTCACATGGTTTTGTCAAATTCTTCGCACTCCTTCCTTTTGAAGTCTGCCAGGAATTCTTTACCATATGTGTGCTCATAGGTTGGTGGGAGCTTATACATAGACTGGATATGTTCGGGCCTAAAAGTCCCAATCATGGCTTGTCGGTCATTTAAGATAGTTCTGGAAGACAGGTCGATGTGATCCAATGCCCATCGGATCATGTCATAGTATGGGAGAAACCGAGGTCTGGTCGCAACCAGGTGCATCCCCGACTGAACAATTGTCTTATACTTAGTGTTCAGGTCATCCTTCACAATATCATAGTTATAGTCATCAGAGTCTGAACAGTTTACCAGCTCGGATTGTAGAATGTTTGAAATAGATGACCAGGTGGATACTGAGCCACTCGTCCAGGGCGAAGTATCTGAGACGTTTTCCGGACCCTGTGCCGCAACCTCGACGTTTGCTTTCGTTGCTCTCCTTGGCGCCATAGCTGAAGCTTGTTGTTTTTCTCTCCTGCAGTAGACCTGTGTATACATGCAGAAATGAGTATCCTCGGGGAAAGGCAAGCTCTATGCGTTAATGAGAAATGTTTTTAAAAAGTAAAACGACATCTCGTATATATTTGAAAATCATGTACCTTTCACATAAGTCTGTCAAATCGCGAATAAAACCAAATTTATTGAAAAAATCTGATCTTATTTTCTTCGTGGATTTACCCTAATTTCCCATTAATGTCATGAATATTGGGTGGCTTGACAGGTACTCGGGTTATGGAAAGTAAATAAATAAATACCTCGTGAGGTGTGCCAACCTTGAAGCGCGGGACGTATTTCATTTAATTTTAAAGTATTACAAATCTTAACGACTTAAAAACTTTCTCGCTTTTCGTTGCATCGCGAACTTTGTTTTCGCGTTTTGACCCTTTAACTCGTGATACTGCGAGGGCCGATTTTAATGTAATCAATGGTAATCGTGATTGGCGGATCCTTAATGATATGATTAACTTAATCGCCATATCGTGACTCGGGAATTCGAAGACAAATTTTTAGGAGAGTGATATGCCGAGTCGCGATATCGCGATGCGGCGACAATTAAGGGTCAAATTAAAAGAAGGAAATCTTAGATTAGGCGATTAATTAATATCTCTATGATTTTGTCGCAACTTCGGGAATCGGGGTTTTGGACACCTTAAATTTATGAAAGAAAGTGCCGAGCGGCGATGTGCCGAGAACCAAGTTTAACCGTGGTTGGTTTTTTACCCTCGGTTCTTGACTAAGGTTATCAAAAGATTATCGCGTTCTCAGCTCTCGGGGTTGTAAAAACAGTAATTTAGGGTCGACGAATGTCGAGGTACGAAACCCCGACGATGTCTAAACAAAGGCTAAAGTTTTTATACTATTCTTTGCCTTGGATGAAAATTAGAACTGAGTTCACATTCTCGCGACTCGGGACTTGTGACTTAAAAAATCAAAGTGTCCGACTTGCGATATCCGACTTGCGACATTCCAAAATAAAACAAAAAGGCAATCATATTGGCGAAAAATGGATCTTTTCTTTTGAAAGTGAAAAAGCCTCGCTATTCAGATGACGAGATTTAAGAGTCTTATGATTTCGGAAGGAGAAGAAGAACAACTTTAAATTTCAAGTATCAAACGTTGAAAACTGCACGAGGTGAAAAAACAAGGGTGGCTCCAACATAGGCTCCAACTAGGGATCTCGCTTCCCTGTGAGGCGGGAAGAACAGTATACCAAGTGCCAAAATTGGGTAAATGGAGTCATAGGCTAAAATCAAAGAAAAAATCCAAGGAAAAAGAGAGAAAGGGGGAAAAAAGCTTTCGCTTGGTAACCCAGAAACTTTTTCGAACTCAGATTCTCTTTCCAAAGACAGCTAAAGTCACCTTCGCAATTTTCTCTTTCACACTATTAAGTTTGGGGAACGCTTCCAGACAGTCGTAACTGCCCTAGGATATTCAACAGGTCTCGTGATTCTCAGCTTGCATCAAAGAATGATATTATATAATCTAAAAAAGGGGAGTCCCGTCGGAATTTGGGGAAATGATCCGGTTTTCAGAAAGCATTGATTCCCAGAGTTAATTGATGTTTATGTATAACAGCCTTACAGATCTCTCAGACATTGCTTCACTACCAGTGAGCCTGTTCAGTACCCCGGTGAAGTTGTCTGACCCTTTTTCACTGAATTTCTTTTCACCACTTCGGAAAATATTTATGCGTTTAAATGATAAGACGAGGGCAATCATTTCTGAATTTCCTTTCATCGTCTTAATGGACTAGGTGGGGGAAATCATTTCTGAATTTCCTTTCACCACCTATCTCAGTATTTTATTTTTAAAACACGAAGATGGGAGCAATCAATTTATATCAGGGATGAGATCTGTGTAATATTTTTTATCAGAGGTCTGTCAACTTATTTTGATTACTCGGTATCAACCTTCCTTTGACCCTCACAAGACCTTTAGTTCTTAGGGAGACAGGGGAGAATAATAAAATTTAAAGGAACATCTTGTTTAAGCAAGCTTTGATTTTCCGGACGCTATTGAAAAATCTAGGAAAGTTAGGATCACTATAGGCGTTCCTTAGCTTAGCAGAGGATCAAGTAGTTGTGAAAACCAGCTTTCTTATTAAGATATGCTTCGGAATCCCTGGGGTTTGAAACGAAAAACCCTTTATCCCTTCCCAAATGCTTGGGAATATAGTGACTCACTAAAGTTAGGCCCCAAAATAAACAGAAAACAAGGCAGCAATCAAATGGTTTAATATCAAAAAGATCACAACAATTCTGGACTAGTCTTCAAATGCATTTGGGAATGAAAATTATGACTGACTACATTTTGGGTTTAATCCATCATTCAAATTTAGTATGAAGACCATCGAGCCAAAAATAGTCCTGTAATCTAATCTTTTATATTGCAGTTTGAACAATATTACCTCATATTGCTAAAACAACCTTTCATGACTTGTGTATCGAAAAAACTCACCTTTGTCTTTTCAATTTCCTCGTGGACTATGAATTTTCATATGTATCACCTGTTTTATGTTGTCCTAGCTCCAACACTGATCTGCACCTTATGTCTTGAGCTAGTTTCGCCTACAGCTGGAATCCTGAAAAAACAAATACGAATTGGTTTAAAATGCATCGAGAGTCTATGAAGGAAAACCAAAAATTAAAAGTAAATGCTTGAGAAAAAACATAAATATGTACAAAAATTCATAATAAAAATTATTTATTTACAATTATANTATATATATATATATATATATATATATACAATTTCTTATTTTTCATTTTATTTTATTTCCTTTTTCATCCGACGACTGTCAAGTCATGTAATGCTTTAGATATCGCCCATTGACGGGGGCACTGAGAACTTCTCCATCAATATTTTCCAGGAGAAAGGAATTTTTTCCTTCTGGAGTCGAGACCCTGAATGGTCCATACCAAAGGTAGTCAAATTTGCCATGCTTCACGGCTTCTTCCCTTCTCACATCCCATCTTAACACCAAGTCACCTGGGAAGAACTCTCTGTCCTTTGCTTTGAGATCGAACAATGCTTACATATCGTCCTGGTATTTCTGCATTCTCTCATCAATCTCCACTCTGAGCTGTTGAACCTCAATCAGTTAGTTAATTCTTCTGGTTACATGATTGTTCTCTTCGTTTTGATCCTACCATAATTTCATCACTGGCAATGCTAAGTTAATAGGAAGAACCACCTCGGTCCCATATACCATCTGAAAAGGTGAAATGCCAATAGACCTTTTAGTGCTGATGCGGTTTGCCCACAATGCGTGCTTTAAATGGACATGCCAGGACTTCTTGTTTTCGTTCAGTACTTTTTTTATTACGTTTACCAGGCTCTTATTAGACGATTCAGCCATCCCATTTCCCTCAGGGTAATAAGCAGTGGAATGGCCGAGAATGATACTGTACTTTTGGAAAAAGTCGACCATAGCCATGGATTTGAAAGCCTGGGCATTGTCAGTGACGATCTTTCGGGGACATCCGAATCTTGATAATATGTTATCTTCCAAGAAGTCGATCACCACCGAGTTTGTTGCCCTTTTAGATGGAATTGCTTCCACCCATTTTGTAAAATAATCAGTGGTCATTAAGATCCATTTGTGCTGAGCACTGGAATGGGGATTAATTTCCCCTATGAAGTCTAATCCCCATTGTTGGAATGGGGCTTCAGTTTTGACTGGAACGAGTGGTAATGCAAGGAGTTTCTGCTTACCAGCGAATACTTGACACGAGTGACAGGCACGTACTTTGGCATTAACATCCGAAAATAGTTTTGGCCAATAGTATCTGGCCCTCAGGATCTTGTAAGCCGTGGCTCTCCATGCATGGTGTCCTCCACAGATTCCTTCATGGAATTCCTCTATGACCCATGGAGTTTCTATCTCAACCAGACAGACCAGTAAGAACCCGAGTGGATCCTTCCAGTATAGTTGATTTTCTGAGATGCAATACTTTACAGCATGGAGTTTTAGAGTTCTGTATTTGGATGATGTTAGTCCATTTGGACATTTCAGGCTTAACAAATAGAAAACTATATTTTTATACCAGCCTAATGACGTGAATTTTTCTTCAACCTTGTTTGGATATGTCTGGTCATCTGACTCTTGCAAGTGTGTATCTTCGTCTCCTCCTTGGAGACAATTGATGTCAAGATCTCCAAGGTTCGACTCAGCCAGGAGTTTGGCCAAACCCTTTCCTTTTATTAATTTAGTTGGCTTGATTTCTAGATCAAATTCTTGTATTTTAGCGAGCCAGCACCCTCGTTTTCCATCACTATCTGGTTGTACCAATATATCCTTCACAGCACTAGTTGGTACATACGCGATAAGTTTTTAATGCAGAACGTAAGTCCTGAATGATTTTAGCGCTTTCACCGTCGCGTATGCCCGTTTTTATATTATATCGTATTTTATCTCGGCGTCTCTAAGGCTCTTGCTAAAAAATGTGATCGTGCGTTCGAAGCCTCCATCATATTTTTGCAGCAACACCGCGATGATAGTATGTTCGGAAGCGAATGAGAAGATGAGAAAATCTCTCAAATAATCAGGGCTTGTTAACACAGGTGCCTCGCTGATGACTTTTTTGATACGCTCGAATGACGCTTTGGCCTCGGTCGTCCAATTTACTCTGCTATATTTCTTTAGCATTGTTGTGATCAATTTGACAATCTCAGCGAAGTTTTTTATAAACCTTCGCAAGAAATTTATTGTTCCTAAGAAAGCTTGAATTTCTTTAACATTTCTAGGAATCCTGATAGTTTGTATCGCTTCAACCCTCTTAGGATCAATCTTGATCCCATATTTAAATACGATATTACCTAGAATCTTACCTTCCTGCATAGCGAAATGTGATTTCTTTGGGTTCAAAGACAGACCATATCTGCGGCATTTTTCGAAAGTTTGTTTTAAATGGACCAAATGTTCTTCATCGGTTTTAGAAAAAAACCGTCAAATCGTCAAGGTAGATTACTACAAACTTATTTCTTTCCCCAATGAAAGCGATATCCATAGCGCACTGGAAGGTAGCCCCTGCATTCATTAAACCAAAAGGCATTTTATCATACATGAATGTACCCCATGGTGTGGTAAAGGCAGTTTTTTCTTTGTCTTGCTCGTTCATGGCAATTTAGTTGTACCCAGAAAACCCATCTATCATAGACATACGATTTGCCCCAACTACCCTTTCTAGGATGTGGTCCATTTTAGGAAGTGGATAATTATCTTTAAGAGAGGACCTATTCAAGTTCCAGAAATCTACACACAGTCTAATTTCTCCGTTCTTTTTCCTGACTGGGACCAAATTTGCTATCCAGTCTGAGTATCTTAGAGGTACAATTATTTTTGCGTCTAAAAGCTTCTTAACCTCCTTTTCAATAATAGGCAACAAAATGGGGTTAAACTGTCTGAGCTTCTATCTAAAAGGTTTAACTCTGGGTTTCAAAGGTATCTTCTGCTCAATTATAGAAGTATCATATGTTCGAAGCTCATCATAGGACCAGGCGAAAACATCTTTATACTATTTGAGTAAGTCTCTATACTGGTATTTTACCTTGGGGGGGAGGAATTTAGATATTTTTACGATTCTGGCTTCTTTTCCAGTTCCTATGTCACAATCCTCCACTTCTTCTGGTTGGGGTTGCAAAGTGTATTTCACAGGTATGTCGTTCTGATCGAAGAGTCTTTCCAAAGGAATTAAGCCTTTCGGGATTTGGTTATTTTTGAGGACCAACATGCGATGATCGGCTATTTTTTCTCAGAAAGTTTCAGGATCTTCATCTTCTTGCATGACCCACATCGGGTCGTTTTGGTTTTCTTGATCTGGATGGGTTTCAGAGAACTCGCCTATTGCTATAAGAAATTTCTGAATTTGTTCGTCATCTTCAAAAACTTGCCAGTGTTGGACATTGTCTGGTATAGAGGGTTTATATCTGATTTCAATATGATATTTCAGTTTAACATTCGTGGGAGGGAAAAAATTCGAAGCTGCCTTAGCCAATGCGTCAGCATGTAGATTCTCTATGCGAGGAATAAAATGGACTTTTATAGATGAGAAAAAATTCTCCATCAAATCCCAAGCACAATTTCTGTATGTCCTTAGTCTAGGATGTTTGGCTTGGTATTGTCGGTTTACTTGTTTTACTATCAATTCAGCGTCACCGTAAACCTCCAAATTTTTTATGTTTAACTTCTTGGCTGCCTCTAAACCTAAGATTAATGCTTCATACTCGCACATGTTGTTGGTGTAATCTATGTCCCACTGCAAGCGGTATGAGAAAGGAACGGTAAACTTACCTTCAGGTGCTATCAAAAGTATGCCAACACCATCTCCATCAGAAGATGAAGCACCATCGAAGTACATCCTCCAGAGACCACTTTTGCATAGTTCTTCAGTCAAGGGGCTAAGCTCTTCTTGCTTCATATCAAGTTCTTCTGGACATCCATTTAAACCATCATCGAAAGACAATATGCAATTTCCCAGATCTTGGTCCGCAACATAAATGGGA
>ML788754.1:230467-263433 GCA_009831015.1 Picea engelmannii | reverse complement strand
AATGACATAAACATAATTGACCTAGTGTAAATAAACATAAAATTCTGTAAGTGTAAATTGGTCTTACACCCGCTAATAGCTGGTGCAGAGGAAAGACAAGAGACAATTACAGAAAAAGATGCAAACCTTTCACCATAGTAGTGTTCGTACTAAATTACAGTGATACATGTCAATTATGTTGAGCAAAATGAAAAGAAACAAAGAACATGACAAAACAAACTTGCAACACAGTCATGACAGAATTGGGAATCTTCGAATTGCTTGTATTAACTCCTTTGATGCAAAAACTCTCTTACAGTTAGTACCCAAAAGTCCAGCCTTGTTCTCTTCTTTTTGTGATCTATTTATACAAGATTGACCTCTCGGTTCGGAAGAGTGAAATTACTCCATCTATCCGAATCCATTTTCAAAAAGGTGCCAGGTGCTTGTTTTTGCTTAGATTTAATACACATGATACATTTGTCCCAAAAAATGAAATACAAGTTGTGAAGGCTTTGCATTGACAGCTGGGGGGAACGAGATAACTCCATTTCACCTATTCTATATTCAAGAAGTGCTAGGTGCCTATCCTCGCATGGATTCAGTGTACATGATACACTTGTCCACAAATTGGGTCACAAGCTGTGAAGGCTCGGCCTGACAAAGGGATTCGGCAAGATAACACTCTCGGGCCAACTGTGGAAGTTTATCATTTATTTGTATATCGACGAGCTCAAGGGCACCAAGTTGTGCACTAGGCTGAATCAAATGTTTGTAGATTTGAGTCGGGTCTACCCTGTCCATCTTGGAGATTTCCGCTGAATTTCTGTCATTCCCCTCCTTTATGTCGAGAGAAATCCGATCTATATTCGTCTGCCTTAGCGCCTCTGTGTCACCTCCAATCTCTATCCCTAACTGCTCACCATTTATGTTATTGACGGCCTCTTCTAATGAATTTGCCACTTTTTGAGCCTGCTCTTTGCTTAAAGTAATATCTTGTTCCCAATTCCTTAATAAGATATTACCCCTAGTTTGTTCGTCAATGGTGAGCCCGGGAGGCCCTGAAAACCTATTGTTGGTCGCTATCACTACCTCTTGGAAAGCGACCCGAGCAGCTTTTGCGTTCCTTTCTTTGTTAATCAGATTCTCAGAGATTCGTTGAATTAACAAGCAGTCTTCTCGAATCTCTCCTACTTTGTTTAGTAGGCTCTGTTGAGCAGAGGAGACCCTGCTCCGGATATCAATTGCTCGAGATTTAATGATCTCGATGTCAACCACCTTGCTTTCTATGACCTCCAACTTATTCTGCAGTTGTGTAATCCTATCCCTCTACTGGCCTGATTGTACCCGACCATCTCGGATTGTAGAATTTGCCTGTTCCAGTTTGGTCTTGAGGACTTCAATTTCTTTCTTGTCGGCCAATCGGGCCAAATCGATTTCTCCGCTTGCTTGAATCTTAGCGCTTTCTGCTGCTGAAGCCACCCTAGCCTCAAGAGTCTTGATCAAGTGATTTTTCGCTTTGAGCTGCTTCTTTAGCATTTCGACCGAGAATTGATTTGCCGTCGCATATGCTCCTAGCGTTCCTGCAATTTCCATGGCAAATTCATCCTTCTTTTTATTCATCCCATCGGTCATCACTTTGAATTTTTTACCAGTGGACTCTCCCTCTTGGTAAAATTCTCTCTTTACTACAGCTTTCCTCTTTTTGTCAAAAAAGAATTCATTAGGAGGGAGTTCCTCTGCCCTTATAGGCCTCAGTTCTTCACCAAAAATCCATCCTTCCTATATGTTTCCTTGCGTTGACTGCAAAGGGGTGACAGAGGTGATGGGTGCCCCGATTTGCTTCATCGTTTTCGCTGGTGTGTTGAGTGGATCTTTCTCTTTCGGGGGATCAGAAGTCTTAGTCCCCGCCTCCGGTTTCTGAGTTTTCGGTGGGTCTGTGTCTTTTATTTTCACCTCGGGACTATGCTCCCTGGGAGGATCAGTAATCTCTTTTTGTGTTTCAGGATTCTCCTCCTGCTCAGGACTCTTCTTCTTTTCTGGATTCTTCTCCTGCTCGGGATTCTTCTTCTTTTATGGATTCTTCTCCTGCTCAAGACTCTTCTCTCACTCGGGACTTTTTCTCTGTTTGGGATTCTGTTCCTGCTCTCCTTCCTGACGTTTTTCGGGATTAGAAGTCTTCCCCACAGAACTTTCGGCCTCCTTTTCTTTATCCTTAGAAAGTCCTAAACCTCCCAACACAATGGGAAGGCATCTTTTTCTATGTTCTTGAAATTTTAAAACAGAAGCTTTGTCTGTGGGTGCTAGGGATCCGATTCAAAATTTCACCTCCGAATAGGACCTCGCCCCTAGGAAAACATCATCAGAGGGCGAACATTCATGTTTGAACCTCTTCAATCCACAATTTCCCAAATGAGCACTTACAATTCCCTGGGGATCATGCTTTTTGTACTCGATAGAGACTAGGCTCAAGTCTTCAATGGCTGCAGCCTCAGCTTTAGCATGTCTGAAATCTAATAATGAATATGAATTCAGCCGAATAGGGAAAGATGGCCATACCTTCTTGGCCGACGCTTTGAGCTCTTTGCTCACTCCGCCGATTACTGTTTGCCGAGCAATCTCGCGACAGGCTATATTGTCGGGAATGAATTGTGGGAGCCCCAGAGGAGGAACAGCAGCTCCGAAAACTCTCAAATAGGAGAATTCTTCCTCTACGTACCAGTCTGCGATACGGCTCAAATTCGCAGCAATGCTATCAGAGATGCGGGGTGGTGTAAGACCAAAAATGGCGACGTGCAGGGGTACCATCACCCAATTGAAAATCTCATAAATAAACTTATTTGCGTTATTTTCCCACAACTTATCATGGTACTCATGTACAGTTTTTTCTTCGGTTGGACTCCAAGCCCAATTCATCAGAGGAAAAGGCGTCAGGGAGCATATAGCGTCCATGATATACGCATACATGTAGAATCCAGATGGTTTCCCGACTGCTTTTTTCTCCTTGTACTCGATGATCCTGTTGGACAAACTATCGGAGAGCATTTTTGCACAATTGAAGGAGGAACCTTCTGCTACTCGATAGATGAGAGGTACCCACTGGACGTAAAAATGCACAGTATCCTCCCAGCCGAAAAGCCGACAAGTCATCATCACCACATACATATAGTTTGGCTCCAACGAAGAAATCGAATACACACCCTTATCGTTCACATTGAATGTCGAGGAACGAGACACCCAATCCTTTATCAAGCCTCGCATGGTTCTGTCAAATTCTTCGTACTCCTTCCTTTTGAATTCCGCCAGAAATTCTTTACCATATGTGTGCTCATAGGTTGGTGGGAGCTTATACATAGACTGGATATGTTCGGGCCTAAAAGTCCCAATCATGGCTTGTCGGTCATTTAAGATAGTTCTAAAAGATAGGTCGACGTGATCCAATTCCCATCGGATCATGTCGTAGTATGGGAGGAACCGAGGTCTGGTCGCAACCAGGTGCATCCTCGACTGAGCAATTGTCTTATACTTAGTGTTCAGGTCGTCCTTCACAATATCATAGTTATAGTCATCAGAGTCTGAACAGTTTACCAGCTCGGATTGTAGAATGTTTGAAATAGATGGCCAGGTGGATACTGAGCCACTCGTCCGGGGTGAAGTATCTGAGACGTTGTCCGGACCCTATGCCGCAACCTCGATGTTTGCTTTCACTGCTCTCCTTGGCGCCATAGCTGAAGCTTGTTGTTTTTCTCTCCTGCAATAGACCTGTGTATACATGCAGAAATGAGTATCCTCGGGGAAAGGCAAGCTCTATGCGTTAATGAGAAATGTTTTTAAAAAGTAAAACGACATCTCGTATATATTTGAATATCATGTACCTTTGACATAAGTCTGTCAAATCGTGAATAAAACCAAATTTATTGAAAAAATCCGATCTTATTTTCTTCGTGGATTTACCCTAATTTCCCATTAATGTCATGAATATTGGGCGGCTTGACAGGTACTCGGGTTATGGAGAGTAAATAAATAAATACCTCGTGAGGTGTGCCAACCTTGAAGCGCAGGACGTATTTCGTTTAATTTTAAAGTATTACAAATCTTAACGACTTAAAAACTTCCTCACTTTTCGTTGCATCGCGAACTTTGTTTTCGTGTTTTGACCCTTTAACTCGCGATACTGCGAGGGTCGATTTTAATGTAATAAATGGTAATCGTGATTGGCAGATCCTTAATAATATGATTAACTTAATCACCATATCGTGACTTAGGAATTTGAAGACAAATTTTTAGGAGAGTGATATGCCGAGTCGTGATATCGCGATGCGGCGACAATTAAGGGTCGAATTAAAAGAAGGAAATCTTAGATTAGGCGATTAATTAATCTCGCTATGATTATGTCGCAACTTCGCGAATCGGGGTTTTGGACACCTTAACTTTATGAAAGAAAGTGCCGAGCAGCGATGTGCCGAGAACCAAGTTTAACCATGGTTAGTTTTTTACCCTCGGTTCTTGACTAAGGTTATCAAAAGGTTATCGCATTCTCGGATCTCAGGGTTGTCAAAACAGTAATTTAGGGTCGATGAATGCCGAGGCGCGAAACCCCGATGATGTCTAAACAAAGGCTAAAGGTTTTATACTATTCTTTTCCTTGGACAAAAATTAGAACCGAGTTCGCATTCTCGCGACTCGGGACTTGTGACTTAAAAAATCAAAGTGTCCGACTTGCGATATCCGACTTGCGACATTCCAAAATAAAACAAAAAGGCAATCATATTGGCGAAAAATGGATCTTTTCTTTTGAAAGTGAAAAAGCCTCGCTATTCAGATGACGAGATTTAAGAGTCTTATGATTTCGGAAGGAGAAGAAGAACAACTTTAAATGTCAAGTATCAAACGTTGAAAATTGCGCGAGGTGAAAAAACAAGGGCGGCTCCAACACTATGGAAGAAGGAGTTTTTTCTTTGTTCTTTACAAGTCTTTTCTTGCGCCTAGGAGCTTGGACACCAAGGTCAAAGGCTGGAGTAGCGAGGACAACCGATGTAAAAAGGTAAGTCATCCATCTCTTCCTTCTCATTCTAATTGTTGAAATAGGTCTAAGAGGAAAGTAGTTCATCATTTGCTTTCTTCTATCTTGGATAAAGAGGGGTCTTGATCCAAGGGGGGTTTCACTTGTCCGCAGGGGGAACTTCACCATAATATAAAATTGGTGAATCCATTGGGGAACAAACTCTTTAGTCTTTCCTTGGTATTTACTAGCCTTTTGAGTCTTGCTTGTTACTTGATCTTTGTGATTTTTATGCTTGTTATTTGATTTCTTCCCTTTCCTCACTATTATTGGGAAGCTCACTAAGTCAAACACTGATCCAAGCAAAAAAAAAAAAAATTCACCATTCTCACGACTTTATCCCTCCCCATAAGATACTATAGGGAGATAATACCTTGTTTATCGCCTCCCCACAATGGCTTAGGGAGCGATATTCTCCCTGTCTACATGGTTATAGGAGCGATAGTCTCTGTTTCGAGTGAATTTGAAGGTTATTTTTCTTTTTGTTTGTCAGTGATTTGTATCAGAACCTTTTGTTAGGATCCTCCTTCCTTGATTAAAGTTTTGGTTGTGATTTTTTTTTTTATTATAACATGTTTTGTTACCTCTTTTGAGCTTGCATTTTACATTTTCTTTGACTCATATATGAAACACCTTTTTCATTCAAAGAGTAGTTCATGTTTCTTGCATTGATGTTTTACTTGTAATTTGAGGTTTCACAAAGTGATGTCCCTTTACTTTGCATTTTGGGTTCTTGTTTGAACAAGTGTTGAAGGCATCTTTGTTTGGATTCTTTTAATTCTTGTTTTCTTGTTTTCTTCACCTTATTTTGGGTTCTTTGCAAGTGTCATTGAATCTTTTCATTTTGAAAGCAAAAGCAAAATAAGAGTCTATTTTGGGTTTTCATGAAATTTGAAAAGAAGAAAACAAATTATTTGCATCCTCATTTCATAATTGGAGTGTTTTGGTACATGTTTTAAAAAATCTTGTCTTTATTTGGGATTTCATAAACATTGATTTGATAGTTTGGCATTTTAGTGAAAGATGCATGCTATTGGGTGTTTATTTTCATTAAGAAGAAAGATATATCTTCTCCTTTCCTCAGATAGAATTCATTGAAAGAAAAATATTTGTGTTTCATTCTTTCTGCATGGTTTTGGAGTCAAGTCAATGCATCATCACTTTCACCTTCGTACACCATTTTGAGTAAGAAAAACCAATAATCAACCAACGCACTTAATAAAATTAATTAGACAATTTTCACTTTATAGCACAATAATAGTAGTATAAGGATAGGGCCTTTAGATTAGGGTGAAGTGAGTAAATTATCCAAGGCTACTAAATGAAACTGTAGAATACTAAAGAGAGTAAAAATACATTAGTAGGAATTAATGTTAGTCAGGAAATCTCCTCTCACACATGAGTAAAAAATGAGGTCAAGCAAAGCGATCAGTTTGAGATTTCCCCTCTTCCAATTGCCTAGTGGTACTATTGCAAGTTTGGGTATTTGAAGAGTGGAAAGTACTTGGGGTGACACCACTTCTTCTTATTTTTTGGATTGTGGATTTATGTCCGGTATTCCAGGGCCTATTTTCTAGTCTTGATTTTTTATTGTACCCCCTTGACCGCTCGTTGTGAATTGGTAAAATTAGAGACCTCTCCTAGGATTCCACACATGCGGCTGCAAGGGGGGTTCCTTGTGGTACCTGCGACAGACGATCAATATCATCTTCAACGAACCAGGAGGGTATTTTCCTTCGGGCTCTTACTTGCACCTTGGGGAACTTTTTTGTGAAGATTATTGTAATTGTTGCTCATATCTTTGTTGACAATCTTATATCCCATCACCGAAATATCCTTTAATATATTGTTTTCTTGGTTGATTAGTTTTAGATTTCTTATGGGTGTGTTCTTTCGACATTCGTAGTTGGCCTTAGGGATCGTTATTTCTATTATAATTTCACCGTGGTTGACCAAGGTCTAAGAAGATATCATAGAATGCAAGGGTTGGGTCCTGAAGAACACAATATTCCACACAACCCTTACAAAAAAGGAACTCTTAACGAATAATTTGGTTCTAGAGATGGGAGCATAGCTCCCGCAAGTGATCAACTTGAAGGGGCGGTTGAAACTGTTGAGGAAGGAAATGTTTTCACTCCAAATCCCCTTGATGAACTACCATTGACACAACATATTGATTATTTTTCTTCTTACCACTACTTCAGTAGGCAATCTTTTGGCATTGATACAACAACACTTGATTACACAGATGGAATAGTGATTCCCCTAATGGACCCTAAGATAACTTCTTTGGAACACATCACTACTACTGGAACTTCTCCTTTGTGGGGAATGTTGTTGACCCATGTTAACCATCACAACCACCTGTGAAAACAACTTCTATTCCCATCTCTCTAGATTCACATATGTAAACACCAAGTTCTTTACTTGGACGTTCTATACCTTGTCCATTTAGTCAGGTGGCCAATAGTGTTGTTGCCTTGGGCCTTACGACAAGTAGCTTGATTTTCCCTCATCCATTCAAGTAGGTAATACCATGATAGTTATACCAATTGTTCATGCTACACAATTTGTTCATCCTACACAAATTGTTCCAATGGGAATTTATTCTATACCTCACACTGGGGGGCAAGTTACAACTGGGGGGAAATGATCGACTGCTGGGCCATATTCAACATGGGGGAAAAAACCACCATGGGGGAAACAACCACCTTGGGGAAAACAACCACCTTGGGGAAAACAACCACTTTGGGGGAAACAACCAGCTGGGGGGAAACATTCAGCTAGGGGAAAATAGCCAACTGAAGGGAAACCTTCAGCTTTAAGACAACAACTAGTTTGGGGGTAGAAACCATTTGGGGAAAAACAACCAGTTTGGGGTAAACAAATAGTTGGAGGGGAATAATCATCTTGGGGACAACAAACAATTGGGGGAAAACCTTTAGATGTGGGTCAAAAACCATTTTGGGGGGAATCCCTTACTAGAAACCAATCTCAACCAATATCAACCTTGGGGGAAAAGCATTCTGGAAGGCCCAACAGGTCTTTATACTAGCCTACCGAATCTGGGAGTTGCAAACACTCCTTGGGGTCAACCTAATCCGATAGACATCCCTACGCAAGGAGATTTTCCTACTCAACCTATGAACCCCGTGTTTCCAACTCACCAACCCTCTCAACAATAATATATGGGAGGACCATCAGGTTTTGTGATTCCATCACAATATGTATATGGTCCTACTGGTACTTCGATGCCACATCAGTACTACCAGTATTCACAACCAAACCGACAACTTCATTTTTTGGCTACTTTAGATCTGTCGAATTTGTCGTGTTTGACTAATGATCCCATACAACATCCCCATTATAGCTACCCATCCCTACCAAAACACCTTATGATATCGTGAAGTTCGACGGGAAGACTGGATATATCCTAACAACCATGTAATGAACTTCCATCTTTGGTGTTCTTCTAATTCCTTAATGAATGATTATGTTTGATTAATAATTTTCCAGAGAACGCTCACACGTGTGGAAACAAAATGGCACATTGAGTTATCGTGAAACTCCTTTATCGATTTTAATTCTCTTTCCATGGATTTTCTGACTCATTTCCAACTGCCTATCCAGTATGAGACTGGTACCAAGATTTTAACCTCACTTTGGCAATCCACCTCCACCCATAAATATGATCATATTCATGAATGGAGGAAGGGAAAATGCTTGACTAAAGCCACAATTCTGGACCAACTCCTAGAATATTGGTTTACTAAGTCTCTCTTGCCACCCATTTCTAGAAATGTCTCCATGGGAGGTGTTGTTACTAAGGAGCAAGCAATCAACCATGCTCAATATTTGGACTTACTAAATTCCCAATATGGCACACTTTACAAATTGATTCCTTATGCTCCTCACTCATCGAATGATCCTTTTATACTAGCCCTAGAATCCCATGCTAATGGTAGGTTCCGTAAATGTACCCTCTCCTACATAAACCTAGGAGGTAAATGTTGGTTGTGGAGCCTGATTATATTCCTGATTCAAAGGTATTTGTTTTCAGCTATGTTTATACCCCATGTAGACTGTACGCCCCTCCCCGTGGGGGGGTTGTAGGGGAGCCTTTCCCCCCCTGTGGGTTCCAGGAGAAAGAACGCCCCCAACAGGGCTTCGGGGGCAAAGCCCCCGAAGGAAAAATTGCCTTGTAAATGTATATTGTAATTTCATAGTAAATCTGGACCATTCATTATAAGGTCGCAGATATGACGGTAGAAGTTATGTTAGGTTTTTTTTCTCTAGAAGGAAACCCTCTTTTATGAGGGAATTGTATTGCGGATATGTATCATTGCAAATATTGTATTTAGAGAGAGGATACTGTGAGAGAAAGAAGAGGAAGTTACAATGTGTGTGTTATAGGTTGTATCCCTTTATTTTGCTGGATAATAAAAGGAAGGACCTAAAAGTTTCTCTGGTGGACGTAGCCCACACTAGGTGAACCACGTATATTTATGTCTCTATTGTATTTTGTATCTTCTATGTTTTATTTCTTCATTTGTTTTTATTTTATTTCTTTGTGATCTTGTTTTTCTAATAGTAAATGCAGTCCAATCCACTTCATCTCAACAACCTGGAGGCAAGAAGAAAAATAAGGGTAAATCCAAACAGTCTTCTAACAAACAAGAGAGTACAAAACCTCAAACAACTACTAACACACAACCAAAAAGGAAGGTGAATTTTCCTTTCCTGATTTGTGTGGATGACCATCACATGAAACACTATCCTCATCGTGAGGAAGTCACGAAATTTTCGAAGGGAACCTCCCAACCCACAATGTTAAATGACCCTTTCCCACTTCAACAAAAACAAATGGTTGCACAAAATCCTTCCCCTCCACAAGGGGGCAACGTAGGTCATCCCTACCATGGAGATGTTTCCACAAACACTCGAATCTTTAAGTGTGATACTACGATTAGTCTAAAAACCAGGGACAAGGCCTATGAAACTGCTCCATGAAACAATGTCAATGGAGATACTACTGACAAACCATTCACTTCCACTTCAGGCTCTCTTCAAATAGAGAATCATATTTCTAACTCAGTGTTGTGCCCACTTAAGGGAACAATTCGAAAATCAATTGTTAATCCAAGTTCCCGCGGTGCTAAAAAATACAACATTTTTGAAGATTTGGCACTGGCATCTTGCGCTATGATGATGCTCAAAGTTCTAAATAATTGTCCAAACCAACATAGAACTATGTTGTTAGCCATTTGAGTTGTGGATCGAGAGGCATCAAATATGATTATTTTTAACCTGGAGTATTCCAAACCGAGGCTCTCCCACCAATTGATGTTCCAAATTCACACCACCATTCATGGGAAGAATATCCATCGTACTATTTTGGACGAAGAAGCCTCAACTTGTGTCATGTATTTATCTTTTTGGAGGGACATTGGTTCTCCTAAACTAAAATAGTATCCCACTACCCTTAAAGCATTTGGTGGATGTGGCTTCCAACCTTATGGACTCTTTCAATCCTTAGCTATGGAATTTAAGGGAAAAATTGTTTCTCTTGATGTAGAAGTGGTTGATGCACCCCTGGATTGTAACTTATTTCTTGGTCGTAGTTGGTTTTATGCGATTATTTTTTTTCATCTTCGGTCTTTCACCTCTTGCAATTTCTTCACCAAGGGAAAATTGTGACCATTTACCAACTCAATTATTGTACACCATATATCTATAACCACTCAACTAATAATATCCCTTTCCTTAGACATTCTAATCTTGAGTATGAGAGTGTGGGGTTAGGTCTACTCAGGGATTCCTCACTCATGGGATTTTTTCCCTTGCCTGCCCTTGATCCCCCACATCAGTTTTCCATGGTAAACATGCTTTCGGTTATGGTGCAACAATCCCTTGAATCATTTGATCCTTGTGTAGTACCTAGCCCTTATGAAATTAAATCACTAGGTGTCCCCATGCAACTTATTCCAGCAAGGTCAAGTTTTCCACTAGTTCTTGAACTTGAACCTTCATTTCCTCCGCCTGAGTTAGTGGATCATATTTCTTCCTCCATCTATGGTGAATCTATTCTTGTTAGTATCCAGGAGTATAATCAAGTACACAAGAAGAGTTGGTATATGAAACATAGCTTGGGGGGCATGTCTCCAACCTTTGGACATCATGCTAGAGTTAAGCCACTAGCTTCTGTCGATCATGTTGGGGGAAACGTACCAACCTCTAAGAATCATGTTGGGAAAAAACCTGCCAACATTTATCACTCCAAGTAACAACCTATGAATATCACATTGGGAAAAAAATAGTCAATGGGTATTATTCCGAGCATAGTTCATTTTTGGTTCCAAGCTCGTTAAAAAATGACACCAACCTCAACAACAATTTCATTCTCTGTTTCAAGTTCGTTAAAAAATGAAGCAGATTGCGAGCATACTTTGTCATTCTTCGAGCTCGTTAAACCAAAAAGAGTCATGTTTCAAGTGGTAGTTTATCCCTTTTTCGGCCTCGTAAGACTAACTACAAAAAAAGAACACTAGTCAAACTTGACCAAAAGATTTCTCCCTTGTATTGTTTTACACTTTTCCAGGCTTGGGGGACTAAATTTATGAAAAAGAACACCCTTGTAGTCTTCTTTAAGATTTTTTAGACTCTCTAAATGTGAAAATACCATCAAGTTTACCTTCTTTAGGCTCGTAAAACTATACATCGAAGGACCCATATGGGAGAAAACCCCTCCTTCTTCATGTTTGTTAAACATGTGATGATGGAATCATCGAAGATGAGCTATACTAAGAATTTATTATCCTCTTCAATCAACTTAAAAAACAAAGAGGTACTCACCGTTCATGGTGGGGGGGGGTGGGGGGATTTGAGAGAAGTGGGTCAAGTTTTGGAAAGCATTATGGAAGCCATTTGTTGTCACCCTTGAACATGGCACCTATTTGCATATTTTCTTACAATTGGTTAATCCTCTTGTCTTTGATTCATACCAATCCCATGAGTCATCGTACTCCTTCGGCTCACCCTAAGAGTGCCCTATTCATCATCACACTATGTTTTGGTCTTTCTATAAATCAATTCAATGTTGCTAAGTCTTTTGTCATGCATCACATTGTTCAAGGGAATTTTTAACCCAAATCAATCATTCTGCAATATTACCAATGTTCATCCTCGTGTTAATATGTGCTTATTTAATCCATTATCTTACATCACTTTCCCGTGTTAGTTTCATGTCAATGATGGGGCAAACATCATGGCCCTACTTTGACGAGTCTATTCCTATTGAATTCAACACATTATCAAGGAATTAGACTTAGAAACCAGTTAGTAACTTGGGACCTGCATGCCTCAATGATAGGCCTCCTTGCTTTCAACAATAGGTTTACATCCTTGACCTTTGATCAAATGGTTCCATGAATGTTTTACTTCAGGTCATTTATTCACATTCATTGGAATGTATTGAGGTACCTTGGGAGTCATTTTCATCATTGGTGATTCCCCTCACACTTGTTAATGGTATACATCAATGACCAGTAATCAAGTGGTTTCTACCATGTTCGACATAAACATATCTATTCACATAGATAGAATCTTACTATTTTGGGATTGGGATGAAGACCCTAGGATCTCCTCAGACACCCAAGCTGCGATGGTGACTATTTGAGTACTTAGAATATTCTAGCATGGTCATCATGTTCGCAATCATACTATATGTTGTCACATAGATCCACTTTGTATCGGTATGTGGCTATGTTTTTTCATAGCATAGCTCCATTGTGTATTCTCTCATGGCTATGACCTGATTAAGTCATGGAGATGTGGATCCACATTGTATCTTTGGTTTCCATATCCTTAGTCAGTGCTTTCATGGATCCATAGTGTATTGGTCGGTGACCATGTTTTGAGCCATTATCTTCCGAGCATGGGTATGCCTACCTCAGGGATGATATATACATATTGATTTATGTTCTTTTTTCATATTCTGCCTATCTATCATATTCCATCACCCTCTCATACATTATTTTGTAAAGTGTTTCAGCCATCAACTTCCCTTTTGACTTCACACTTTAGGGGCCATTTGTTACACACCTAAGTGCCACACCACCAAATGTGACACTTAAGTGTTGCATATGTTAAACACCTAAGTGTTGCACTTTTCCAAGTGTCACAACTTCGTCACCATGAGAAAAAGTATGTCACACTCCCTAGACAAGTTGAAAGGAAAAGCTATTAGTTAGAGGTCTAAATGATACCTTTTTCCTTGATATTTTGGCCTTAAATGAGTTTCATCGCCCCCCTGACCATATACAAGGAGCGATTATTGCTCTCCCAAAGTGTCCTAGGGAGTGATAGTCACCCTATGTGTAGTTATGGGGGGGAAATGAAGTTGTTGCAACCATTTTTCCTTTATTTGTGAGGTTGTTTCCAATAGTTTGCAGTTGGTTAAGGGATTGGTTATAGCTATCTCCTATTCAAGGAAAGGTCAATGTTATTAGTTGATACAAATCCTCTTTTGACCACATCCTCTCCTAAAACCTATCTTATGGTTGTGATACCTCAAATCCAATATAATGAAGGCCATACTTGAGTGAAAGGGAGGAGAATTTTTAGAGTATCATACTTTTGACAGTGTGAGATCGAAGGGGCTGGAACGAAGAGCTTGGAGGAGTTGTTACAACGTCAAACTTCAGATTATATGTTCTTCCATTTTGTTGTATTTCCATTCATATATAACCTGTCCTATTCCTCTCATGTCTATGCGGTCAATTATATGCATGTCTATTGTTGTTAAATTCATCATAGATAGATTTATTTTCACTTAACAATATGGTATGGAAGAAGGAGGTTTTTCTTCATTCTTTGCAGGTATTTTCTTACGCCTAGGAGCTTGGAAATCAAGTTCAAAGGATGGAGCAATGAGGACAATCGACATAAAAAGGTAAGTCGTCCATCTTTTCCTTCTATTTCTAATTGTCGAAATAGGTGTAAGAGGAAAGTAGTTCACCACTTGTTTTCTTCTATCTTGGATCAAGAGGGATCTTGATCCAAGGGGGGTTTCACCTGTCCACAGGGGGGAATTTACCACAACACTAAGTAGAAGCATGCAAGTGATTCACATGGAAGATATAACCATCTGTGAATCATACATCATGTTATATCCTCAGATAAATTAATCAAGTTGTTTTATTTTAGGTGATAGGATGTCATTCAATAAATACATTTCTAAATTTTTAAAGCTCATGTTTTAGAGCTTTAAAAAACATTTGGTTTCGTTTTCATTTCAAAAAGTCAAATCTCAAGTTTTGGTGGCTTAGGCGCTTCTTCAAAAGGGATTCTTAGCTACCGAAAGCCTTATCTTTCAACAGCTTAAACAAAGAAATTCAGGTCTATTTTAGCCACCGAAATCGCAGGAGCGTGGGAGGAGTCAGCACGTCCTTTCACACGCCTAAACCATCGGGATTGAGGTTTTATGATTGCAATTATCCGCCGAAAAGACAGGAGGAAAATCGCTTAGACACTTGGAGTTGATCTCTACATGATATATCGAATCTTTTCAAATTTTTGTTTCATCAAATCACATGGTTACGTACTTCCCATCATTACATTAACCAACCATGATTGTTTCAAATTTTAAGCGGTTCTTTTTCATCCCTTGTAATCAGTGCCATGTTCTAATGAATGCCTCATACTTCTCGTCCTTGTCACAGCCAAGCCAAATCTTCCTAAGTCTACGTTGTGTAATTTTCCCCCAAAACCCGATTTTTCAATTGCATGTGTATAGGAACATTACGATAGATGAAGAAAGGAGGATCAACTCTGAGGAAGGAGCTAGATGATATTAGTTACTTGGAATCGCACCCGGAGGTATGCCAACTTTTTAGGGACGCAGGTTGCTACAATTTTTGTAAAAAATTACAGAGCTCTCACCAGCAGGTGGCAGAAGATTTTTCCCTGACTTTCGATGGAAGGAAAGAAATCATCGGTTAAGATGAATTCTAGGTGGATGAATCCCTCATAGCTGAGGTGACAGAGATACCCAAGACTAGAGAAAACTGGTTCAAAACCACTGTCACAAAGAATGTTGAATTTAGGTCCTACTTGAAACCAGAACACAAGTGTTTGGTATGGAAGAAAGACATTCCTATCTCTTTCCTTGAAGAGAAATGGAAAATGTTATTAAAAGCCATTCTTGTTTATATAACTTGTGACGGTAGATATAACAAGGTGATGATTTACCATTTCAAACTCATGAACCATTTCACTGGTAGAAACCCACTTAATCTGCCTTATTATCTCCATAGAGGCTTATCTAATATGGCTCATCAGGTCAAGGCTAAGCCCAATAAGGTTGCAGGCAGGTTATCCCACCATGGTTTGATTAAACTCTTGGTTTATGAGCTGTTGTAGAGAAGAAGCAAAGAATGGAATTACTTCTTGTTCTGGAATGATTTTCAGACTGATGTACAGCTAAGGGGTAAGAAGAGTCTGTCTTCCAAGAAGTCTTCTACTCCCAGAAGTGGAAAGAGGAGGACGAGAGATATCTCTCCAGTTCCAGTTAATTAGCCCTCTCCTTCTTCTAAGATTAATTAAACCAAGAAGAAACTAAAGTTCAACAGTGAGATAGAGAAGGCCGGAGAACCCCCAGTGAACAAGAGAATTCTTAATCTTCCCTACACAAACTCGGAGGATGAAGAGCACCAAGTTGAAACAGAGCATAAAGAGCATCATATTGAAATAGGACATGAAGATGCAGTATATGTAGATGTATTCACAGCAAGGTATGAAGATCTTACATCACCTACACCCAAAGAATTACAAGAACTACAAGTTGCAGATGCCTCACCTAGCAAAAAAGTGAAGCAAAGGAAATCAAAGAAAATTAGAAAACTTAAAAAGAAGTTAGCTCAACAAGAAGTGCTAGAAAGGGTAATTAAAATCAGATATGAAACCTTGTCTAAGAATTTTGTAGAAAGCGACTCAGCCTTAGAAATATTAGCACATGAAAGCATAAAGGAAAATAAAAAGAAGGAGAAGATTGTGAAAGATTACAATAGCTTATGGAGAGTATCTAGGGACTTGAAGAAAAAGGTCAGGGTTTTAAAGTCGCAAGCTATGTCTTCAAAACACCAGTCTCAAACACATGCTACTCTTGAATCCCTAACAGAGGTAGCAGTTCAATACAATGAACCATAGGAAGACAATAATCCTACAGTCATTCCAGAAGTTGAGCAAGGTGCAAAAGCCTCAGAATATCATCCCGAAGGTGTTTTGAGCTAAGACAAAAGGTATTTTGAATTTTTGATAATTTTCACTAAGGCAGAACTTTTGGTGGCTTAGGCGAACATTTCGATTGTTCATTAGCCACTGAACACAGAGATTTCAGTAGCTAATTGGTTCAGATTTTGTCTATTCTAACTACCGAAAGCACTGACAGGCAAGAAAGTTAGTATTTTTTCATAGATCCAGGTTTTCGTTGTCCAAAAGCCTCAGGAATAGTTCCAATCGATAGATAATAATTAAAGACATCCTTATCAAGAGTCTGTTTTGATTTTGGAGATGCTCTATAAGGCAGAAAGGTCAAATTGGTTAGCTATTCTTAGGGAAAGAACTGTTTTATTGTCAGCAGGTGTCATTTTCGACTCCTCTCATATCTCATGAAAATCCATCAGCCTCGGAAGGATTACTACACCTGTCGAAGAATATGAGCACATGAAGATCACCCAAGAATATGAATTGACCTATTTTATAGGATCTTTGCCTATTTTCTTGGGCCAGTTATTGACTTTCTATTTTTGGAAAATTCGATCCAGTATCCTAGGATCCGGAAACTGTTGTAAAGGCTATAAAGCCAAAAATACTAGAGGAATGAAAGGTTCAACTTTGAGTTCTAGACTCTATTGTTATTGTGATACAAACACTTTCTTTAATATATTCATCCTGCAAGCTTCTTTCATTGTTTTTGTCAGACTTTCTTTTCATTTCTATTATATGCCTATGAGTTGAAATTATTTCTTTGTCTCTGTTTAAATTTCCTATGGTAACTATCATCTTACCTTTGATTATTAAACAAGAATCATAAGCATCCACTGCTAGTTTGTTGACCCATCATATATATGGTTTATGTGTGTCCTAGTTAATTGATTGGTTTCTTATCCATATGATTTACAAACCTATCTGATAATAGCTCTTAAAGGCCTTGTACTGTTTGAATATAACTAGACTGTCTTGAAGATACAATCCAATGATTTATACATTTATCTTGATCCAACCCCACACCCACTATTGAGTAAATAATTACAAAAATAGTTAAGTTACCAGGCATCTCTGAGATACAACCTAGGAGAGTTTTGTGGAGTGATAACAAATTGGCATCATTGTCGGGGAACGAAGATCGAAGATCAGCTTCCTTGGGAAATGACATAGATCCAACTTTGATGATAGACAAAGTGTGGACACTATTTTGGTTGTAATCATCTATCTGGAGACTCCATTGGAATGAAGTGGCTCCGAGAAGGGCTCATACCAGAGAAAATCAATAAAGGCCACTAGCAACACCAGTTTCAAACCCTAAGAAAATCATCAGAAGTGGAAAAGAACTGCAAAGAAAAACTTCCAGATCTGCAAGAGCATATAGACCAGGTATTTCAAGAAGCACTTCTTCATTTGTATCTAGAGAACCTCTTTTCGAATCCACTTCTGCTGAAACTTCTAGTTCTCAGAAAATTGTAATTGAGTTAGAAAGATTGAAGGGTGATGAGCCTTCAATTTCTTCTAATGTTATAGATCCTCTTTCTAAGCATATTACTATATCTGACTTAGGAAAAGAAGTTGTAGAATCTATCCAAGAAGAGGACTCTTCCTCTTCCTTGAATTATTCACAAAATGAGTCTGGAAATTTTTTTTTCTATACCCATACTAGTTTTCCCATTCTTGAATATATCTTACAAGACCTTTTCTTTAAGGGTGAAGAAAATTTGGCCTTGCTGCTTGGCCAGTTTTATAGAGCTTCTTATTTCCCACCTTGTTCAGATTTTGAAGAAACCACATTCCAAGGTAGTCATTCTACCAGTGCTTCCACTTCATTTTTCAGTAAAATAAAACCACCATCATTGTCCATAGTCCCACCTGTCCCATATCAATCATCATCTACAGAAACATCTTCCTCTGCATCAACCCCTAAGATTGCCATGGTTTCTCCTTTGAAAAAAATGGAACAGATCTTAGCAAATAGGTATGCTCCTCTTGTTTTTCCCAATCCTTTTTTAGCCATGCCAACAAGAGATTATCAGAAGTACATGCCCAATTTTACTGGATCTGGAGATTATACTGCTGATGAACACATAGAGGATTTCTATGCCTATGCTGAGAAAATTAACATTTCTGAGGAAGATGTTTGGACCAGAGTATTTGTGCAGAGCTTGGATGGTCAAGCTAGGAAGTGGTTCAAGGAACTGCCAGCTAATTCAGTGATAGGTATTGAGCAATTAGATGAAGTGTTTTTGAAACATTGGGGAGAAAGAAGAGACCTTTTGTATTATATGACTGAATTTGGAAATCTAAAAAGAGAAAATAGTGAATCTATTTCAGACTTCACCAAAAGATTCAATAATTTTTTTGGCAAGATCCCTGTAGAGATCAAGCCAACTGACACATCAGCAAAGATTACTTACTCTTTTTCCTTTGATCCATAATTCTTCTTAATCCTTAGAGAAAGAAGGTCATCCGCACTCGCCTTAATGCAAGATGTTGCTCTTGAGGTTGAATATAACATCGTGGCATCCCATAAACTTAAAGGTAAGTTTGAGAGAAAGAAGTCATCTATTGATCCTCCTTCTTCTTCAAATACCAAAATGGAAAAGATGGCCAAGATTTTGGATAGCTTGACCTCGGAGATGTCAAAACTGAAAATTCAGGATCAGCAACCAACAAGAGGTAGAGAGCCTAATGCCTATGCTCCCAAGAATCCTAATGAATTCCCTTACAGAAGGAACAACCAGCAGGTACATATCCTTCAGAGAGATAAGAATGAAGCTAAATACCAAAGGATCATGGCCCCTTTCCAAAATGTTTTGTTGGAACAAGAGAAGTAGCTATCTCATGGTGAAGATGAAGAATAAGATGACATCAATTGCTTTGGGGATGATGTTGATTCCTCCTTCTTGACACAAAAATATTATGAGGAGGCCCTCATGAATGAGCATATTAATGAGGCAAGCATTGAAGAATATTTCTATCAGGCAGATGATCAACAAGGTTATAATTTAAGATCCAAGACGGTTGCTTCAAAGCCATTACCTATTTCCCCCAGAAAGAAGAAAGAGGTTGTTTCCAAGCAGCCTACTTCTCCTACAAAACAGATGTCCACTCCTACAAGACAACAACAGAAGTCATTGCATCCCCAAGATAAGGATCAGGTGTCCCTTAGAGCTCCCTCTAATGAGGTAAGACCTTCTAACAAAATATCCTATTCATTTAATTTCGAATCAGAAATTCAGAAGGTAAAAATACCTATGCCATTGACCAAACTTATGAAGAATGATATATTCAAGTCTGCCATCCTGAAGTCCCTTCAACCAAAGATTCCCATAGTTTTTGATTACGTAAACCTTCAAGATGATAAACCCACAGTGACTATAGGACCTATGGTTGAGAATCGATATGATTCTTGTCCACCCTTCTACATATCCCTGAATATCCATGACAAGATCCTCCACAACTGCCTGCTTGACTCGGGAGCATCACACAATATTATGCCTAAAGCAGTGATGGATGATATTGGGCTTGACATAAAAAAACCTTACCATGATCTCTTCTCTTTTGACTCTAGGAAATTCATATGCCTAGGCCTCATAAAATACCTTGTCATAAACCTTGTCAAGTTGCCAATGAGAAGCATGGTAATGGATGTTGTAGTGGCTGATATCCCACCCAAGTTCAACCTCCTCTTGTCACGTTCATTGAGAAAAAGGCTAGCTGGTACCTTGTAGATGGATCTTTCTTATGCCACAGTACCAGTGTTTCGAGGAGAGGTAAAGAGACTTTACAGAGAAAATTAGCTTGCCTACATCATTAGTGATGAGAAGAATTGTGTAAACCATCCCATCTATGTATTGGACACAGACTTTGGGGCATGCATTCTGCAAATAGATGATTCTTAGCCAGATCCTTTGCAGCTCACAAAGCCTACTTATCAGTAGTCTGATGGAGAGAGTACTCCCATCTGGAGCATGTTCTTTGATGGTGCCAGTACCAAATACTCAGTAGGTGTAGGTGTAGTTTTGATTTCTCCTTCAAAGGAGACTATTCATTTGTCTTTTAAACTTGATTTCAAGACTACTAACAATATAGAAGAGTATGAGGCTTTGTTGCTGGGATTGAATGCTACCAAGGAGATGGGAATCAAAGGTCTAAAGGTGTTTGGAGATTTAGATCTCATCATACAACAAGTGAACAGTACTTTCCAAGAAAAAAATGTCAGGTTGAAAGCTTACAGAGATGAGGTATGCAAACTCAGGGACTCTTTTTCCATTTTTGATATTTCTTATATACCCAGAGATATGAATCACCTAGCTGATTCCCTTGCTGTCTCGGCCAGTATGTTCATTCCTCCTATGCCTCCTATATTGAACTATGAAATCCAAGTCAAATACAGACCATCCCTACCTGACAATGTCAAGTATTTGAAAGTCTTTGAAGATGATGATGAGCTTAGTAGATTTCTCCTGGTCGTAGATGAATTTTATGATATGCATATTGACCAGGAAAATCAAAATGTAGAGGAATCCAAAAAGCCTAAGTTGAAGAGAAAAATAGGTCAACACAATATTGTTCAGCTACCTAGCAACCTCGGGGTTTGGTGCCTCTTGAGAAGCTATTTGACCAAAATGACGTCCCCTACAAACCTGATAAGAAGGAGAAGGATCCTGTTGTCAATGAGCACAATATAGGAAGCCAAAGTCATCCTAAATTCATAAATCTGTCCACTGAGTTAACTGTTGATCAGAGGTCAGAATATTACAGCCTTATGAAGGAATTTGCTGATGTATTTGCCTGGAAATACAATTATCTGAAAACCTATAATATTGATGTCATTCAACATAAGATTCCCCTGGATAAAGACACCATCCCATTTAGACAGAAGTTGAGACCTATCAATCCTCTCTTATTTCCTGTAATAGAAAAAGAAATTAAAAATCTCCTCGATGACAAAATCATAATTCCACTGAGATACTCTAAATGGGTTGCAAACCTAGTGATAGTGAGGAAGAAAAATGGTGAGATCAGGTTATGCATTGATTTTAGAAACCTAAATAAATTCTCCAAGAAAGACAACTATTCCCTACCCAAGATGGAGCATTTGTTGCAGAGAGTTTCAGGAGCTAGTGTCATGTCTTTCCTAGATGGCTTCTCAGGCTATAGCCAGGTTTCTGTACACCCTGATGACCAAGAAAAAAATGCCTTTACTACTCCTTGGGGTATCTTCATGTATGCCAAGATTCCATTCGAGCTAATGAATGTCGGGGCCACCTTTTAGAGGGCCATGGACATAGCCTTTGTGGGAGAAAAGGACAATTTTGTCCTCATCTATATTGATGATATCATAGTTTATTCCAGCAGTCATGAAGAGCATTTGAAGCATCTGAAAAGAGTATTTTTGAAATGCAGATAGTTCGAGATTTCGTTGAACCCAAAAAAGTCTTAATTTTCTCTCAAGAAGGGTAAGCTCCTAGGACACATTGTTTCAGCAGAGGGAGTGAAAATTGATCCAGCTCGAGTTGAAGCAATTCAGAATTTTTCCATACCAAGGTCAAAGAAGGATATCCAATCCCTGCTCGGTAAGATCAATTTTGTCAGAAGGTTTATTCCTAATTTTGCCGAGTTAGTGAAGCATATAACCTCTATGCTGAAAAAGGGATCTGAGGTCAAATGGACAGATAGTGCAAGAAGTTAATTCTAGGATATCAAGCAGGCTATCATGGAATATCCTACTCTAATCAATCCAGATTACACCAAGAACTTCTATATTTTCTCTTTTTCTTTCTATGACACAGTGGCAACAGTCTTGTTACAGAAAGATGATGAAATTCTTGATCACTCGGTGGCTTTCTTCAACAAATCATTCAGGGATGTTGAACTAAGGTATAATCCTATATAAAAACAAGCCTATGCTCTCATTAAATCATTAAAAGATTTCATAATTTATATCCTCCATGCAAATAATGTTGCCTATGTTCCTTCAACCTCTGTGAAGGATGTCTTGACCCAGCCTGATATTGATGGAAATAGAGCCAAATGGATCACAAAGATGATTGAGTTTGACATAGAAGTAAATCCCACCAAGCTGGTAAAAGGCCAAGGCCTTGCCAAGCTCATGACATAAAAGAACTGTGATATTTTAGGCATAAATTTCATTGGGGTAAGTTCAACAAGTTTGTAGACAAAGATAGCAGTAGAAGAGCAGCATGACAGCCAGAAGGTGGCTGAGAATTTGTCTTCATGCGAGTGGTATTCAGGTATTGTTCATTTTTTGCAGAAGTTGGAGGTTTCTCCTAAACTTAGCATGACTCAAGCCCGATCTCTTAAGCTCAGAGCAATTAAATTCTGCATTAATGATAATCATTTGTACTGGAAAGATCCTTCTGGACTACTGTTGAGATGTTTGGACAAAGACGAGTTAGTTGAAGTCATGCATTAGTTCCATTCAAGTATTTGTGGAGGCCATCATTACTGGAAGACCACAGCTCATAAGATCCTAAGGGTTGGGTACTATTGGCCTTTTCTTTTTTCAGATGTGTACGCCTTTGTGAAATCTTGTGATAAGTGCCAAAGATTCACAGGGAAGAAACAACTCAAATCTCTACCCCTGAGACCTATTGTAGTGAATGGTCCCTTTCAATAGTGGGGATTAGATTTCATAGGCGAGATTAATCCTTAACCTAGTGGTCATCATAATTGGATCTTGGTAGCCACTGACTATTTTACCAAGTGGATATAGGCAATCCCCACTAGAAATGCCACTCATCAAGTCATCATGAAGTTTCTCTATGAAAACATCCTGATCAGATTTGGCTGCCCAAAAAGGCTAGTGAAAGATAATACAGCAGCCTTTAAAGATGATGCATTGGTTGACATGTGTAAGTCAATGGGCATTCAATTGGTACACTCTACCTCCTACTACCCTCAAGGCAATGGCCTTGTCGAGTCATCCAATAAGAGTCTAGTCAGAATCATCAAAAAGTTGTTGGAGGAGAATCAAAAGAGTTGGGTTTCTAAACTAAAGTTTGCTCTTTGGGATGATAGAGTGACCATCAAGAAATCTATAGGGACTTCTCCTTTCAAATTGGTTTATGGCACTGATGCCATTTCCCCCATTCAACTAGTTCTACCAGTGGCTAAGTTCTTTCAGGAAGAACAAACTGAATCAAATGATATGGTGAGAATAATTCTTGACTTGGTAGAATTGCAGCAAGTCAGAGAATAGTTGGTGGACAAATTAGAAGCTCATTAGAAGAGGATCAAGGATACTTTTTAAAAAAAATCAAAGGTGGACAACTTTCAGGTTGGTGACTGGGTTCTAAAATGGGATGCCCTCAGACAAGATAAAGGAAAGCATGGCAAGTTTGACTCTTTGTGGACCGGTCCTTTCATGATAACTCAAGTACAACATAACAACACTTTCATTCTGCAAAGTCTAGAAGGTGAAGAAATGTTTGGTGGCCCAGTAAATGGGCATTTTCTAAAACTCTATTTTATCTAAGGCTTCAAAGACTTACCATTGTAAAAAAAAAATTCATTTTTTGTTTGTTTTTGCAAAATAACTCCATGCCCAATGGAAACACTAGTAGATAGGTTTGAATTTTTTTCTTACAGGAGAGGCATTGGTTCTGTGGTTCTTGAAACCTCACAGGGAGGATTTCACCCCCAATAGGATCCAGTGTTATCTCCTCAGATAAATTAATCAAGTTGTTTTATTTTAGGTGATAGGATGTCATTCAATAAATACATTTCTAAATTTTTAAAGCTCATTTTTGAGAGATTTATGCATGTAATAAAGTTTAAAAAAACATTTGGTTTCATTTTCATTTCAAAAAGTCAAATCTCAGGTTTTGGTGGCTTAGGCGCTTCTTCAAAAGGGCTTCTTAGCTACCAAAATCCTTAGCTTTTAGCAACCTAAACAAAGAAATTTATGGCTATTTTAGCCACCGAAATCGCAGGAGCATGGGAGGAGTCAACACGTCCTTTCACATGCCTAAACCGTCAGGATTGAGGTTTTATGATTGCAATTAGCCGTCGAAAAGACAGGAGGAAAATTGTTTAGAGACTTGGAGCTGATCTCTGCATGATATATTGAATCTTTTCAAATTGGTGTTTCATCAAATCACATGGTTACGTACTTCCCATCATTACAATCACCAACCATGATTGTCTCAATTTTTAAGCCGCGCTTTTTCATCCCTTGTAATCAATGCCACCTTCTAATGCATGCCTCATACTTCTCGTCCCTATCACAGCTGAGCCAAATCTTCCTAAGTCTACACTATGTAATTTTCCCCCAAAACCCGATTTTCCAATTGCAGGTGTACAGGAACATTGCGATAGATGAAGAAAGGAGGATCAACTCTGAGGAAGGAGCTAGATGATATTAGTTACTTGGAATCGCACCCGAAGGTATACCAACTTTTCAGGGACGCAGGTTGCTACAATTTTTGTAAAACGTTACAGAGCTCTCACCAGCAGGTGGCAGAAGATTTTTCCCTGACTTTCGATGGATGGAAAGCAATCATCGGTCAAGATTAATTCCAGGTGGATGAAGCCCTCATAGATGAGGTGACAAAGATACCCAGGACTAGAGAAAATTGTTTCAAAACCACTGTCACAAAGAATGTTGAATTTAGGTCCTACTTGAAACCAGAACACAAGTATTTGGTATGGAAGAAAGGCATTCCTCTGTCTTTCCTTGAAGAGAAATGACAACAGTTATTAAAATCCATTCTTGTTTATATAACTTGTGAGGTAGATATAACAGGGTGATGATTTACCATTTCAAACTCATGAACCATTTCACTGGTAGAAACCCACTTAATCTTCCTTATTATCTCCACAGAAGCTTATCTAAGATGGCTCATCAGGTCAAGGCTAAGCCTAATAAGGTTGCAGGTAGGTTATCCCACCATGGTTTGATTAAACTCTTGGTTTATAAGTTGTTGCAGAGAAGAAGAAAAGAATGGAATTACTTCTTGTTCTGGAATGATTTTCAGACTGATGTACAGCCAGAGGGTAAGAAGAGTTCATCTTCCAAGAATTCTTCTACTCCCATAAGTGGAAAGAGGAGGAGGAGATCTATCTCTCCAATTCTAGTTAATCATCCCTCTCCTTCTTCCAAGCCTAACAAAACTAAGAAGAAACTAAAGTTCAGTAGTGAGACAGAGAAGGCTGAAGAACCCCCAGTGAACAAGAGAATTCTTAATATTCCCTACACATACTCAGAGGATGAAGAGCACCAGGTTGAAATAGAGCATGAAGAGCATCAGATTGAAATAGGACATGAAGATTCATTATATGTAGATGTATTCACAACAAGGCATGAAGATCTTCCATCACCTACACCCAAATAAGAATAAGAACTACAAGTTGCAGATGCCTCATCTAGGAAAAAAGTGAAGCAGAGTAAATCAAAGGAAATCAGGAAACTTAAAAAGAAGTTAGCTCAACAAGAAGTGCTAGAAAGGGTAATTAAAACCAGATATGAAACCTTGTCTAAGAATTTTGTAGAAATCAACTCAGCCTTAGAAATATTAGCACATGAAATCATAAAGGAAAAGAAAAGGAAGGAGAAGATTGTAAAAGATTACAACAGCTTATGGAGAGTAGCTAGGGACTTGAAGAAAAAGGTCAGGGATTTAAGGTCACAAGCTATGTCTTCAAAACACCAGTCTCAAACACATTCTACTCTTGAAACCCTAGCAGAGGTAGCAGTTCATTACAATGAACCACAGGCATCCAACAATCCTACAGTCACTCCAGAAGTTGAGCAAGGTGCAGAAGCCTCAGAAGATCATCCCTAAGCCGTTTCGGAGCTAAGACAAAAGGCATTTTGAAATTTTGATAATTTTCACTAAGGTATAACTTTTGGTGTCTTAGGAGAACATTTTGATTTTTCATTAGCCATCGAAAGCAGAGCTTTCGATAGCTAATTGGTTTAGATTTTGTCTATTCTAACTACCGAAAGCACTGACAGGGAAGAAAGTTAGTATTTTTGCATAGATCCAGGTTTTCCTTGTCCAAAAGCCTCAAGAATAGTTCCAATCAATAGATAATAATTAAAGACATCCTTATCAAGAGTCTTTTTTGATTTTGGAGATGCTCTACAAGGCAGAAAGGTCAAATTGGTTAGCTATTTTCAAGGAAAGAACTATTTTATTGTTAGCAGGTGTCATTTTCGACTCCTCTCATATCTCATGAAAATCCATCAGCCTTGGAAGGCTTACTACACCTGTCGAAGAATTTGAAGGACATGAATATCACTCAAGAATAAGAATCGACCTATTTTATAGGATCTTTACCTATTTTCTTAGGCCAGTTATTGACTTTCTATTTTTTGGCAAATTCGATCCAGTATCCTAGGATCTGGAAACTGTTGTAAAGGCTATAAAGACAAAAATACTAGAGGAATGAAAGGTTCAACTTTGATTTCTAGACTCTATTTTTATTGTGATACATACACTTTCTTTAATATATTCATCCTGCAAGCTTCTTTCATTGTTTTTGTTAGACTTTCTTTTCATTTATATTTTATGCCTATGAGTTGAAATTATTTCTTTGTCTCTGTTTAAATGTCCTATGGTAACTGTCATCTTACCTTTGATTATTAAACAAGAATCATAAGAATCCACTGCTATTTTTTTGACCCATCATATATATGGTTTATGTATGCCCTAGTTAATTGATTGGTTTCTTATCCATCTGATTTACAAACCTATCTAATAATAGCTCTTGAAGGCCTTGTACTGTTTGAATATAACTAGATTGTCTTGAAGATACAATCCAGTGATTTAGATATTCATGTTGATCCAACCCCACACCCATTATTGAGTAAATAATTACAAAAACAGTGAAGTTACCAGGCATCTCTGAGATACAACCTAGGAGAGTTTCCTGGAGTGATAACACATCAAAGAAAGGGTTAAAAGTGCACAAAAAGTAAATGAATTTTTCAAAACTATAAAGGCATATCTAGAGTAGGAGCCCATGGGCCGAAAGATGATGGATACCAACTGTTGAATGATTTATTTATAACTTACAAAGGCTGGTTATACATTCTAAATTGTGACAGCTTGAAGAGGCTCATAATGGATGAGATACATAAAAGACCATATGTTGGTCATCCTGGTTATCCAAAAATGATAACAACCACTAAGAAATTGGTTTATTGGCCATGAATGAAAAAGTACTTAGATAAATGTTTGGAATGCTAGCATGTTAAGGTGGATCATAGGCACCCAGTGGGGCTATTGCATCCTCATCCAATTCCAGAATAGAAATGGGAAACCATCTCAATGGACTTTATCACAAGATTACCTAAACCGACCAAACATAATGATGCAATTATGGTAGTTATGGATAAGTTGAGAAAGGATGCTCACTTCAACCCTATAAAATAAACTTGCAAGGAAATATATAATGCCAATATTTTCTTGAAATAAATATTTAGGTTGCATGGTATACCTAAAGAAATTATATTAGATAGAGATGCTAAATTTACTTCAAAATTTTGGAAGTCTTTGTTTGCTGGTTTTGGGACTAAATTGTTATTTAGTACATACTACCACCCTCAAATTGATGGATATAAAGAGAGGTTAAATCGGGTATTAGAATACATGTTAAGGATGCATGAGATGTATCAACCCAATAAATGGGAATAATACCTACCACTGGTAGATTTTTCCTACAACAATGGCTATCATAAGTCATTGACAATGAGTCCTTTTGAGGCTCTTTATGGCAAACAATGCAACATTCCAATTAGTTGGGACAACACAGTGGGAAGAATTACACTTGGGCCAGACATGCTAAAAGAAATGGAACAACAAGAATTCAATTAAAACAAAATATGAAAGTGGCCCAGGACAAGCAAAAGAGTTATGCGGACAGAAATATGACTTTTAGAGAGTTCAAAGTAGGGGATCATGTGTATCTCCAAATTAGGCCTAGAAGAAGTTCCTTGATGATGGGAACCTATGCCAAGATGGAACCTCAATTTTTTGGAACTTTTGAAATCTTTGACATAGTGGGACCTGTAGAATATAGATTAAATTTTCCTCCCACAGTGAAAGCGCATAACATTTTTCATGTTTCATTACTGAAGAAATATGTACATGTTTCTAATCATATAATTGACTGGTCTATGATCCAGGTGGGACCAAAGGGAGAATTAATTATAGAACCAAAATGAATACTAGAGAGGAAAGATATCCCCTTAGGAACATAACTATTTCATAGGTCAAGGTGCAATGGAAACACTTTGGTCCCGACGAAACTACATGGGAAATGGAGGATTACATGAAACATGCATACCCATTTTTCTACATAGAGGTCACAGTGGCAGATAGAACATCCAGGGAAGTTTTCCTTTAAGGGGGAGGGGATTGTAAGACCCATGTTTCACACAGTTTGTAAATATAGTTGTTATTATGACCAAAACTATGGATAGACTTGTTAAGGTGAATTTTGAAAGACAATGAACCTCTTCTAAATGATCTGATGTATATATTTCAATTATTAATATAAATGGAAAATGTTGAACAATTGTTGAAGGGGATTTCCTATACAGATTATGATGCCATGAGAGGGAATGGTGAGGGGAGACATTGTTGGTTGAGATGACCCTTGCTAGGCAGCAGTCTACTGAATTAAAATGACCAAACCCAGAACTATCCTCTATTCTGGAAAATTTATTTACCAGTCAAGTTGATAGTTGGGTAGTATTCCTTATAAATCAATGAGGGAATGCGCAAGGTACCCATCTGGAATTTTCTAAACTGACCCAAAAATTGTGGGATTTGACCCACTAAATCTTGTGGTAGAAGAAAAGGAAAAAAAGACAGAAGGGAAAGATGGTTGGGTCTAGGGAAAAAAAAATTGGAGTGAAGAGAAGTGGGGAAAATTCCTTTGGTTCGAAGAAAGGAGAAATAAGTGAAGGAGAATAGCCTTCATCTCTTTTTATTTACTGAGTAAATAGAATTTCCCTCATGGCATTGTAATTTGGATAAGGGGTGGTCAGATCTAGAGATAATTGGAGCAGTTGTTCCTATGGTTGGATGGTGTTACACATCAAAATTACTCACTTCAATGATGACCTATTGTCATCATTACAAGTGTCGCAAGTGTCACAAACATCATAATGTCATATTTCCTATGTCCTGTCTCTAACGACATCACAGGGACACTTAAGACACCCTAAAAGACTGGTTTAAGGAAGAGGAATCATTTGATGAAGAGTACAAAGCATTTTCCATGAAGAAAACCACTTAAAAATGATTTTTGGAAGGTAGCACTCTCCTACCCACTGTCACGGAGTGCCAACACTCCCTACCCTTATTTGGGGGAGTGTTGCAACGCTTTGTGTAACCTTTGTTAGACAACTGAGAGGGGGGGGTGAATCAGTTGTTACCGTGCTTAAACAATTATGGTTCTTTTAAAAAATTTGTAGAGACTCTAAATGATGATCACAAGAATGTAGGGAAATAAACAATGGCACTTTCAGCATCATTCACATATATGAGAAACACAGAGACAGATATTTCCCGAGGAAACCCATGCAGGGTAAAAACCTCTTTTTCTTTATATGATAAGTAATGGTTACAATCTTTACAGTATCATACATATGAGCACCAGCTCATAATGAGGCTACAACCTCGGTTTTGCAAGTTGAAACTTGTTGAGAGCACCAACTCTCTATTTTCTCTAGCACCCACTAGAAGGAAGAACCAACTCCCTGGCATCTCTAGCACCAACTAGAAGGAAGCACCAACTCCCTGGTTTCTCTAGCACCAACTAGAAGGAAGCACCAACTCCCTAGTTTCTCTAGCACCAACTAGAAGGAAGAACCAACTCCCTGTGTTCAAGCACCCACCTGAACCTTTGAGGACACCAGTCCTCCCTAGCTCCTCCCAACCACCCTGAAATATAAATCTTTGCTACTGAAATTTATTACAGTGATATGATGTTCAACAATGGCTTACCAGACTTATCACTGTTCTGTTGCATTTCGTTGCTCTGTCTGCCTCATTGCCTTTCTGCTCACATCACTTACAATGTCTGTTCTTCTGCTTTTTATGCTCTGTGCGCCATGTCCATTCACTGCACAGTTCCTCTTCTATGCTATTCAGCTACTGCACTCTCCTCCTTCTTCACACATGAATCACCTTCACCAACAACAACCAAAACAAACTCCTATAGCAACAGCAACCCCATCTCTTCTCTGTACCGTGTATTTATAGCTTATGTGCACCTTGTGCATGCAGTGTTCACAATGCCTCTGCATGCTGACTCTGCGTCGTTATCCTCCACCTCTCGAGTGCTCTGTCTGATCATCATCATGACTCTTCAGCTTCTCTGGTGGTTCGCCCCGCATGTCCAGCATCACTATATGTTATACTGAGATTCCTCAACCTCTCTGGCAGTTTGAGACTCTTCGTCTTCTCTGTGACAGTCGAACTCACCTTCTCTATTTCAGTTACAGGCCTTAATGCTCATCAGTTGTCAATCGCCTCCACGAACATATTCATTCCTCTCAGAGACTGTTCACCTCCTCTGTCAGTCATCCTGAAGTGTCTTCGCATCCTCTGGTAGAAACCATCAATGGTTTCTAGCAGTTTCACTGTGTCGTGCAACAGTAGCCCTCAGATCTCCTTCAGGTTAATCTACGTCGTTGGATGAGCTTTATTAATCTTACCTTTAAATTGGGTTTTGGCATTTTGGCATTCATGTTGCATTGTGTTCTTGCCTCTCCAAGTCGCGATCTGCAAAACTCCAATATGGAGTTACATCAACGGTCCAGATCCAAGCTTGATTTAACGGCTGTGATTGAATCGCCATATCGCATATCGCGATTTCGGCATTCTTGTTGCCTTGTTTTCTATTCCTCTTGATGTCGTGATTCGTGAAACTCCGATATGGAGTTATGTCAACGGTCCAGATCTAATCTCTATTCAACGGCTGCAATTAAATCACGATTTCACGTATCGCGATTTCGACATCCTTGATGTCCAGTGTTTTTGTCACTTCAAAGTTTCGATCCCCGACACTCCATAAAGAAATCAGATCAACGGTCCAGGTTACTTCTTAACTTAATGGCTGCGATTAAATCGTGAAATCGGGGTTCCTGGTGCATTGTTTCTTTGAAATTTCCAACACACGATCCTTGAAACTCCGACGTGGTGTCCATCTGCTAACATCACTTGTGGATTGACACATGTTGAATATTGGCACGTGTCACTCTGATTCGTGACTTACATGTGCCTGAAATGTTGAATCAGTCTGACACTTTTCATTACCTGATTGTGCCACATGTCCCTAGCTGACGTGGTCTGCTGACGTGAGTCGGGTCGACGGTCTAGATCACATCTTGATCTGACGGTTCAGGTTCAGTCGGGATTTCACACATCGCGATTTCGGGATTCTTGATGTCAATATTCTTTGACATCTCCAACTCTTGATCCTCGAAACTCCGACAGAGAGTCGGATCAATGGTCCACATAATCCCCTGAGATGGACGGTCCTCCTGCTTCTGGGATTTATGAGCCCTCCGGCTGAGCTCATGGTCCACGTGACCTACCCCTATATGACCGCATCCAAACCTCCTCATCGGGGTTTCGGACTTTCCAATGTCGAAACATGTATGTCCTCAGGATTCACGATCCCTCGAATATCGACGCGCTCTTTACGCACTAGCTCTCCTGGCTAGGCTCCTAGCCCATATGACCGTTATCCCCATGACCACGGTCTTACCACTTGTCGGGGTTTTGATCTTTTCAATGCCGCAATGCATTGGCTCACAGGATTCCCGATATGTGAAACCTCGATGAGTCAACCCTCCTTTCGGGATTTCACCTTGGCTTTTCCCGATAGTAAACCTCGTGTTTCTCCTGTCCGATCTGACGGATGATGGGATTTCTGAATGAGATCCAATGGCTCTCAATCTTTGTCTTCCTTCTCCTCTGCGAACTCTTGTATCTTGAGCTTTGTTGCGCGCGTTCTCCTCGACGTTGTTCCTCCTGATCTTTCACTTCCGAATCCCCAAGGGATTTTATCCTTCTTATCCTACCATCTTCACTATTTTACTTGCCATCAATGAAAAGCATATGCTACCTGTTAAACATATGCCAACAATCTCCCCCTTTGGCATTGATGGCAACTAAGGCACCCGAATTCTTTTCTCCCCCTTTGACATCAATGTCAAAGAAGAGACATGCTCCCCCTAAGCTATTGCAGTAATTTTAGGAGGCATTAGATAATCAAACAATACAAATCTCTCCCTAACAAGATGGAATCTTTTAGGTGTGAAACGAAATGACACCCAGCTTCTATCTAAGATATTCAAATGGTGTCTTAGCTAGGGGCTTAGTAAAGATGTTTTCAATTTGTTCTGTAGTGGGAATGTAATGGACCTGAACAATCTGATTGGTGATCTGCTCTCTCAGAAAATGATATTTTATGGGAATATGTTTTGTCTTGGAGTGGAGGATAGGATTTTTAGACACACTGATGGAACTTGTGTTATCACAATGAATTGGGATCGGTGCAGTATATTTTACCTCTAAGTCTGTAAGTGTCTGAATCATCCATAATACCTGTGTGCAACAGGTAGCAGCAGCAATGTACTCTGCCTCTGTGGTTGATAAAGAAATGGAAC
>ML788754.1:205610-224292 GCA_009831015.1 Picea engelmannii | reverse complement strand
GATCCCCGACACTCCATAAAGAAATCAGATCAACGGTCCAGGTTACTTCTTAACTTAACGGCTGCGATTAAATCGTGAATTCGCATATCGTGAAATCGGGGTTCCTGTTGCATTGTTTCTTTGACATTTCCAACACGCAATCCTCGAAACTTCGATGTGGTGTCCATCTACTAACATCACACGTGGATTGACACGTGTTGAATACTGCCACATGTCACTCTGATTCGTGACATACATGTGCCTGAAATGTTGAATCAGTCTGACACTTGTCATTACCTGATTGTGCCACGTGTCCCGAGCTGACGTGGTCTGCTGACGTGAGTCGGGTTGACGGTCTAGATCACATCTTGATCTGACGGTTCAGGTTCAGTCGAGATTTCACACATCACGATTTCGGGATTCTTGATGTCAATATTCTTTGACATATCCAACTCTCGATCCTAGAAACTCCAACAGAGAGTCGAATGAACGGTCCACATAATCCCCTGAGATGAACGGTCCTCCTGCTTTCGGTATTTGTGAGCCCTTCGGCTGAGCTCGTGGTCCACGTGACCTCCCCCTATATGACCGCAGCCAAACCTCCTCATTGGGGTTTCAGACTTTCCAATGTCGAAACATGTATGTCCTCAGGATTCGCGATCCCTCAAATTCTAACGCACTCTTTACGCACTAGCTCTCCTGGCTAGGATCCTGGCCCATATGACCGTTATCCCCGTGACCGCAGTCTTACCACTCATCGGGGTTTCAAGATTTTCAATGCTGCAATGCATTGGCTCACAGGATTGCCGATATGTGAAACCCCGATGATTCAACCCTCCTTTCGGGATTTCACCTTGGCTTTTCCCGATAGTAAACCTCGTGCTGCTCCTGTCCGATCTGACGGCTGACGGGATTTCTGAATGAGATCCAACGACTCTCGATCTTTGTCTTCCTTCTCCTCTGCGAACTCCTGTATCTTGAGCTTTGTTGTGCGCATTCTCCTCGACAATGTTCCTCCTGAGATTTCACTTCCGAATCCCCAAGGGATTTTATCCTTATTATCCTGCCATCTTCACTATTGTACTTGCCATCAATGACAAGCATACGCTACCTGTTAAACATTTGCCAACACCCTTTTGGGGGACTGTTGGCCTTTTTCAACAAATTTTGGGTTGTTGAAGAAAATCATGGATAAATCCCCCTCATCTCTGGAGTTGGTTGGATTTGAATATGAGGTCAAGGCTGGATCTTAGGGAAGCTCCACAACTGATAGAGAAGGATCCTCAACCTATCCCAAGAATCTCTAAGGTGGTTGGGTATCTCCAAGCTTATATAAGGAGGCCTTCTCATGGTGAAAATCGCATGGATTTTAGAGGCATCAAACTTATGATCTCATAAGGGGGATATCAGTGAAGCATAGTTATTTTGGTGGTGGATTATTTGAGCAAGGGTCTGGACAAAGAGAGCTTGGTGAAGCTGATGCATCTATATCTATGATTGTAAGAAATTTTCTTTGTTTTCATTAATATACATATGTGCTTGCCCTGTTTATTTCAAGGTTGTGTTTATTCTACATGAACTTGTCTCTATTAGATAGATCTGGTTTCAAGCTAATATTAGTAGAATATGACGCTTGTTCTATCTTTGTTTGTTTTGTAGGACTTATCGAGGAGCTTGGGGATCGAATCTCAACTCAGACTCTGAGAGGAGGAACATCATTAAAAAGGTACACCTTTATTCCTCTTCTCTATACATTAGTTTAGATAGGTTTAAAAGGATGCCAGTGACCAACATTAGCACCCTTTCTATATTGGTTATAGGGGTCTAGTATCCAAGAGGAAATCCACTTGTCCGCAGGGGGATTATCCTATAACAGAAATTGGCGACTCCACTGGGGAGGGACTCCTATTTTCATTTCCTTGGTTTGTACCTATCCTTTTCCCACCTTTACTATCACTTTTACTATTTGATCATCATCCATTATCCTTCTCCTACCTTTACTAGCATTTTCACCAATTTTCATGCATTCTGGGTGAGTTTTTCTTCATTGTTTTGACTGTTTTTTGAATTTTTGGGTGGTTCAACGCCCCCTTGTAGGCCATACCATAGCGCAAACACTCCCCTATAGTGTTTTAGGGAGATTTGCAACACTATGTACCCTTGTGTTAGGGAGCTCTAGTCTCTTTTTTGAAAGTTTTTGCCTTCTTTTGCTTAGTCTTTTGCAGCCTTTTTTACAAAGATCTTTAACTAGAGTCTATGGTTGGTTTGTGAAGTTGTTTGGATGGGTTTTGGATGGTTTTTTATTCTTATCACTCCCTATTTTCTTGATTGGAGCTTGAAACCTTTTTCAGAAATGTGAAATTTCCTTTTCCAGCTTCTTTTTTGTCATGACAGTTTTGAGTGATTTCTCTTTCTCCCTATCTTTTCTTGGATTCTTCTTTACATTTTATTTGTGTTCCTTGAATGCTTGATTTGTTGCAGAATCATTTATGGTGTTCTTTATTGTTAGAACAAGTTTCTACTTGTTTTCTTTCATACCTCACTGCCTTGAGTGCATGCTTTGTTTGTATCCCTTTTGCTTCGTTTCTTTTGCATGTGCATATTACTCTTTCTCTTGATTGAAAGTAGTGGAGAATTGAAGGTTTTTTATTTATTTTATGTATACATCATAATCAAAAAACGAACATAGATGCATTCTTTCTTTTGGGTAGTGAAACTAGATTGAATTTGAAGTAGTGGAATTGCATGTTTTTTTTTGCATTTTAGGACATTGTGCATCTGGAATGATGAATGTTTTCTCCTTCTCATAGCATAACTTTCATCGAAATGAAAAGATTGTGTCTTCATATCTTTGCGTAACTTTCGAGTCAGTCAAAACACCATATTGTCCACTCCATTTTCTTTTTGAGTAACAACAACCTTAAAAATAAAGCGCTAAACTAAAAATTGTTTAGACATTTTTATATTTTCTGGTAGCAAACCTACATTAGATTAGTTGTAGGGATTTGGAATAGGTTTGAAAGATAACTTTCCAAAGCTGCAAACAAACATAGGATCTTGTGTTAGAGAGCGGTGAAATCCAATTGCTATATTTTGTCCTGGGAAGCCCTTCTCACACAAGGATCAAACATGAGCTCACATTGAGACTAGCAGAGTTACTCACCCTACTTTGTTGGTCTTGGTGTAGAGATTGTGCATATTATGGGGGTCACTTGAAGGTATACCCAGAATGATGAGTGGGAGCCTTTAAAGTTTATTTCAGTCTAGATACCCTGCCCTTGCGCGTGGATTAGACTGTTGATTGTTTCCCCAGGCATCATTGTTGTAGTTGGTAACCTTAGTGGCCTATCTCTTTAGGGTATTTACACAAGGTGACTGTGGAGGGAAAAGTCTTCATGGTACCTGGAATCGACGTTGGCCAAACTGACTCGGGCTTCTTGGAGGGTATACCCACATTTATGTGTGGGAGCTTGCACCAAGGTGTAAGTCCATTAAGCAGGTCGTCAACGTAACTTTTCCACCCGCTCTATCTCATCCCCTTCTTACTTTGTTCCCACGACGTTGGATTTTATCACCAACTAGTGTGCTCATTGTGAGAAGGTTTTGTTTTCTTTCTTGCTTACTAGATTTTTAGCGTGTGTTGTTTGTTCTCCCTAGAAAAATCTAGGTTGGATCTTTATTTTTATGGCGTCAGTTCCCGGAATGACCAATCCTTTTCCAGGGGAACCCTTTGTTTTTCCTTCTTACGGAAACATTGGTCCTCCTTACATCGCTACTTTTAACCTTCCAGGTCTCACAATTGGGTTACCAGTATGGTTTTTTTCCACTCCGGTGATCTCGAATGCAGATGCTTCAGATGTAAGCAGACCACCCAAACATCAACCTCATGTCAACCTTTCTCCTTCTTCACCCATCAAGTCTCCTTCCATTTCTCCTTCTTCACCTAGTGAAATATCTAAAGCGAGTAGCTAGGTTGATAAGAAGAAGAAGAAACAAAAAGAGAAGAAGAAGAACTAGAAAGGGACCAAGCCTCCAACTACATCAGATGTTGGATCCAAGAAACCAACTATTGTTAATAGTATTGGGAGTGTTGATGAGGTCAACAAGATTAAAACAAAGAATCTGAAACCCAAATTCCCTTGCAGTATTTGTAAGGGTGACCACTTTCTGATGGATTTCCTTGGTCTTCCCGAGGTCTTGGAAATGTGGTCCTCCACATCATCGGCCCCTACTAGACATTCTGGTGGCACCCCGTCAGCTAGTGATGTTAAGGTTCGTAATAATAAGACAACTGTCAATTTTCCTTGTATGTTATGCGAAGGTGATCATTACTCTCACCTTTTTCCTCATAGGCACGAGGCTTCTTCTCTTTTGGAAAATCTTCAAATTTCAACTGGTTATCATAAGATTTCCCCCAACCCCTCATTAGTTGATGGACTGGTCAATCTGGTTCCATCCCCGGTCAGTCTGGTTGATCAGGTGGTCAATATAGTTTCATCCTCGATTGAACCACTAACCAAAGTAGTTGATCCAGTTTTGTCATCGATCAACCCCACTTTTCATCTGAAAAGTGAAATCCGAGTAACTGATTCAATCCTGTTATTGGTTAGTCCCACCTTTCATATGAAGAGTACCAACATGGTCAATCCCACTCCTCCTCTGATGAGTGCCAAAGTGTTTTCTCTAGTCCCTTCATCGGTTAGTCTAGTTGATCATGTCGTCAATATGGTCACGTCCTTAGTTGAAGCAGTTAACAAAGTGGTTGATCCGATCCCATCTTCGGTCGATCATGCTCTCTCGTTAGAGAGTGCAACCCAAGCAGTCGATCTGTTTCCACCCATCGACCCCATTCTCCCCTTGGAGAATGAAACCCAAGTGGTCAACTTGATGTCATGATCAATCGATCCTACTCTCCCCCTAGAGAGTAAACTTGTTTCTGCCCACGCTTTTCTCGTTGATACAGAATCTACCATGTTTGGGGGTATTCCTCCTTCTCCCATGAAACCCCCTCCAAGTAATGAGGCCATCCTTTTTGATTGGGGTGTTCTAACTGGACCTCGTCTTCCCTATCACATTCCCTTCAATATTACAGTATAGGTTTGTGGACGGGTTGTTCTTTAGACACTGATAGATGAAGGTTCATCCGTTAGTATTTTTTCCTCTATTTCTTGGCAAGATTTGGGTTATCCTCATCTTGTGTCGGTTACCTAGAATCTGATCACTTTTAACTAAGGAACCATTCACCCTTTAGGGATCCTTCCTCAGTTTCGTGTAAGTCTGGGAGGGAAAATTGTCTTTATTAATGTTATGGTAGTCCAGGACCCTTTGGATTTCAATTTACTCCTTGGGAGATATTATGTCTATTCCATGAAATCTATTGTGTCCACTCTTTTTCATGTGATATATTTCCCACACGATGGAATAATGGTGAATATTGATCAACTTTCATTTGTTGGCCCTGAATTGACCATTAACCCAATGACCTCCCTAAATAGGTCTTATATGCAGTCGGTATCACCCCTTCCACAGGTCAATTATGTGGTGTTTTCTCCCATGACTTCAACTTCCGATGACTTAGATCTGGTAGTTGACATGGTGATCTCTTCGGTAGGGATATTGGAGACTGATCCCCTTACCCCTAACGAGACCCTCAACCTCTGTTCCTTCCATAGCATTCTTCTTACATCCAGTGAAGATCTCTTGGAAGCCATGACTGATTTTTTTCCCTTGACATGGTATCCTTCTAGAACGTTATCCTCTTGTAAGCCATGATCAAGAAGAGGCTATGAGCATAGTTTCTCTTCTCTATGGAAATCTCGTTAAAAAATGAAACATAAGTAACGAGCATGGTTTATCTTCTCTGTGGAAAGATCATTAAAAAATGAAACAGAGGTCTTGAGCATAGTTTTCCTCTCTATAGCAAGATCGTTAAAAAATGAAATAGAAATCTGGGGATTGAACCTGGAACCTTGAGCATAGTTCTTTTCCTGTGTCAAGCTCATTAAAAAATGAAACAATCACCTCTCCTAGAAGGTCGAGTATCTCGCTAGATATCATAGATGTCGAGTCGATTCTTTCATTAGGTCTCGTATTTGAACCTTCATTTCATCCACCCTTATCCTTTTTCTCCATCTAGTACAAAAATTGGTGACAACCTCAAAGTCGGTGAATGATTTGAAACTTGGGGGGCATGTCTCTAGCCTTTGATGATCATTCTGGAGTTAAGCCACTAGCTTTCAAGATGGGGGCATAGTATTGAGCTTAGTCTTTGTGTCTTCTCGTGCTCATAAATAAATGAGAATGTAACCGAGTATTCGTTTATCACTTTTTCAGACTCGTAAAGGTTATACGAAAAAGGAACCCCCTAGACTCTCCTTTAAGATCTTTTTAGACTCTTTAAACATAAAAAGATTGTCGAGTGATCTTGCTTCTTTTCCCACTCGTTAAAAGGTTTGAAAGGGAATCTTTCGAGTGATAATTTATCTCTTTTTCAGCCTCGCGAGACTAACATTACGAAAAATGACAACACTGGAGTCATATTTAAGTCATTTTCAGACTCTCTAAATATGAAAACCACCGATTTTACCTTCTTTGGACTCGTTAAAAAAGTCATACATTGAAGGGCCCATACGAGACTGAACCCTTACTTCTTCCAATTCATTAAACAAAGGAAGAGGGAATTACCAAAGGTAAGTTACATCGAGCATGTGTTACCCTCCTCGATCTCATTAAATAAAAAAGAGGTACTCGTCTATCTGGATGGGGGGGAAATTAAAGGAAGCAAGCCAAGAAGTTTTTGAGAACATTACCAGTAACTCTTATAGTCACCCTTGAACATAGCACTGTGTATTTTCACGCATTTTAATCTGTTGAACCTCTGCACTGAACCAATCCTATGAGTTTTCTTACTCCTTTGGGTCACCCAACAAAAGTCACAGTATCCACTACATCATCATGTTTTCGTCCATGTCATGTTTCTATTGTTGTGCCTCAGTGTTCAAGGGAAGTATTTTCCTCAAGAGTCAGCGACCACAAATATCTTGTTTCAATACCCATGTCAGTCCATGTTCATTTGATCTACCAATTTACATATCTGTGTCAGTTTCATGTCGTTGATGGGGGATACATCAAAGCCCTCCTGCAACGAGTCTATTCCTGTCAACTTCAACAAAGTATTCGGGAACTAGACTTAGAAACCAGTTAGTACCTTAGGACTTGCATGCCTCAATGGTAGGCCTCCTCACTTCCAACAATAGGTTTACATCATTGACCTCTGATCGGATGATTCCACGGATGTTCAAATTTAGCTCATTTTTTCACATTCGCTGGAATGTACTAGGGTACCCTGGGAATCATTGACATCAATGGTGATTTCCCTCGTGCTTGTTAACAGTTTACCTCATTGACCGGTAATCAAGTGGTTTTTTCATGTTCAACTTCAAGACATCTATTCACATGGTTAGATTCGTACTACATCAGGATCGGTAAGAAGACCTTGGGTTGAGTCATCACTCTTATATGTACTTTTCCCAGGTTGCGATGGAGTTTCTTTTGAACATTGACACATATACTGTCACATAGATCCACTTTGTATTGGTCATGGCTATGTCTTGTCGTTTCGTATATCCACTGTGTATTCTTCATGGCTATGATAAGTTCAGGTCATAGGAGTATAGATCCACATTGTATCCTCAGTGGCTATACCTTTTTGTCAATATAATTATGGATCTGCAGTGTATTTTATGGCGGCAATACCTTGAAAGTATTTATCACTCAAGCATAGGTATCCCTGCCTTGGGTTTGAAACATGTCATAATATTTGTTTTATGGTTGTGTGCAGCTTCTTCCAAGTTCTCTGAGTCCATACCCTTGCTCGAAAAATTCTACAAAGTACTTCAGTCATCAGTTTCCATCTTCTAACTTCGTACTTTGGGGGGCAATTTGTTACACATCAAAATTACTCACTTCAATGATGACCTATTGTCGTCATTACAAGTGTCGCAAGTGTCACAAAAATCATACTGTCATCTTGTCTATGTCGCGTCTCTAACGACATCACAGGGACACTTAAGACACCCTAAAAGACTGGTTTAAGGAAGAGTAATCTTTTGATGAAGAGTACAAAGAATTTTCCATGAAGAAAACCACTTAAAAATGATTTTTGGAAGGCAGTCCTCCCCTACCCACTATCAAGGAGTGCCAATGCTCCCTACCCTTTTTTGGGGGAGCATTGCAACACTCTGTGCACCCTTTTGGGGGAGTGTTGGCCTGTTTCAACAAATTTTGGGTTGTTGAGGAAAATTAGGGATAAATCCCCCTCATCTCTGGAGTTGGTTGGATTCAAATCTGAGGCCAAGGCTGGATCTTAGGGAAGATCCACAACTGATGGATAAGGATCCTCAACCTATCCCAAGAATATCTAATGTGGTTGGTTCTCTCCAAGATTATATAAGGGGTCCTTCTCATGGTGAAAAGCACATGGAGTTTAGAGGCATCAAACTTATGATCTCATAAGGGAGATATCAGTGAAGCATAGTTATTCTGGTGGTGGATTATTTGAGCAAGGGTCTGGACAAAGAGATCTCGGTGAAGTTGTTGCATCTACATTTATGATTGTAAGAACTTTTCTTTGTTTTAATTAATATACATATGTTATTGGCTTGTTTCTTTCAAGGTTTTGTTTATTCTACATGAACTTGTCTCTATTAGATAGATTTGGTTTCAAGTTAATCTTAGTAGAATAGGAAGCTTGTTCTGTCTTTGTTTGTTTTGCAAGACTTATCAAGGAGATTGGGGATCAAAGCTCAACTTGGACTGTGCGAGGACAAACATCGTTAAAAAGGTACACCTTTCTTCCTCTTCTCTATACATTAGTTTAGCTAGGTTTAAAAGGATGTCAGTGACCAATGTTAGAACCCTTTCTGTCTTGTTTATAGGGGTCTAGTATCCAAGAGGAAATCCACTTGTCCATAAGGGGATTATCCTATAACAAATGGAAAGTGGAACACCCTTCAATAGTTTCCAGCACTTTCTAGTGTTCAGATAAGTATTTATGTGTTTAATTTCTACAAATGAGTGCATTCAGTAATAATACACAGATGTATTCCAAGTGGTGTGAATTTGGTCTTCTGTTAAATGATAGTTGAGAAATTCATATGTTTAGGAGGATGTTATAGTTGAAAATAATTTTGTTGATGCCTTTACTTACTAACTGTCTCTGTTGCTAGAAAATTTTTTGTAGGTAATTGTTTGAGACTTTGAATAACGACATAGGGATGGCTAGGTATTTCTAATTTATTTGTGTGATTATATATATAATATCATGTGTTGTAGTGTAGATTGAATGGTTAAATTTTTCACATAATATCTGAAGACGAGAATATTTGATTATCTTTTTATCATGACTATTAATTTCTACATTATAAAAGTCTTAGATCAGGTTTGGGAGATATCTAGTGTTCAGAGAGGCTTAATCCTCTACAAAACTCCCCTATCCTGAAATCGAGAGTTGCAAGAGATGAGAATATCCTCTTAAGTTGTGAAATGGAAAGTCTTAGTGGTTTTCAAAGAAAAGAGAGAGCTCCTGAAGTCTTGGTAAGCTCGAGAAAACACTTAAAAATTTTTATTGAAACAACCAAGTCCAAGTTCAGACTGATAACCAGTAGACAACCCATGTTTTGAGATGAGATGAATCACAGTCATTGATTAAGGAATCACAAATATATCCTATCCCTCCATAAGATAAGGAAGGTTGAAGTATCCATGAATATCTGAAGTGGAGGCACTCCAATAGGGAAGACTCCGAGAGAGATCTAGAGTCAAAGATTCAGTCAAAGAGTGACCTTGACCATTGGATCCAAAGTGTTTTGGTTCCGGTGGGAGGATCTCCGAGGAACGATATGGAACATTTATCGTGCCAACTTGGCCACCACAGTGTCATGGGATTGACACTTCTCTGGTGCCCCTATGGCCTGGTAACCCTAATGGGGAAATTCTCCCAGGAAAGGTTCTAACCTTCCCTCATAAAATTGGAGAGGAGGAGGATGACATCATGCAACCAATGCACACTGGAGAAGTGTCAGCACCTAGATAGACTATCCAAGTGCTCTATGATGAGATGTACACCACGTCAGTCCATGTGGGGGGTCCACGTGTCAAGTGGTGATTTTTTCGCATTTCATGGTGATTTGGAACCTTAAGAGGGTAGTCCGTGACACAAAAAGAGTGCCACATGTCTCTCCATGTGGTAGGTGATGACAGGGCCACATGTCATGTTAAGTGGTCGACTGTTGCTGGTTGTGGATTCCATCGAAATAAAATTGTCGGAGTGGTTTGTGAGATATGGACTAGATGTACTCTGATGGAGAGGGACTAAGACGATGAAGAAAGGCTCCGAGTGAATCTGAATCATTGAATTAGAGGGCCCACTAAGACGAGGATCGATGGGCCAGGTGGCAGTAACCATGTCATTTCCACACTAGATGGACATGGGTGACGTGGAGCCAAATGGGTTCCACATGGAGATGAGGTGGATTTTGTAAAATAAAGGTATAAGAAAATTTAGAAGGCCCTAATGTTTGATCTAGAGTTCATCTTTGAGCGTGGTGACATACGTTGGAAATATATTGATGAGAAGAATATTATGGTACCCTCGAGAGGGTTAATGAAAAGAGAAATTTTAACACCCCATCCCTTAAAAAGTACTTGCGGGGTTGGGTGTCTTACACCTAGATGATAGGTCACAAACCAAAAATAGTGTAAAGCACAACTGATAGGTAGGCATTCATGGGTTGCAGTAGACTATCTCATGACCAGTTTCTCTGATACTCAAGCACATAACACAATCATACAATAATTTAGGGAAAAAAAGAAATATTTGGCCCAAATCCAATAGATATGAGAGATATGACCACCCATTGAGTGATTGAGGAATATAAAAAGATACAAATAAGTTTCAGAAATCAAAAGAACAATGGAAGTTCCAAAACTAAGGAAGAATCAAATATCATTCCCCAATAGATTTAGTAGTTTTATTGTGGAGAAATCCCCCCTCTGGGTAGGTGAGCACTCCCTCATATCTGCCCATGATTTGAGATAGACTACAGGATAGACCACTACAAATATTTCTCTAGATTTATTATATTTGTACCTATTTATTCTAGGGGACAGAATGACATACCTTGTTATCTAACATTTTTCCTTATGTATTCCTAGCTAATGCAACTCCATATATCTAACTCTAGCTCCTATAACCTTATTCCTGCACATAAGGAGACAAAAAATACCAATCCTCAAATATATTCAATCATTAGGAAATTGAAATCTAATATAGATATAATATGATCTACTCAAGGAAAGAATAGATATATCATATACAACTCAATACAACAATATTGGAAGGGAAAAAACATGTAGATATATTAAAAGTGGAGAAAAATATACATCAGTCAATAGTTACCTTGAGAGATGACTGAGGTTCTCCTTTTCCCTTGCTCCAGCTCCTCCTTATCCCTCACACAAGCAAGTCTGGCATGATATGAAGACCAAATCTATAGAAGATCTCCTCTAAAAACTTTTCATCATAACTCTATAATGGATTCTTTCTCCTCTTACCCTTGGGATGCCTTCTTTATATATATTGATGGAGGATGCTATGGGAAGCTTCTATATCTTTAGAAGTCATGAACCTCAAGTGTATGAAAAGTTCCCAAGATCATATCATGAAAGAAACAACTCTCCCAATGATGATCTCCTTGTAACTCATCAAATCTAGAAGGTGACAGGGGTGGTCGCATGTTGCAGTGATGTAGCTCATGACTAGTCTTGTGTTGTCAATGATATAGCCCATGATCATTCACACTATGCTAGTAATTCAAAGTGTTACCTCCATCAAAAAACATGAAAACCAAGGAAGAATAGTGTGTCTCAGCGAGGAAACATCAATAGGTCCTCCATGTATCCCTAGGGTGGAAAAGAGAGTTATAACATAAGGAAAGGTACTTTCACATAAGAAAATGCTATGATACCAAATATTGGGACATATACGTAAGAAGTGATGGAATACGATTTCCATTAGAACAAAACCCACAGACATTGATATTTTCCACAATCACCAGAGTTAGGATCCATGAGAGGGGGCTAACCCATGTTGCAAAACTCATGGGAAGCGTCGAACCCAATTTCCAACAATCTGCCCCCACCTCCCCCCCCCCGCCAGCGCATTCTGGGAAAGTTTTGAACTCAAGACTTGTCACTCTGATACCATTTTTTGGACTACGATATTTGTTAGACCAAAACCCACAGAAATTAATCTCTGCCACAATCTCCAGAGTTAGGATCCACGAGAGGGGGTTAATCTATGTCACAAAACTCACGGGAAGCGTTCAACCTAATGTCCAACAAGGATCTATGGGCCTTGAAAAATAAAAATCTTATTGATGTATTGAATTATTGTGCTCTTCAATTTGATTTTTGTGAGCATTTAATATATGGAAAACATAATTGTGTTCAATTTTATTTTAGTTCTCACAAATCTTATGGGTTATTCGACTTAATTCATTCTAATGTATTTGTTCCTATTAAAGTTTCTTTGATCTCTAAGGCTTTATATTATGTTTCATTCATTAATGATTATTCTAGAAGAACATGGTTATATATTCTTAGAAGTAAATCCAAGGTATTTAGTTGGTTTTAGGAGTTTAAAGCTCTCTTGGAAAATCAGAGTGGTAGGAAAATTAAGGTGTTGAGGACTAATAATGGCAGTGATTTTTTTTTCTACAAATTTTGATCAGCTTTGTATGGAGAAAATATTGAAAGACATAAGAAAAATACATATATCCCTCAATAGAATGGAGTTGTATAATGTATGAACAAGATGTTGATGCAGAGAGCTAGGGGTATGCTTAGTGGAGTTGACTTGGAGCAAAAATTCCAGGTAGAAGCATATGTTATTGCCTGTTACCTGATTAATAGATCTCCCACATAATATTTTGTGGATAAGACCCCTATGAAGGTATAGACAGGTAAGAATCCCTCACTTTAGAATATTTTTGTTTTTGGTTGTGAGGTATATACTCAAGTTCCTATAGAGAAGCAATTGAAGTTGGATAACAAGGTAGTGAAATGTATCTTCATAGGATATGGCATTGGTGTGAAAGGGAACAATATTTTGGATCCTATGGCTAGGAAAGTTTGTATTGAAAAAATGTTATTTTCAGAGATTTTAAGTCTTCTCCCACAATGGTGTAGCCAGAAGAGGATGAGAATAACTCAGTGGTTCAGCTACCACCCAAGACCAATAAATTTGAACAAGAAAATAAAAAATAATTTCATGATGGACCTGATGGGGAGGAGGGTTTAGAGAGTTTGAAAGAGGAGGAAGAAACTCCAACTCAAAATTTAAGGAAATATACTCAGTAAAAAAGGAAACCAAACAAGTATAGTTATAGTCCCTTTTATTTCACATGTATATTTTCTTTATCTACTAACACTGATGAACTTAGAACTAAGAAAGAGGCAATGGAGATGGGAAAAAGGAGTCTTGGATATTGGCCATTAATGAGGATATCGTTGTACTTAGAAAGAATGATACATGGGACTTGGTATCATTTCATGATGGATGGAAACCTATTGGATATAAATGGGTGTTCAAAAGGAGTATTAGTTCATATGGAAGTGTTAAAAAGTGTAAGGAAATGTTGGTTGGAAAAGGATATTCCTAGGTTGAGGGGATAGACTTTGGAAATATTTTTTCCCTAGTTGTCAAGTTAACATATCTTAGGTTTCTATTATCAGTAGCAAATTTTGATTTAGAGATACAATAGATGGATCTCTTACATTGTGATTTGAAGGAGGAGATGTATATGACACAACTAGAGAACCACATTTAAAGAGGTAAATATTCATTGGTTCACAAAGTAAAAAATTCTTTATATGGTCTCAAACAATCTTCTAGAATGTTGTACCAAAATCTTTATTATTTTGTGTTGGGATTGGGATTTTTGAGATCCAAATCAAATCACTATGTGTATTACAAACTTGATGATGGTCTTTTCCTTGTTATCACCTTTTATGCAGATGATCTATTATTTTTTGGTAACAATAAGGATATGATTCATGATTTGAAATCTCAAATTTCAACACAATTTGACATGAAGGAATTGGGGGATGAAAAATATATTCTAGGAATGGAGATCGAGAGATATAGAGTGAATAAAAAGTTTGGTTGAGTGAGATTAAGTATGTTAACTCTATACTACAATGTTTTCACATGTTATATTGTATATCATTGAGTGTTCTGATTTCTATGGGAACTAAAGTTTCAATTGAGTAGTGTCCTACAAAACCCATGGATATGGAGGATATGGATTATGTTCCTTATGCTAGTGAAATTGGTAGTTTGACATATTCTATGGTCTATACTAGACCAGACATTACCCAAGTAGTGGGAGTATTGAGTTTATTCATGGCTAATCCTGGACATGAACATTGGGTTTCAGTGAAGACAGTCTTCAAATATTTGTGATGTACTTCCAAACATTCCATTTTTTATCATAGTGATGTTTCATGGGACCAACACTTAGTGGATATTTGGGGTTATGTGGATTTTGATTGGGTAGGGAATGTATATATAAGGAGATCTAATAGTAGATATTGTACATTTTAACCTTGTACAATTAATTACTACAAACAGATTCTTAATAAAAACATAAAATATAAAATGGCACACACACACATTATACAAAAATTTTACCCTGGAAACCCAAACCGGGAAAACCAACAACATGTTTACAACCACACCTCTAATTCTTTATTCATCTATTTCTTCATTGTTTACAATACAATATATAGGATCTCATGGAATCCAAAATTTATAATCCATTGACCCATATTAGTCAACAACCCTAATTCCTTAATCTGAATTAGAAAACCATCGACGAAAACCATGTGCCAAAAAAACGCTAAAAACGCCAAAATAATTTATTCAGGGGATTTTCCCCTTTGTAACCCCCTCATGCACCCAACACAATGGAGACACTTATTTTAGTCATGAAAATAATATAACACATTCCCAACATTATCCCACTAGTTTTTTTCTTTGCATACCGGGGTTCACATGATTACATAGTCAACAATCCAGGGAAACAATGTCCATAGATACTCTACACCAAGAGAACTTATGAGTGCTCATAGATTTTGTTAATGAATCTACAAAATTATCCAAAGTTCCCACCTTCACTAGTAACACCTTCTTATCTTCAACCACGTCTCTCACAAAGTGATACTAAACATCATTATGCTTTTTCTTTGAATGATAAGTCAGGTTATTCGCTAGGAAGATTTCACTCTAACTGTCACAATATATTCTTATAGATTATTGTACCAACCCAATACCTTACACAATATCTATAACCATATTTCTTCCTTTATTGCATGAGTGGATTCCATGTATTCATCTTCAATAGTTGAGAGTGCCACTACAACTTGTGTTTTTCTCATCGAAGTAATTTCTCCTCCAAATAGGTTTAACACATACCCACTTGTAGATCTTTTGTGATCCATATCTCTAGCCCATTCTTCATCAAAAAACCCATGTATGCCCAACAATTTGTCCAATCCTGGTCTTCCTTGGTAGCACAATCCATAACTAGTAGTGTCACGTAAATACTTGAAAACCCTCTGTATTGTTGTCCAATACTCCTTCTCTGGTTTTGGTATATACCTGCTCAAAACTCCCACTACATGTGCAATGTACGGTCTAGTACAGACCATTTCATACATCAAACTACCAACCGCACTAGCATAAGGAACATGAGACATGTCCTATTCCTCTTCCTGTGTCTTGGGACATTGATGTACAGATAACTTTACACCTACAGGAATAGGAACCATGACTAGTTTATATTCCTGCATATTAAACCTCTGTTATATTGCCTCGACATATTTCCTCTAATTTAACTAGAGTTTCATGTTTTTTCTATCTCTTTTAATTTCCATTCCCAAAATGAAATTTGCAGCACCAATATCCTTCATGTAAAATTTATAGGACAACAGAGTTTTCACATCCTGGATAATCTCCTTTTCATTTCCTATAATCAACATATCATCCACATACAATACCAAATAAATAGTATGATCACCGATTAATTTGAAATACACATAGTGATCATCTTTTCTCCTTGTGAAGCTAAGTCCCAACATATAAGTATCAAAATTTTTATACCGCGTCTTTGGTGATTATTTTAACTCATACAAGGACTTTTTCATCCTGCATACCAGCTCTTTATTTCACTTCATAACAAATATTTTTGGTTTCTTCATGTAGATTTCTTCTTCCATATCCCCATGTATTAATGTTGTCTTCACATCCATTTTTTCTACTTCAAAATCAATATAAACAATAATAGATAAACTAAATCTAATATAAGTTAACTTGGAAATAGGATAAAAACATTCACCAAAGTCAATTCCCTATATACCTGGGACTAACCTTTTGCTACTAACTAAGATTTGTATTTATCCACTTTTCCTTCCGCATTCAATTGTTTCTTAAACAACCATTTGTTTCCAATGGTATTTCTTCCAGCTGGAAACTCCACTATACGCCAAGCCTCATTCTTGTCCAACGCTTCCATTTCTTCCACCATGGAATTTTTCCAAAGTTTTCCATCCTCTGAATCCACTTCCTCCCTAACAGTTCTAGGATCATCATCAGTAATTAACAAAGAAAAAATTGAATGGAAATCAAGGGGAGTATACCTTTTTGGTTTCCTTATTTCCCGAACCTATCTCCTCAATACTTGAGTATGAGGCTCTTATTATTATTCATATTCTTTTGTAGAGTCTGATTCATTATCCTTCAATTCAAACTCTATTTTCTTTGGTTATTCTTCCCTTGGTAGGACTTCATGTTTGACAACATCTTTTATTTCTCTAAATATCACATCTCTTCTATACACTACCTTCTTAGTTTCTAGGTTTCAAAGCTTATAATATTTTAGACCATCTTTATACCCAATAAAGATACACTTTTAAACCTTTTTATCTAGCTTACTCATGTTTTCCTTTGTGAACGTGAACATACGCATCACATCCAAATACCCTGAGATGTGTAAGAGAGGGTTTCTCACCATTCCATACCTCATGTGGAGTATTTTCATCCAACACTAATGAGGGCGATCGATTGACCGGGTAACATGCAATAGCACTACCTCTGCCAGGAATTCTTGTCCTAACCCGACACCACTGAGCATGGACCTTGATTTTTCCATCAACATCTTGTTCATCCTTTCTGCAACCCTATTTTTCTAAGGTGTGTATGGAGTAGTATTCTTCATTTCTATACTACACTTCTTACAAAAATATTTGAATTCATTTCCAGAGAATTCTCCACCATTATCCTTCCTTGACACCTTAATTATCTTCTCTGTTTGATTCTCTAGAAGAGCCCTAAACTCTTTGAATTTGTCAAAGAATTCATATTTCTTCCTGAGGAAATAAATACATGTATTCCTCTAGAAGTCATCTATAAATGAGACATCGTACATAGATTTAACCAGTGATGCAACTGACACAGGTCCAAACAAATCACTGTGCACCAACTGTAAAATTGTCTCTTCCCTTGTAGCACTAGAAGAGAATCTTACATGATTTTTCTTTTCATATTAGACATTGTTAGGGTCCTAACCCGCACATAGGTAGAACAATATATTCGGATGTAATAAAGGTCAATATTAATAAGGCCTTTCAATAAAATAGAATAAGGCGGATGTAAGAAGACCTAATAGAAGCTTTCGCTTCTAGAAGGGTCTTCCTCTAGATGCTTCTTTTTAGTATAAATAGGAGTCGATGGTATGAGAACCCTAGCTTGGATATTATTGTAATAGAGATCTTCTCAACTAGAGGTTTCCCCCTGAACATTGCTTTCAGATTCAAAGTGTTATTTCTTTTGTTATTCTTATATCATTTCAGTGTTATTGTGGTGAATGTTTTGGTTATATTGTTGTTATTCTGCCATTACTAGCATTTTATTTCAAGTTCTGCATACATTTTATATCTGGTATATTACAAGTGGTATCAGAGCACTTTCCTTAGCAAAAAGTATGGGTTAATTTTTTTTTTCCAGGGTAGAGACGTATTCCAGTGTCTTTAATCCATAGAGATCTATCGTTACGCGCATAAACCTGTGGTTGAGGGATTCATACACGCAAGAAATACAAGTGGTACTTAAGCGCACATCTATTGGCCACCCTTGTAACCCCTGTTGGTACCCCTTCGAGTGGTAGCGCATCAGACAACACCTGTGTATGGAACGACCTAGATTACCTAAATCCCTCTTTAGATAAACCGATCGACTGCCTGACTGCTATAGTGTCACCGAGAACAACACTCGGGAAGATACTCTCTAGTACCTGGGTAGTCGAGTACTACGACTAAGGGTACAGTCTATCCTCCTTAGTTAGTGCCCTAAGATATTGGTTCGAGTACTACTGTTGGACCCCGTAAATATATCAGAGAGCTATGGCACAGGGCAAACCCTTGTCTATAGAACCCTTGAATACCTAACCCTTGGGGACAGAAACATAAACAAATTAAATCAGACAAGATCTATTGCCACGTAAATGTGTTTGGGTTGCCAAGTAAATACACATTTCTTTCTGGTTAAGCATTTGGGAATTTCCTCTTTGCAGTATTCTTCAGACCG
>ML788754.1:178884-194432 GCA_009831015.1 Picea engelmannii | reverse complement strand
AACCAGTGCGAGGGAAATCGTGCCACACGCAACCTCGCAAGAGGAAAAAGGCATGAGGGAGAAGCGAGAAGGGGGCAGACGCGAGGGAAGGAAGGGAACTCTAGAAAAATATAGAGTGAGTGATAGCAGAGAAGAAGGAGAGTAGCCTTCATTCTCGATCACTGGCAAACAGAGACGCAATCTCGCAGCATCGTGGTCTCAGCTTGGGGGTGGCTAGTGGTAAATCCGTTGGGAGTCGCTGAGCCTACGGTTGGGTGGAAACGAGCACCCCTCTCAGCAGTTGCATCACTTCTAGTGTTTTTCTGATAAGTGTTTTTCATCTTGTATCTTGAAATGTATATTCTGACATTTATGCTCATAAGCTATGAAATCATGAAGGGTTTCAGTATAAGACTGTCTGTGTGATGTTTGATCAGAAATGGTGGTTGCATGCTTTTGTTGGAAGGACCACGTATGGCTTACGTTTATAGATAGATTTGTACATATATATATGCATATTGAATTAATTCAGACTTCGATTCTATTCTCGAGAAATCTATACCTCTATTTGTCCCCAGGAATATCCAGAATCGATCTCTCCACAGAGATATCCTTCTTGGAAATCTTATTAAGAACCTGGAAAAGGATTTGAAGGTGAAAGTCTTAGTAACCCTATATGAGGAAGAATGATCCTCTTGAAATCCCGAAATAGCAATGTAGGGATAGGTATCGATCGATGGACGAGATCCCATCAGAAGATCTGCAGTCATTCATGACCGTTAGGTTGGAGGAAGAAATGAGGGTGTTACATGCCTTAACCCCTTTCCTTTATCTTCGTGAGTGATGAAGAAATTGGAACCGTATATCCCCAAGGTCCGTGAGAGTATATGGACCGTTGGTTTTTCCACGTCGAGGGAGCAGTGGAAGAGTGCACAATGTGGGACCGATCTGAACCGTCAGATCTTAGTTAGAAAACCCAGCAGTCGTTGGATCTATCAGGAGATGCATGAGGGTTAAGCCCTCGTGAACAGGGGCAAAATTCCCGAGAAGGAGTTCATATCAAAATTTCGGCATTCGAGAATTTGAGAGTCCGGGCACTCGACATCAGAAATCCCAAAATAGCGAAAAGGGATTTGAGCCATCCATCTGCGGGAGGACGCGTGTCACAGAATCATCCATTTCAGAGATTCGGGCATCGGGACTCACAGAGGTGAGCACCTAGCCATTGCGAGTGGCGAAGTCATGAAATAACCTGAGCCGTCCGTTGGAGGGAGGACACATGTCATGAAATCACCTATATCAGGGATTCGGACATTGGAAGTCCTAGCGGGAAGTCTTTTGACTTCGTGGGTGGCAAAGTCACGAGAGAATCGCAGTCATCCATCTAAGGAGGACAGGTAGCACCTTGTCATGTGCACAGACCCTATAGGAATCAATGAGGTCGAGGAAATCTTTCACGGTTCCAGAGAAGAGAAGATCGGGAGGGATAGTGCCATTTTGTGGACAGAGCCTTAGCTACAAAGATTGCAGAAGAGAAGAAAAGGCTGAGACCTTTGATACTTAAGAAATATTCCAAGGAGAAGGAAGAGAAGTGCATGCTTAAGGAGGAGCTACGATTGTCGTTATATCAGCTGGAGCGAAATAGATCTGGGTCATCGAAAATGTACATTCAGACAGGCTCAGAAGAGAGAAGAAACGGATGGCAGAGAGACTTTGTAGAGAAGTGCCAAAATGTCATGGTCCATTGGATCGTACTGAGTTGCGAGGGAGTTAAGTCGTAGAAGTAGCCATGGGAGAAGTTGTATGGATGATGGAGACACTTCGAGATAGAAGTGGCGAACAGCCGATAGCCATTGGATCTTGCAGGGTTGCAAGGCGATTAGGGTCGGGGCAGTCCCGAAGAGGTCTGAGTTCGGGATCTCGCATCTCATGGTTTCACAAGAAGAGAGCGCAAGATTTGGGTGCTCCAACTCACGAAGTCGCGAAGTGCGAAATCGTGAGGAGAAAAATCTGAACCGTTTGATCCAGGAACGGGAGGACCGTTGGATCAGGGCCTTATCGCGCATTCGAAGGTTCGGAGGTTGAGAGGACATCTTCTCGACATCAAAAGTCGTGAAGTGCTGAGAGTCGAGGCACAAGTGAGGAACACATGGTAGAACCACAAGGTGGGGCCTGTGTGGTTGACAGGAGGACACGCGTTGCCTAGAGAAAGGAGTCAATGCTCTGTTGACTTCTCGCATCTCGAGGATTCATGGAGTAAGAGCACGGGAGCTCAACCCTTCTACTCACGAAGGTGTGAGTAGTGAGAGTTTCTATCATTTATCCTAGCCAGTGGTCACACGCAGAAGGCACTGACAGAAAGGGGCTATACCCATTTCGTGATCTCGGGTATCACGAGATTGGAAAGGAAGAGTCAAGAGTTTCGACTCACGAACTCGCGAGATGGTGAGTTGTGACAAGCGCCATTGGGAACAGGCCTTGATCATAGCGTTGTGGTTGCTTTGGAAAGGTGGAGCTCATGCTTAGTGCTGTTTGCATAGGGGAGCTACAGAAAAGGACCTGTGGACCAAGGCATAGCCCAGGGGGCTAATTGCTGATCGAAGCCTCTTCGACAGTTCGACATTTGGGGTTTTCAAAGTCGAAAGTCTCGACTCGCTTATAACACTGAGTCGTGAAATGTGAAAAGATGCCTAGTTGTTTGACCTGTGATCAAGATCAATGATCGCATGGTGGTGGAAAAAAGGGGAGAACTAGCCTGTGCTAAGCCCCGTAGGATTTCGGGGATTCTGACCCTCAAGAATTCGGCGAAAAATCTTCATTTCTGTAGTGGGTTTGTGACACTTGAAATATGGTCTCATTGAAACCCAACAAGAAGTGAAACAACTCAGTGCCAATGTTGTCGCCATCAATATAACCATGCAGTCCTCAATGGGGGAAATGAAACAAGACCTCACCACCCAGCTTGAATCAGTCTTTTCAGCACTCTGCACCGAACTTCATATCCCTACAGATAACCCTTCCTCTTCCTCACCTCCACATATTAAAGGTGACCATTCCTCTCATTCCCATACCTTGCAGAACCATCACTTTCAACGTGACCTGCGCCTTTCACGGGTGGATGTGACCAAATTTGATGGCTTTGACCCCACTGGTTGGGTAACCCAAATGGAACATTACTTCTCTTTATATGGCATTACATATGACTTGGCCAAACTCTGATATGGTGTTCTCCATCTAGATTAAGAATTTTGGCAATGGTGGTAATGGAGAAAAACTTCTCGTCAAGGGTATATTGCTTGGACACACTTTGTGGCAGATATTTATGAATGCTTTGACACTGACACCAACCATTTGGGCCATTTGACAAAGCTGAAACAATTAGGAACAGTGGAAGACTTTATAGCTGCCTTTGAGCGCCTAGCTTTTAGAATAGAGGGCATGTCTAATGCCTTTTTCTGAGAGTGTTTTATTAGCTACCTCAAGGATGAAATTTGGGCCCATGTCCTCATGGCTTGGCCTAAGAGTTGGGTGGAGGCTACCAAAAGAGATAAAGAAGCACAACAGGTTGTATCTTCTCAAAACCGCAAACCCTCCTTTATCCATCACCCTAAACCAGTAAATCCCACTACTCCCTCTGCTCCACTAAAGATCCAAAAATTAACCAGGAATGAAATGGCTAAATTCCAACTCAAAGGCCTTTGTTATAACTATCATGACAAATATTTACCGAGCTACAAGTGTAAAGAACAAAATCTTTTTATGGCCATCTCCGAGGAGATTTCGGAAGAAGATGAAGAAACTCCCTCTGTGTCTGAGTCACCTGAATCCACTGACATAACCCCTCCCTCAGACCCTCCCGAAGTAGAACCGGTCATTTCCCTCAATGCTCTCACTGGCTTCTCCACTCCCCAAACCCTTAAGCTAATCAGTTACATCAAGCATAAGAAGGTCATCATTCTAGTTGATAGTGGAAGCACCCATAATTTTATTCATCGTCGCATTACCCAAGAAACTCATTGCTACATCCATGCCATCAATAATTTCCAAATCATGATTGCCAATGGTGGTTCCATGAAATGTGGAGGGCGTTGTGAAAATGTGCGTCTCCAAATTGGTGACTACCACCTGAAATCCCATATGTTTGCTATCGACATGGGAGGTCGTGACATTGTGTTGGGTGCAGACTGGCTAGGGACTTTGGGTCCCATTCTCATGGATTTTAAATACTTAACCATGCAATTTGACCAAGAGGGCCACTAATATAAGTTCCAAGGCATCACCATTGGTTCACCTGAGATCAGTATTTCCCATCGCATGGAAAAACTACTCAAAAATGGCCATTCTAGTGTTATCGCCCAAATCCATGCCATACAAGAAACAGAGACACCCTTAGTACAACAATACCTCCAAGCCATCTTTTCTAAACATCAATTGGTATTTTCCACTCCCCAAGGCCTCCCTCCTTCCTGTGGTGTTCATGATCATTCCATTCCCCTTGTACCCGGAAGCCTTCCTCCCAATATCCGTCTGTATCGTCACCCCTTTTCCCAAAAAAATGAAATTGAGAAAATGGTCAAGGAACTCCTAAATGTAGGCATTATCTGCCCTAGTACAAGCCCCTACTCGTCTCATGTGGTCATGGTCCTGAAGAAACAAGGTTCTTGGTGAATGTGTCCTGACTTCCGTGCCCTCAACAAACTTACCATCAAAGACAAATTCCCCATTCCTGTCATTGATGACCTCCTGGATGACTTGAGTGGCGCCCAATTCTTCACTAAACTGGATCTTCATTCGGGCTACCACTAGATACGTATGAAAGTTGTAGACATTCCCAAGACTGCCTTTAGAACTCATGAGGGCCACTATGAGTTTTTGGTCATGCCCTTTGGCTTGTGTAATGCCCCCTCCACCTTCCAAAGCCTCATGAATCATGTCTTCCGTCATTTTCTCCACCATTTTGTCTTAGTTTTCTTTGATGATATCCTCATCTATAGAAAAACTTGGACAGACCATCTTGCTCATGTGGATCGAGTTCTCGATCTACTCTCTCAGCACCAACTTTTCCTGAAATAGTCTAAATGTTCTTTTGGTGCCTCAAAAGTAGAATAATTGGGTCATCTGGTTGGAAAATATGGCGTCAGGGTGGATCCTAACAATATTGAAGCTATGCAAGACTAGCCTCACCCAAACACTCTTAAGAGCTTGCATGGATTTCTAGGCTTAATAGGGTATTATCACAAGTTTGTTAAGAATTATGGGAATATTGCAGCACCTCTCACTGCTCTCCTAAAAAAGAACTCTTTCAATTGAACTATACCCACAGCAGGGCACTCCGGGTTCACCAAAACCTATGACAGGTTCAAACGTTCCTTTTTTTGGGATGGTATGAAACAGGACATTTGTAATTTTGTAGCTGAATTTGATGTGTGTCAATGCAACAAGGGTGAAATAGTCAAATCGTCGGGAACACTACAACCGCTCTGGATTCCACCTGCTATTTGGAAGGATATCTCTATGGATTTTATTACTGGCTTACCCAAATCGGGAAATAAATCTTCCACCATGGTCGTTGTTGATCGCCTTTCCAAGTATGCTCATTTATGTGCCCTTCAACACCTGTTTACAACATCCATGGTGGCTCAAATCTTCATGGATCAGGTCTTCAAGATTCATGGCATGCCGCACTCTATTGTTTCTGATCGCGACCCAATTTTCACAAGCAATTTTTGGCAAGAACTGTTCAAGATACAAGGAACCGAATTGCATCTCAGCACAGCTTATCATCCCCAGACTGATGGCCAAACAGAAGTTGTCAACAAGTGTTTGGAAACATATTTGAGGTGTTTTGCCTCAGAAAAGAAAAATAAGTGGGCTCAATGGTTACCCCTAGTTGAATGTTGGTACAACACTTCATACCATACAACTACATGCATGACTCCTTTTGAAGCGGTATATGGACAGAAGCCACCTTCAGTGCTCTCATACTTACCAAGTGCCTTGAAGGTCCAGGCGGTTGACCTAACACTTATAGCTCAAGAGGATATTCTCCATACCCTCAAAGAGAATTTGGTCATGGCATAGAATCGCATGAAGCAACAAGCAGATCAAGGTCGCTCTGAACGTCAATTTGCAGAAGGGGATCAGGGGTTTCTTTGACTACAACCTTACAAGAAAACTTCCCTCAAGGACAAGCATTGTCATAAGATAACGCCCAAATTTTATGGTCCTTATACCATACTCAAGCATGTGGGACAAGTTGCCTATCAGTTAGGTTTGCCCAGCAATTCGAAGCTACATCCTGTTTTTCATGTTTCATGCTTAAAGAAGGTGATTGGAGCTAAGTGCCAAATTCAAACCAAACTTATAGAGTTAGCTGAAGAAGGATCCATTTGGCTACATCTAGAAGCAGTTTTGGACCAGCGTGAGCATCGCCTACGTCATAGAACCATCAAGGAAGTGCTAGTACAGTGGAAATATACCACTCCAGCAGACACCACTTAGGAACCAACTACCATTCTGCAACAATTTCCTCATCTCAAGCCTTGAGGACAAGGTTGTTTTTTAAGGGGGCAGACATGTTAGGATCCTAACCTGCACATAGGTAGAACAATATATTCAGATATAATAAAGGTAAATATTAATAAGGCCTTTCAATAAAATAGAATAAGGCGGATGTAAGAAGACCTAATAGAAGCTTCCGCTTCTAGAAGGATCTTCCTCTAGATGCTTCTTTTTAGTATAAATAGGAGTCGAGGGTATGAGAACCCTAGCTTGGATATTATTGTAATAGAGCTTTTCTCAACTGGAGGTTTCCCCCTCGAAGAGGCCCGTGAACATTGCTTTCAGATTCAAATTGTTATTTCTGTTGTTATTCTTATATCATTTCAGTGTTATTGTGGTGAATGTTCTAGTTATATTGTTGTTATTCTGCCATTACTAGCATTTTATTTCAAGTTCTGCATACATTTTATATCTGGTATATTACATACATGTTCACATAAATAAAAATACAGAGAGTAATTGGACATACCTTCAACCATACATTTACCATGTAGTACTCAAAGGACCTTCTCTTCGATATGCCCTAGTCTTTCATTCCACAACATTGTATTTTCTCCAGAGACTGTAGGAGTTTTTTCTTCTTTAGATTCAATCTCAAGAACAACAGAATGATTGCACCCATCACTAATAGTGTTTCCCAATAGATTATGCAGATTTCCAATCCAAACTCCTTTCAAAAACACCATTGCCCCTTGAAATATCCTATAGGTTTCTTTCTCAAACACTTTTTTTATCCCTTCATCATTCATTTTTCTTATAGAAATCAATTTTTTGGCCAATCCTAGGATGTGAGTTCCACAAAATACCCTAGCACAGCATTGATGAATTTCACTCAAAACAATCATTTTTGGTTGAGCTGAAAGAAAACGAATTAGACTCTGGATTAGACTTTGATTCAGAGTAGGATAAAGAAAAAAGGATCATTGACGTAGAAACCAATGCTACCATTGAAATTGCAAAGATCCAACTATAATAATTAGAGGATCTTGAGGAGGGGGAGATCCTCTTCCATTCACATATGTGAGTGAAGGGGATAGTGGTAGAAAAAAGAAACTGATATCAACTGAGGCCATCAAGAGATTGAAGTTGTTGACAATGCCACACCCCCAACCATATACCATTGGTTGATTGAGCCAGGTATGAGACCTCTATGTCAGCCAACAATGTCGTCTATCCTACATCATCAATCCCTTCAAAGATGAGGTACTATGTGACGTTGACCCACTTGAAGTTTGTGATGTTATTTTAGGACAACCCTATATGTGGAAATGTCATTATATTTATGATTCCAAGCCTCGTAGTGTCATTGTTACTTTGGGAGGCCATCTCTACAGGGTACCAAAAGTATTCCCAATTAATGTGGTTTCCTTGATCTTAGCAAAGCAATGCCAAAAGGTAATATCTCAAATCAGAAAATTTGTCCTCTTCATAGTTCGATAAGAAGGTGAATGGAAGGTCATTGTGACCACCACCACCTTAGCATGAGGCCTCTCTACATAGAAAAAATAGGTGGACAATATTGTAAAGGAATATATATTTATATTTGTTTCCCCTGCGAGGGTGCCTTTGCACTACCAAGTAAAACATTCAATTGACTTGATACATGGTCCTCCTTTTCCTAATGAACCAATAAAAAGATGCTCTCTTCTATAGAATTAGGAAACAAAACATCAAATTCATGAGCTCATCCAAAAGGAGCACATTCGACCAAGCTCCTCACCTCGTGGGAGCCTAATTGTATTGTTGGAGAAGAAGGATGGGACATGGCGAATCTATATTGATTACAAATCCCCAAACAAAATCACCATTAATAACCCAGACCCGATCCCCTAGATTAATGATATTATTGATCAACTTAAGTGATCCAGGAAGAAATCAATGGCCACCCACCTATTACACCGACTCAAAACAGGGGTTTCCACCTTACCAATTTTTCTACAGTGTTTTAGGTCCTAAACTTCTTGGGTCATTTTGAATCCCTAAAAAATGTTTTATAGGCCCTCCATAGTCACAGTGTAGGATTTATCCAAAGTGTGACTGAAAAAATTGTAGTTATCGAATAGACCTTTCAAACGAGATATCGTGCGCCCAAAATGAAGATCGTATGCAAACGTTACGCCCTTGGGAAGTTGATGTACCAACTTACCCCATCGGGGCCCACATGAATTTTGGCGTTTCATCCTCCGGGGTTAGGGTTTTGGGATTTTATTCATGTTAAAAAGGACTCTAGAGCCTCATTGTAAAAATCATCATCTTCTTGCGAATGAGCGTATCCATAACATCTCTTGTCATAGATAAGATGCCACCATTCTAGCGAGTCATTCACTCGTTAATTTTATAAATTATGTACATTCTTTCATTAATAAAAATTGTGCATTATTGTATCTCTTTGTTTATTTAAATATCTATGTATATTTCATTATTATATCTCTGCCTTCATTTCGTTCTCAAAATAATCTGGATCAGTGGTATCAGAGAAGGCTTATCATTATCATTTCTTAGTGCATGTCCTCGATGAGGTCAATGTACAGAGAGTTGGGTCTCGAGCTATTTTTCCTTGAGGACAACCTCTCTTGTCATCCCAAGAGACATCCCATGGAGGAAGAAAAGAGAGACGTGGGAGAAAAATATCCCATCAAGATGTTGCTCGCGGAAGCCATCGCACAACAGAGGAATGAGATGTTGGAGAATTTTCCCCAAATCCTTCAAATATTGTCGAAAATAAAAGGCATGTCTTTCAACCAGTTGCTTTGGAGACACTATTCCATTCAAGGAAAAAGTTAATTTTGATATTGCAGTATTTGAAGATCAGCTCGATGCAGATGCTTTGGAAAAATGGTTAAATTTGATAGAAGGTTATTTCTTTGTTCATAATGTTTCTGACAAATAAAATATCACCTTTGCACTCCTCAAGGCTCTCCCCCATGTCAAACATTGGTGGGAAACTTACTGGGAGAAAAATTCCACAGAGGAGTTTGGAATATTTGGGGTCGAGCCCACTTAGGATTTTTTTATGGATGGAGTCAAGGATCAATATTAGCTTGTGGGAAACTATGATGACCAGTACATGAGATGTACTACACTACATCAAAATCGAGACCAAATAGTGCTAGAGTTCACAAATACCTTCCATACCTTGCGCACCAAGCTGGGTATCAAATAATCTTAGCAACATCTGGTTCTGAAATACTACAGGGCTCTACACAGGTATATCCAAACCGAGATGGAGATTATGGACATCTCATCACTGGGATCCACTTATAGATATGTTGTCAAAATTGAGCAGAAATTTAAGTAGCAGAACAAGCGAGAATTTGGGTCTGCAAATCCACAACAACAAAATCATGGTAAAGGCAACCCTAATCCACAAAATATCCAGCCTCAAGAAAACCAGTCCAATCCACAGGAAAAGAAGAGAAAAAGGAAGATGAATAAGGACATTAGAAAGTGGTGCGACTTCCACAAAATCCCTTGGCACAACATCGATGAATGTCGCTTGAAACAATCATTGGTGGTCAAGCTCAAAGAAACAGAGCGATCCCCAACTTGGACTTTGATTCATACAATAATAAAAGGAGATAGATAATTGATGCAAAACCCATTGCTATTGTCGCGACCACAACAATCCAACTAGAAGAACTAGAGGATTCCGATGAAGGGGAGCACCTTTTCCATTCATAGAAGTGGGTGAAGGGGACCCCGATGCATTTTATTGTTGATAGTGGAAGCCAAAATAAACTCATTTCAGTAGAGGTCGTCAGGAAGTTGTATTTTCCAACAACACCACACCTACAACCATACAACATTAGATGGCTTTGTCAGGGATGAGATCTTCATGTCAGCTAGAAGTGCATCCTATCATACAACATCAATCCCTTCAAGGATGAGGTATTGTGTGATGTTTTCCCACTGGAATTATGTGATGCTTTGTTAGGCCAAACATATATGTGGAGGTGTCATGTTATTTATGAGTCTCGACCTCATAGCATCATTGTTACTCTGGGGGGTCAGTCCTACAAGATAACTGAGGTAGTTCTGACTAATGTCCTAACAAAAACGTTCCTCAAATTAATCTATCATACTGCAAATTTTATCCTCTTCACAATCTGGTCAGAATAGAAGGAGACTGCAACCACTACAACCTAGACCCAAGACCCTTTTATCTAGCAAAATCAGATCAACAAGATTGTAGAAGAGCACCAAAATATTCCTATTGCACCTACGAGGATGCCTCCACACTACCCAGTCAAACCAATTTATGATAAATCCATTCATGTTCTTCATGTTGTATCTTCACCGATAGATTCCTTCCACACTCAGGAAGATCATCAGCTAGATTGGTTAAACAACGCCTCCAACAACAGGTTCATAAAAACCTTCAACAAGATAAGAAGGATAGCTTCTTTAGCAAGGAAAGCATCTCACCAAGGTTCGTATTCAAAAAAATATTCTCTGGGGGCTTGACGCAATGAAGACCATTAGTTCCTAAGGGGGGAGGATTGATCCAGGCAGAAATTGGTTCAAATCATGGGTTTCCACTTTGTAGTTTTTCTACAGTTTTTCGGGTCCTAAACTTCTGGGGTTGTTTTGAGGCCCTAAAAAATGTTTTATGGGCCAGCCACAGTCACACTGTAGGCTTTAACCAAAGTTTGATGGAAAAATGTGTAGTTCTCATATATACCTTTCAAACGAGCTATTGTGATCCCCAAATTGAGATCATATGCAAAATTTACGCCCTTGGGAAGTTGGCGTACCAACTTACCCCATTGGGGCCCACATGAATTTTGGAATTTCATCTTCCTGGGTTAGGGTTTTGGATTTTCTTCATGTTAAACAGACCTCTAGATCCTCATTGTAAACATCATCATATTCTTGTGAATAAGCATAGCAATCACATCTCTTCTCAGAGATAAGCTGCCACCATTCTAGCAAGTCATTCACTCTGTAATTTTACAATTTTTGTACATTCTCTCATTAATAAAAAAATGTACATTATTGTATCTTTGTGTTTATTGAAACATCTTTGTATATTTCATTGTTATATATTTGCCTTCATTTCGTTGTCAAAATAATCTGAATCATTAAAGGTGCCAAATTCTTTAGTAAAATTGATCTAAATTCCGACTACCACCAGGTCTTGATTGAACAAATTGATGTATGGAAGACTATCTTTAAGTCTAAAGAAGGAATTTTTTAGTGGTTGGTCATGCCTTTTTCCTTGACTAATGCTCCAAAAACAATCATGAGAATGATGGATGACATCTTGTGGTTGTTCGCAAACTATGTCATGGGCGTATATTTGGATGACATCCTCATCTTCAATAGAACTTGGGTAGAACAATTGTAGCACATTCAACATGCCCTTAGAACTATGTGACAACACAAGCTATATGATAATCTAGAGAAATCATCATTTGGCATGTAGAGAATTTAGTATATAGGATACATCATGGATGAATATTTTGATCCAAGTGGATCTCGGTGTCCATCCATCTTTTCCAATTTCGAGCCTATGGTTTTGATAAACCATGATATTCGCCCTTTTGATGCAGAATGTAATGTAATTCCATCTCCATTTGTTAATTACATCCATCATGCAACGATTGCATAGTGGTAATATGTACATGCCTATGACGTTAATGCAACAGATCCCATTAGAAATCTACAGTTAAGAACACTTGGGCTAGATTAGTATTGGGATGAGAGACCTCTTGGGAAGTCCCAGTGTTTTACATGCCTATGGAATTTTGTAAACTTAGACCAATTTATCCCACATGCATCATGGGAATTATTCTCCTCTCACTCTCTCATATATAATCAAGGTGAAGGAGGTCCTTTGAGCATGCAATGGAGTGTGATGTAATGCTTATTGCGAATGAGCATAGCCAACATCATTTTCTCTTCAGAGATAAGCTACCACCATTCTAGCTAGTTTGTGTTCTACAATATTCTGGTATTCATTAATAGATGTTGGGTTTCATTGTATTTATGTGTTCTCTTCTATATTTTCATTTGTATCTCATTATGTTCTCAATATAATCTGGATCAATTGTATCAAAGCAATCTACTCATTGTTATTTCTCTATGCATGTCCCCGACAAGGTCAAGGTATACATAGTTGGGTATTGAGCCAGTTTTTCTTGGGGAAGACCACTCTCGCTAGCCTAAGTGACCTCCCATGGAAGAAAACATAGTTACCTACTTAACGAGAACTATGACCTCAAAATGAGAACTCTAGCCCTTAAAACCCGTATTTTTGCATAAAAAACATGAAAATCAACCCCTAAATCAAAAAGTGGTGATATTGGTAGCACCATTTTTTAACCAGGTCAAAATTACCACTCTTTTCAAGCATGGCCTTAAAAAATCAAATAGTTCTTCAGAAAAACCTTAAATCAACCCCCAAATCAAAAAGGGGTGCTACTGATAGCACCATTTTTTCTAACTGGGTCAAAATTACAACTTTTTTCAAGTATAGCCTTAAAAAATCAAACAGTTGCTCCAAAAATCCTTAAAATCAACATCTAAATAAAAAACTAATGCTACCTAAAAAAATGTTTTTTCTAAATGTTAAAATTATATATAATTGCAACCTAATTGAAATTGTGTCTTTGACAACAAATCCCTATGCAAATAAAAAACCCAAAATTGGATCCTAAATGGCCACTTGAAAATTTATTTACTAACATTTTTTTTAATTTACATTAAAAAATAAATAAAGAGAAAGGAGAAAATCTTCACAATTTTTTATTTTTAAATGAAGAAAAAACACATTTAAAAAATTATATTCAAAACCCAAATTAAAAATAAAAAATAAAGAGAAAGGAGAAAATCTTCACATTTTTTTAATTTTTAAATGAAGAAAAAAATACACTTAAAAAATTATATTCAAAACCCAAATTTAACAAAAAAAAGACAAAAACATTAAAAAAGGTGGAAAAAAATTACTAAAAAGAAATGAAAAAAATTTAAAATTTCCTTGGAAAACAATAATTTAAAAAAAAAATACATATTTTTTTTGGTAAAAAATAATAATAATGATGATGATGATTAACATCCACTAATACACCTTAAGAAGGTAAGTGATTACTTGTGATTCTTTAGAATTTTGTTTATGTGCTCGAAAAGCATTAAGAGAAGCTTTCCAAGATCACCATACATTGAAAAAAATAAAAATAAAAACCAAAAAAATACCCCAAAACAACTAAAAAAAAACAAAATTCAAAAAACTATTAAAAAAAAAGATCTAATATAAAAAAATATTCAAAAAATAATAAAACTCTCTAAGCTAAAACTTTATATTAAAAAACATTTAAAAAAAAAAAACACAAAATTTCAAGCAGGGCTTCCCTAAACCCTGGACACAAAGCCTCATTGTTCCTATTTTTAAAAAGGGGATAGAAACATTGCCTATAACTATAGGAAAATTATGATTAGCTCGATTTTAGCCAAGCGTTATGGAATTGTTTTGGAAAAGAAGATTAGCCTTTGGCTAGAAAGTCACGGTAAAAGAGCTAAAGGTCAGGCCAGGTTTTGGAGATACCATTCAAATGTGGACCATCTTGTTACCTTTAGGATTATTGCAGAGGAGTTCCACAATACTAGAACTGATATTTTTTTTTGTTTTGTTGACTTTAGAAAAGATTTTGACATGGTTCCTAGGAAAAACGTTTGGAATAGGTTGGAAGAGATAAAAGTGCCTCTCGAGTTGAAGGTTGTTGCAATAAGGATGTATGAGAAAGTTATTGTTAAATTTAAAAACAGTGAGGGATGGTTGAAAGAGATTAATTGTAATATTGGAGTCAAATAAGGTTGTCCCTTGTCCCCTGCCCTTTTTGGCATATACATTGACAAGTTAGAAGATTGCTTGAAAAAAGTAGGGTGTGTTATCTCTACTCTCACTGGTATAGTAATCAATATTCTTCTTTATGTTGATGATATCGTTCTTATGTAAAGGAGTCTCCATGATCTTGAAAACCAACTAAGAATCCTCAAGGATTTTTGCTCCAATATGGGTATGACTGTTAATACTAATAAGACTAAGGTTGTGATTATTAAATCCAATAAGATCACTTATGACACCTTTGTATATGACAACAACAACTTGGAGGAAGTGACTTCATACAAATATCTTGGAATTGGTATTCACCACAAGCTCAACTGAAATTATAGCATTGAGAAAAGGATTATTGGGGGATGGAAAGCTTATTATGGGCTTGAAAACAATTGTAAAGCAGTCGACAGTTGGAGTTGGGATAAGAAGAAACTCCCTATAACCTATAATCTCAAAATGAAAGGAAATACGCCCTATCCCATCCTCCTCTTAGAAACAAGCCTCTCCCCCATTGAGAGTGCGGCTATGACTAGACACATAATGTATAAGAACAAGTTAAAAAACATGGAAGACAAGAGGCTTCGTAAAATTTCTTCAAAATCGAGTCGTAACCACTATCAACTCAAGCGAGGATGGCATAAGATGTTCGGTATTGGATAAACTATTGGGGAATCATGGAAGACACCATTTTGTATCATAAAGATACTATTAAAAATATCATCAAATCAAAATTTAAGGAGAAAATGTGGAGTGTTAAAGAGTTAGAGGAAAAAAGAAAATCAAGGTATTATAAGGATGTAATCAGCCCTAATCTAGAAGATCAAAATTATCTATTTGTTTTGACATGTGTAAAGAAAAAAATAAGCATTGTTAAGATAAGAACAAATTCTCACGAGCTCCATAGTGAAATTGGGCATTGGTCAATTCCTAAAACGTTGTGGGATGAAAGAGTGTGTCACCTTTGTGACACTAAGAAGGTTGAAGATGAAAAACACTTTCTCTTAGATTGTCCAACCTATACCCAAATTAGATCTCATTTTCAAAATATTTGTCACACTACCAACCTTCATAACCTCTTAACTCAACAAAACTATGGTGATCTTGGAAAGCTTCTCTTAATGCTTTTCTAGCACAGAAAGAAAATTCTAAAGAATCATAATAATCACTTACCCTC
>ML788754.1:147957-178374 GCA_009831015.1 Picea engelmannii | reverse complement strand
TTTTCTTAGTTTTTTTTAGTTTTTAATATATATATATATATATATATATATATATATATATAGTGTTATTTAACTACAATTATTTTCTATGTATTGAAGTAAAGGTAAAAAATGTGTTAAAATGTATATTTTCCACTATATTTAAAAAAATATGGAATCATAAATTAATTAAGGAGACATAATTATATGAAAAAACTTAATTTCAAACAAGTAAATGGTATATAACATTTTTAAGATTGAAAGAAGCATGGAAAAATGATTAAAAACATCGTTGAAAAAAAAATAGAAAAATTAAAAAATAGATGAAAAAATGACCATTTAAAAAATAATGTGGATACAATATAGATAAGAAGATTTAAAATATCAAAAAACAAACTAAAAATAGAGGGGGGAAGGGGGGGGCGCGGTGATACCAGTAGCACAAATTTTCAAAACGAGGTAAAAAATGTGGCCCCCCAAAAAACAAGAACTCTGTAGAGTTATCATTAAGTTGGTAACTATGTTAGAAGAAAAGAGATATGATAGAGTAGGAGATCCTTTCAAGACATTGCTTGAGGAATCCCTTGCATGACAGAGGAAATATATGATAGAAAACTTCACTCAAATCCTTCGACGATTACCGATGGCGGATGAGGCATCTTCAACAAGCAACATTTCAAAGGTGCGACACCCTTCAAGGTACATGTTAATTTTGATATCCCCTTATTTGAAGGATATATAGATGCATATGCTCTATAGAAATGGTTGAATCTACTAGAAGGTTATTAGTCTATCCAAAAAAATTCCGAAGGAGAAAAAATCATTTTTTCACTCCTTAAATCCCTTCCCCATGTCAAATCTTGGTGGGAAGGTTACTGGGAAAGGAACATCACAAATGAATCTATGTCATTCGAGAGAGAACCCACATGGGTAGTGTTATTGCACAAATTGTAGGTTGGAAAAAGCTCGACCCAATCCACAAGATGGCAGGAACTATGGGAATACCTACTGACTGTCACCTTAGATAGGTACTCCACTTACTTTAGAGATGATGGAATCACCTCAAGGGGGTAATCTCGGGTGACTCTAGGGGGATTGAGACAGAATATGGAGAGATAATGAGAGGAACCCCTTAGGTCAATGATGGAAGAGGAACGAGAGCTTGGAAATGATTCTTGTGAATGGAGAAATGTTTCCAAAGCTTTGAGTACTTGCACCAAAGTGTTAAACCTGCCCGAGACAAGACAAATGATCGAGATACAAGATGAAAGATCAAAGAGACAAGAAAGTGAAGCTTTTTGTCCTAAATTACAATAGTAAAATGTATATATCAACAATGAAATTAATGATTTACCACAGAAATAACCATCAAAAGAATTAAATATTTATTGGGTAATGAAGCACTAAACAAGTAAATGAATTCCCAATACTTTAACACAAGTTTTGATGGTGAATTAGGGTTTCAAAAGGATGTTTTCAAATATTTTTCAGAGCAACCAAATGGCTGTAGAAAATATTTGATACACAACAACTTTTACCCCATGAAAACTAGCCAACAACTTGCCCAACAATAGCCAATATCAAGTAGATAAACAATAACAACTTTCCAACTATTTCCAATGGTAAAAGAGTGAGAAATTAAACTTGAAAGAGAGAGTTTGCAACAAACCTAATGGTTGTAGAATAATTTTGTAACAGAAGAAATATATCGTTGATCAATCAAAAATCTCTATTGGCTTAAGCAAGCTATTAAAGCAAAGAATTGATTCCACTTCAAAGAATTTAAATATCTTGTAAAATCACGCATTTCAATGCAAGTGATTTATTTCTCCAATGCAATTTCCAAATTAGTGATTTGTATCTATTTGGTAAATGGATTCTTGGATGTAATATTTATATCCACGATATCTCTAGGGGTGTAAGACCTTTTACTCCCTATATCATGCAAAACCAACAAAGGTAAATCTAGGAGGGTATAAGCCCTTTTACTCCTCCTAGCAACCTTGTAAAAAATGGCTTATAAACTAGCAAATAAGATGAACCTTGGTGGAGGGTGTATGCTCTTATATTCCTCCAAGGGTTTAAGACAAGAATATCAATGAAACTAGAAGAAAATACCAACAAGGTGCATAAATTTCCTTACCAATTCCACAAAATAGCATGAACAAACCCTAGGTTACCAAGCAATATCCATCCAAAGCAAGAAATCAAGCCTCTAAGAGGTGCACACCACCTTAGATCCACAATATACTAAGAGAAAACACCAAAATATAGTTTCACAAGAGAGAGATAGTCCAAATTGCCCAAAGAGGGAGAAAATTTTAGCTAAGTAGTCTTTTTCCCATGAGAAAGCTATGATCAAATGAAACGATTTTAGTCTTTATTTATAGAAGACCTCTAAAATTTGTTTGTCCACATTTAGTTAGGGTAAACCACAAAATAAGGGGTTCATCCCCCTTAATATTTCCCCTTTACAACTTTAATTTGAATTTAACTTAAAATTTGCACATAAGAAACCCTAGAAACATGATGTCACACCCTAAAGGGTGACATTTTAGCACTTTGAGGAGGTCATTGTAGATTTTAACCTAGTACAATATTTAATGAAAACATATTTTCAGTAAAAGAACAGAAAAAATACAATGGAAAATACAAACATTACACAGAGATTTTTCCCCTAGAAACCCAAACCGGGAAAACCAACATATTCTATATTCATTCATAGTGATACATTGTTTACAATACAATATACATATAGGAGCCAGCGGCATACAAAAACCTAACCCAATGACCTGAATTAGTCAACAACCCTAATTCCTTAACTGGAAATAGAAAACCAACGGCAAAAACCATGTGCCGAAAAACTGCCCAACAATGGACATAAAAATCGAGGCAACACGAAAAATGAGGTAAAAATGCGACATGTTTCCCGAGGAAAAAGAATATAAAACATACCCAACATTCTCCCACTTGTTGTTTTCTTTGCATACAGGGGGTTACAGGGTTACATAGTCAACAATCCAGGGCAGTAATGCCCATGGATCCTCTACACCAAGAGAACTTCTCAGTGCCCACAGATTTTTTTAATGAATATGCAACATTCTTCAAAGTGTCCACCTTCATCATCAACACTTTCTTTTCTTCAACCATGTCTCTCACAAAGTGATATTGAATATCGATATGATTTGTCTTTGAATGATAATCCGGGTTCTTCGCCAGAAAAATTGCACTTTGACTATCACAATCTATCCATACAACTTGTTGTACCAACCCAATACTTGAACACAATCTTTGTGACCATATTTCTTCCTTACTTGCATGAGTGGCTTCCATGTATTTAGTTTCTGTAGTTGAAAGTTCCACTACAGCCTGTCTTTTTCTCATCCAACTTATTGCTCATCCAAACAGGTTAAACACATACCCACTTGTAGATCTCCAACGATCCATATCTCCATCCCAATATGCATCCACAAAGACATGTACATCCAACACTCTATCTAATATCGATATTCCTTGGTAGCACAATCATAGCTAGCAGTGCCACGCAAATACCTGAAAACCCTTTTTATTGATGTCCAATGCTCCTTCCCTGGTTTTGACATATACCTGCTCAAAACTCCCATTGCTTGTGCAATGTCCGGTCTAGTACAGACCATTGCACACATCAAAATGCCAACTTTACTCGCATATGGAACACGAGACATGTTGTCTTCTTCTTCTTGTTCCTTGGGACATTGATCCGCAGATAAATTTAAACCAACATGAATAGGAACCCTGATCAATTTACATTCCTCCATATTAAACATCTGCAATATTGTCTCAACATATTTTCTCTGATTTAACCATAGTTTCCTCTTTTTCTGATCTCTTTTAATTTCCATGCCCAAAATGAAATTTGAAGCACTGAGATCCTTCATTTCAAATTTAGAGGACAACTAATTTTTGACATCTTGGATAATCTCCTTGTTGTTTCCTATCAACAACATGTCATCAACATACAAGACCAAATAAATCAAATGATCACCAATTAATTTAAAATACACACGATGATCATCTTTGCTTCTTGTGAAACCAAGTCCCAACATATAAGTATCAAATTTTTTAGACCACATCCTTGGTGATTGTTTTAAACCATACAGGGAATTTTTCATCTTGCATACCAGCTCCTTATTTCCCTTCATAGCAAATCCTTTTGGCTGCTTCATATAGATTTCTTCTTCCAGATCCTTATGTAGGAATGTTGTCTTCACATCCATCTGTTCTACTTCAAAATAAAATGCAACAACAATAGATAACATAAATATTATAGAATTTAACTTGGCAACAGGAGAAAAATCTCACCAAAATCAATTCCCTCAACCTGGGAATAACCCTTTGCTACTAACCTAGCTTTTTATTTCTCCACTTTTCCTTTTGCATTCAACTTCTTTTTAAATATCCATTTTCTGCCAATGGTCTTTCTTCCAGTCGACAACTCCACTAGATCCCAAGCATCATTCTTATCCAAGGCTGCCATTTCTTCATCCATGGCCTTTTTCCAGAGATTTCCATCCTCTGAATCCACTGCCTTCCTGACGTTTCTAGGATCATCATCAGTAATATACAAAGAAAAATTAGAATGGAAATCAGATGGAGTATACCTTTCTGGTAGCCTTCCTTCTCGAACCGATCTCCTCAATACTGGAGTATGAGGATCTTCTTCTTATTATTCATGTTCTTCTATAGACTCTAATTCATCGTCCTTTAAATCAAACTCTATTTTCTCTGGTTCTTCCTTACTTGGCATGACTTCATGTTTAACAACATCCTTCATTTCTCTAAATACCACATCTTGGATATACACTACCTTCTTAGTTTCTGGGTTCCAAAGCTTATAATCTTTGAGACCATCTTTATATCCAATAAAGATGCATGTTCAAGCCTTCTTATCTAGCTTACTCTTGTTTTCCTTTGGAACATGAACATATGCCTCACAACCAAATACTTGAGATGTGTGAGAGAAGTTTTCTTACTAGTCCATACCTCTTGTGGAGTCTTTTCATCCAGCGCTGATGAGGGTGATTTGTTGACCAGGTAACATGCAGTACCCACTGCCTCTACCCAAAATTATTTCCCTAACCCGACACCACTGAGCATGCACCTTGCATTTTCCATCAGCATCTTGTTCATCCTTTCTACAAATCCATTCTGTTGAGGTGTATATGGAGTAGTCTTCTGCCTTGATATACCACACTTCTTACATAATTCTTCAAATTCATTCCCAGAGAACTCTCTGTCATTATCTGTCCTCAACACTTTAATTCTTTTCTCTGTTTAATTCTCAACAAGAGCCTTAAACTCTTTAAACCTATCAAAGACTTCATATTTCTTCCTGAGGAAATATATCCAAGTATTCCTCGAGAAGTCATCTATAAATGAGACATAGTACACATATTTTCCCAATGATGGCACTGACACAGGTCCAAAAACATCATTGTGAACTAGTTGTAAAATTCCTTCTGCCCTCGTTGCACCAGAGGGGAATCTTACTCGATTCTTCTTCCCATATACACAATGTTCATAGAAATCAAAATCTCGAGAGCATTTAGACATAACTTCAACCATACCTTTACCATGTAGTAGTCGAAGACCCTTCTCTCTGATATGCCCCAGTATTTGATGCCACAACATAATCTTTTCTCAAGAGACTGTAGGAGTTCTTTCTTCTTCAACTCCAGTATCAAGAACAATGGAACTATTACACCCATCATTAATATGGATTCCTTCCAGCTTATAAAGAGTTCCAAACTGAACTTCTTTCAAAAACACCATTTCTCCTCGAACCATCCTGCAGGTTTCCTTTTCAAATATTGTTTTTACCCTTGCATCATCCATTTTTCTTAAATAAATCAAATTTATGGCCAATCCTGAGATGTGAAGAACACCAGGTAGTGTTCTAATATTTCCATCTATGAGCCTCAACTTGAATTTTTCTCAACCTATGATTCTGGTTGTCGAGTCATCACCTAGGAAAACATTCCCTCCATCATACTTTTCATATTTATAGAATCACTCCATGTGGGGAGTCATATGAAAGGATGCACTTGAGTCAACCAACCATGCCTCATGATTTGCATGTGTGCTTGAATAAGCCAAGTACACATTCCCTCCTTCTTCCTTGGAGGTATTTTCTTTTGTAGAAGGATATTCTTTAGATCCCTTCTTTTTCTCAACTTTGGATCTACACTGCTTCTTGTAGTGCCCTTCTTTTTGACATCTCCAACATACCTTTACAAACTTTCTGGGAGATTTAGATCTACCCTTAGAATTAGATCTCCCACTTGAGAACTTAGATCTATTTCTTTCTTGGGAGCATCCTCTTGTAAATAATGTGTATGTTCTCTATCCTTCCATATTCTTCCATCTCATCTCCTCTGAAAACAAGGATGAGACTACTTCATCAAAATTCAATAAAATTGTATTACTACATATGGCCACAACCAGACTATCCCACAAGTATGGTAAAGAACACAGTAAATTGATACACTTATCTTCATCTAAAATTTTAATCTCAATAGATACTAACTGACTCACCACAGTATTGAAGGTGTTCAAATTCTCTACCACCGAGTCTCCATCTCTCATCCTCATGTTCTACAGATTGTTTCTCGAGAATAGTTTATTTACTAGGAACTTAGACTGATACATATTCCCTAACTTATCCCATAAATCCTTGGCTATAGCTTCCTCTTACACATTCAGTAATACTGAATCTGAGAGACACAATCGGATTGTGCTCTTCGCCTTCCGATCCAACTTTTTCCAGTCATATGCTAAAGTTCCTATAGGTGCAGTACCTAGATCTACCATGGTCCACTAATATCTATCCACCAACAGATCTTCCATATTGAGATTCCACAACTCAAAACTTTTCCCATTAAAATTCTCAATCTCCATGTTTTAATTGATCGCCATTTATTTTCACCCGAAAAATCAATACCACAGATCTCCCACTGTAACAAGGCTTATCACAGTCCCGAGCCAAAGCCTTGATCACAAAGGCATCCCCCTCAAGCCAACAAAGCTCTGATACCAAATGTAGATTTTAACCTTGTGCAATATTTATTGCAAATATATTTTCAGTAAAAGAATAGAAAAGATACAATGGAAAATACAAACATTACACAAAGATTTTTCCCCTGGAAACCAAAACTCGGAAAACCAACATATTTTATATTCATTCATAGTGATACATTGTTTACAGTACAATATAGATATAGGATCCAGTGGCATCCAAAAACCTAACCCAATGACCTAGATTAGTCAACAACCCTAATTCCTTAACTGGAAATAGAAAATCATCGGAAAAAACCATGTGCTGAAAAACCACCCAACAATGGACACGAAAACTGAGGAAAAAATGTGACACATTTCCCGAGGTAAAAAAAAATTACTACTCGTGCAAAGAATATAAAACATACCCAACAGTCGTTGGGTTGTTGAAGAGAGCACTAGGCCTCCAAAGGACAAGTGTCACTGTGCAATGTGCCTTCCTTATCCATCAATCATGCCAAAGCACCTTTAAATATGACCATCATCAAAACCCTAGCCCTAGGTTGATGTCAAGCCCTCCAAGATGAGGTTTTGACCTTTCAAGGACAAACGTTGGGATAATATGGGCTATATATTATCATACAAAGTCTCTTATCTTTTCTCCAAAATAAATGTTCAATCTCTGGATTCTCCCAATGTATGGGTCATGGCATCCGACCTATGGGCTTCCTGCCCCAATGAAGGCCCAAGCTGGGCTTGTCCCTCCAAAACGTCCATTAACAAAGTCCTGCAAAGACAGACAAGTGTGCCCTCTAAGGATCTCAATTCAAATGTATCATGGAAATTAAATCACATTTAATACAATATCCACCTAAACATGTGAATAAAAACTACCTTATCAAATTAAACACGTGCTCAAAGACCCTACACAATTTTCCAAGTTTAGGTATGGGAGGGTTGACAAGGTGATCTATTGGGTGAATCATTCCTTAAGTCAAGGAGTGTTTCCTAAGTGGACCCTCTCTAAGTCATGTGGATAATATGAATTGGATGGGGGTTAATACTTTTGGGCATGGGGTTCATGACATGCAAGGGTTCATATTGTCTCTTTTATGGGTTCCTTTGTAGAGGGTGTGTTGCACCTTCATTTTCAATGCATCATTTTTCCAAGCCCATTCATTTTCCATTAATTAATTAGGGTCTAGAACAACTAGGTACTCAAAATGGGTAACATAAATCTTGGGGGGAAGTACCACAATGTCATTTGAAGGGAGAAATACATAGAGTGCCATAAGGGTAAATCAAAGGTTGTAATGCATTTATGTAGATCCCTCAACAAGTGGGACATCTAGATAATATGATTTTTTTTTTTGCAGGTTTTTGATGTTTTAGGAGAAACATTTCATTGTTCTCAAGATGTCTTTGGGAGAGAATCTGGAAGGTTATAGTTTTGGATTTAATCTTTTTCCAGCTACATTCCCTCTGGTCCTTCAACCCCTTCTTCCCATGAAAATAGGTACAATCCCTTCTTGGGTCAGTACACCCGAAAATCCCAAAATATAAGGAGAAGAAAAGGGGTGATGTGTGAAAAGTGATAAGTATGATCGGAAATGATACGATGACTCATCAAGGGGACCTCCCAGTAGAAAAACCAGTCCCAAGTGTGACCACTTACTAGGGCACAATGTCAACCACCAAGGTGAAACATGACAAAGAGCATAATTTCCAAGAATATAATGAAAATCAATTTTAAATGAAACATACTTAAATGCCTCAAGTATTAAAGTGACACTTACCACAAAACCTGACTTGTACCTGATGGAGCAATACCCATCGTCTTCTGGAAGCAATTTGATGTGGTGAATGCCATCGCCACAAATCCAGGATGTGTGGTGGTGAAGTGGGTCTATGTCTATGCATGTGGACGTTGTCAGTCATCTGTCTCTCGATATTCCATGTCTCCAACCTGAGGGCCTAGAGACATCATCTCCTTAGTTATCCCTAGAAATTGGGGATAAAAGGTATCCTTTGTGGATACCCTCAAGGAGGATTTCTACCCTGTTGGAAGTTATCATGACCAATATATAAGATGTATGAATCTGCATCAAAAGAGAGACCAAACAGTGCCGGAGTATAGAAAAATATTCCATACCCTGTGCTTAAAGATAAGTATTCAATATTCTAATAGACACATGGTTTTGAAGTACCATAGTGTCCTACATAGGTACATCCAAACATAGATGGATTTCTTGGACATATATTCACTGGGAGTTTCTTAGCGATATGATGTCAAAATCGCCTGGCACAACACTGATGGATGTCACTTGAAACAATAATTGTTGTTTGATGTTAAAGAAAAGGAGTCGGACCCTGAATCTGACTCTGATTCAGAATAGGGAAAGTGGATCATTGATGTAGAACCCATTGCTACCATCAAAACCGCAAATATACAACTAGACGAGTCAAAATAGATTGAGGAGGGGGGGCACCTCTTCCATTCATAGATGTGGGTGAAGGGGACCCCACTACATTTCTTTATTGACAGAGAGAGCCAACAAATTTGATATCGGCCAAGGTAATCAAGATATTGAAGTTGTCGATGATGTCACACCCTCAACCATACACCATTGGTTGGTTGATCCATGGATGATACCTTCACGTCAACCAATAGTGCCACCTATATTATGACATACAACCCTTCAAAGATGAGTTACTATGTGATATTTCCCCACTTGAAGTCTGTGATTTTATTTTAGGACAAACATATATGTGAAAATTTCACGCTATGTATGAGTCTCGACCCTGTAGTGTCATTGTTACTCTGGGAGGTCAGCTATACAAGATACCATAGGTAATTATGACTACTACCATTTCATTGACCTTGGAAAAACAATGTTTCAAAGTAATCTCTCATACCACAAATTTTTTCCTCTTCATGATCTTGTCAGAAGGTGAATAGAAGGTCACTGCAACCACCATAGCCTAGGCCCAAGATCGTTCTATATAATGTAAGCAAAATGAAAAGATTGTAGAGGAGAAAAAATATATTTCTTCACCTACGGGGGTGCCTTTGCACTACCAAGTCAAGGATTTCATTGACTTGGTACCCAATATTCCAATCTATAAACGATCCCTTCTAGAGAATGAGAGTCTTCCATATGTTCAACATGTCTATATTGGCCACAACCCTTTTCAGGTGTGCTTGGGGTTCGAGCCATTAGCCCCCATTGATATAGATCTTATTGTTGCATCTTCACTAGTAGAGTCCTCCCACACTTAGACCAAGGAAGATCATGTAGTCATATTTGTTGAATAGATCCAACCCGTCCAACAATAGGTTCATGACATCCTTCAATAGGATAATGACAAGTATAAACATGACAATTATTTCGACAAGGAAAGCGCCTCACCAAGGTTCAGATTCAGTGAAGTTTTCCTCATCTCCCGAGTGAAATTGATGCAATGGGGACCATTGCTTGATAAGGGGGGAGGATTGATCCAGGTGGATCTCAATGGCCATCCACCTTTTCCTCCGAATCAACATTTTTGAGCCCGTGGTTTTGATAAACCATGATATTCACCCTTTTGATGGGGAATGTAATGTAATGCCATCTCCATTTGTTAATTACATCCACCATGTAATGATTTCCTAGTGGTATTATGTACATGCCTATGACATTAATGCATCAGATCCCATTAGAAATATGCAGTTAAGTGCACTTTGGATAGAGTAGCACTGGGATGGGTGACCTCTCAGGAAGTCCTAGTGTTTTACATGCCTAAGGAATTTTCTAAACTTAGACTAATTTATCCCACATGCATCATGGGAATTATTCTCCTCTCACTCTCTCATATATAATCAAGGTGAAGGAGGTCCTTTGAGCATGCAATGCAGTGTGATGTAATGCTTATTGTGAATGATCACAATCGATGTCTCTTTCTCTTGATAAGATACCACCATTCTAGCCAATTTTTGTTCTACAATATTATGTTATTCATTAATATAAGTTGGGTTTCACTGCATTTATGTTTTCTCTATGCCTATATTTTCATTTGTATCTCAATTCATTCTCAATATAATTTAGATCATATTGGGTGCATGTGGACCTAGCCAAGATCCAATTCATTGACAATTGACCAGCCCCGATGACTCTAATAGATCTCTACAACTTCTTGAGTATTACCAAATTATATGTAGTTTCATGTTGGGGTTCTCTCATATCTCTTGGACCTTAAGCCAAGTGACCAAGGTTGGATTTAAAGCCAAATTATCCTGGCTTGAGTCACAATAGAAATCATTCAAGGATCTAAAAAACAACCTCTACTTGACACCAATCCTCATTTTACTAAACTTGCAACAACCATTCCATATTGAGATAGATGCCTCTGACTACACTATCGTTTCATTCCTCACTCAACAAGGACATTTGGTGTCCTATCATAGTGAAATACTCTCTGACACTATTCATAGGTATCCCACCTATGAAAAGGAGATGTACTCCATTGTGAAGGCATGCAGATAATGAAATCATTGTATTATGGGAAATGAAATGATCATCCACATTGATCAACAACCTCTGCAATTCATGCAAATACAAGGAAATTTACAAAATGATGGCCATCAAAAGATGTCCATGTACTTGAAATAATTTCACTTGAACATTAAGTACAAGAAGGGCATCAAAATCCGTGTTGCAAACTGTCTCAGTCGATCCATGGTTATGGCGCTAACCATGGTTCTTAACTCCAGTGGGAACGAGAACTATGAGTGGCCATAGTTGTATGACCACACCCTTGATTTCACTTCTACATATTAGACACTAGGTGTAGGTAAACAATTTCTAGACTTTCACCACTAGGATGCACTTTTGTGCTATCTAGGCCATCTGTGTGTTCCTTCAAGTGAGCATACAAATATAATTTGGGAGGCACATTAAAATTGGGTGGAAAATAAGTTTGGTGTGGAGAATACAATAGAATTACTTCATAAGTATTTCTATTGGCCAAAGCTTCGACATGAAAACAATAGGTATATTATATCGTGCACTACTTGTGCCATTGCTAAGCCTGCCATCAAGAAATAGGGGTTGTACACTCCTCTAACTACCCCAAACAAACCATGGGAGTTAGTCACCATGGATTACATGTTAGGTTTTAACTTTTCCCTCCACCAAGCATGGAAATTATTGTGTCTTTGTGTTTGTCGATCGGTTGTCTAAGATGGCCATTTTGGTGCCATGTAAGAAGAGTATCACATCTAAAGCCACTATGAAGCTCTTCTTTGAGTGTATTTGCGTTCATTTTGGGATACCATGGACCATTATTTTAGATAGGGATAGTAGGTTCCTTACTGTTGTGTTGGTTTTTTCACATGGGTGAGAAAAAACACAACACTTACTTGCCTAGTTAAGTCATCTAAAAAAGATAGAGGTTTGTGAGTTGATTAGATAACCAAATACACATGAAACAAGGAAATAAAAACTAAAACGAAAGGAAATAGATTTTAGAGAAGCTTGCAAGAACTAGAACCATGAAAAAACAAGAAATGAAAATCATATCGCTACCAATGGATCAATATATTGATAGGCTAACACCATAGAGAAAGGAGGGGACTTATGAATCCCCTCTTCCTCCTTGGGAGGGCTCTTGAGTTCCCTAATAGATATCTCTTCTCTTCATTCAATGGAAAGTGATAATGGTGAAGAAATACAATACCAATCCTCTCAAGAGGTGAGTAGAATGGCCCTTGCTATAGTGCTTGAATGATTCCAAGAGAAAAGAGGATTCTCCAAGAAGAATTCTTGTAGCATAACAATACCTTGAAGTTCTTATTTTTCTAGCACACCCATGGAACATATATATAGTGTCCATTCATGGAAAGATACAACTGGTTCATATGTGAACAAGGGGCCTTTGAGGGCACTTCCTAGCCCTTAACCAACGTCCAAGCTAGATTTCACTCAGATTTGAGTGTCAAAACTTGTTGGGGGTCGGAATGGATGTGGTTGAGGGGCCAAAAAGATTCATAAATGCATTGTTCATGAGAAATGCATGGCTTTTCTCATAGATAGTCACGCATATTTCACACAGTGCACGCTTAGGGTTGTGTTAGCCTGCACATAGTGCGCGTGCTTCCTTTGGTGAATTTGCGCACTTTAATTTTTGAACCAAGTGTATAGTTTTATGCCTTTTTGATGGATTTTGATGTTTTAGGTGTACTAATTACTGCTGGAATTGATGTCTTTCTTCACCCATTGTGTGAAATGTTGCAGATGATTTTTCAGTGATAACAGATGCACCTTGATGTGTGAGGTTAGGAGCATATGTATAGATGAAATACATCAATGTTTATTTTGCTGAGAGTGCCATTGTAAGGAAGAGTGAAGAGAGGAACTACAAGAGTGATCCACTAGAGGGAGAGGGAAAATTGTGGGAAACAAACCTTTCTCTAGGAAGAAAAAATAAAATATGTATACAAACAAGGTGGGAATGCCCCATGCTCGTGTCATGAAACCAAAATGTGGGACTGTAACTGAAGATGTATGATGATGTAGATAGCTCCAGCACCCTTGGGGGCGGTTGATAATGATAGATGACTGTTTTGAATGGTGAATTGGCTTTGAAGAAAGTAATGGACGGCTGTAAGAAGTGTCAATGACTCATAGGCATTGATGGCCCATCAACTTCAGAGGTATTTGGATGGTATGAAACAACTGCAATGGTCGCATAGTAAGACCCACATTAACATGAGAGTTTGTTGAAGTCTAATGTTATGGGGGTCAAAAGAATTAGAAAGCAATAATGACTCTCTTTGTTCCATCCTAGACTCCTCATTGAAAAGGTAATGAGAGTCAATATACTGCCTCTCTTTCGGAAAATGTGTTGATGTCGACAGGAAGGGAGATGGGACGTCAAGAAGCAAAGGATTTCTTGAAATCCATTGACTAATGGGTGAGATCAGGTATTGATGGGTAACATGGACGAATTCAAGACACTATGGGACTCAAGACTACCCTTTGTTAGGGTGTGATGATTGGCAGCAGCCATAAAACTAGATCTAGCATCATGGGGACGACTATATATGGGGTTAAACTGTGCCGGAGGCTAACAAAGTGAACAAACTCAGAGATTGTAGGTACATGGATTTGGGATACTCGGGGTTTGTTAACGACATTGATATGAAAAAAGGGTGGATTCCCCAACCAAGGGTGACATGGGTTTATTTTCTAGGTAAAAGAAGGCCATCGAGGATGACGGCTAAAAAGCTATGTATATGTTGGAAACAAGGGCTTTATACAATTACAAAAAAAATAAAGAATAATTTGGGTTGAGTATATAGATATAGAAATGGGTGCCCTAATGAAAGATGGATTGGCTTGTTTAGAGCACAAGTTTGTGAAAGAGAACTGGTGGAGGGTGGGGGCCCCATGGGTGGGTTTTTGTATTAGGTAAGTGGATGGAGGAAAAACTGCAGATGGGAAAACTAATGGTGGATGAGATGGAGGGCTAATGAAACTGCGGGGGTGAATTCAATAGAACCAAGTGTAAGATGATATGACTTGAGAGTCCATTGGGAAGGTTAGCAATATGATGAGAAGAAGTATGGGGTTCAATCTCTGAAGTGCAAAATACTATCGGGACTCCCAATCCTAGGGGGTGAAATTAGCATAAGTGTCAAGTTGCCAAGGGAAACCATGAATGGGACAACTCATGTGGGGGAGAGTGATATCGGTTGACAGTACCAAAATGTGGTAGAGGTAAAGATACTGTAAAGCCGAATGTAGGGAACCTAAAGGTAAATTTGAGAGGGTGTGAATGGGATGTGCAATTGTTTATAGAGGGAGTAACTACATGCTAGTGTCATACACATACCTGAAGAGATTGTAAGCTTGTTGAACAAGTACCCACACACATAAAAAATAAAATACCTGACGTGAACAATATCTGATGATAAAGAACATATAACAGCTAGTTGATAAAATTGAAAGTGAGCATGCGTACCTGAATGTGGCGTGAGAAAAATGCTCCTCTGGGGAAAAGTGTAGATGATATCTCGGGGAATGTGAATGTGTAGATGGTTGGATTAGGATCTCGTAGCTGAGAACGGATCAAAAAATGGAGGCTCTGGGATACTATAAAAGAAGGTGGAAGTTGGGAAAAAGGGCCTATATATGGATGGTGGGCCCACAATGCCACCTCATTTGTACTTGAAACTATTGATGATCTGGCGAGAGAGCTATGAGGTGATTTCGAGATTATGGGAGGGTCAAGCTACCGATCCGAGAGTTGCGAGAGATAGTTTAGTGACTCTATCATCCTACATTTTCTGAAGTTGACAGATGTTAGGTATGGGTTGTACAGAAGTTCGTACATGGGTTTTTAAGGGTAGGGACCCACCAGTGCACAGGAAAAGGGGGAACAACCGTGCATGTGTGCGTGGGTAGAACTTAGTTTCCTGCACATTATGTGTGGGTTTTTCCAAAACATTCATGCATTCTGAATGCACGGATGTGTTGGGAAACCCCGCGCATAATGTGTGGCTTTGTAGGTAACAACCACGCACATGTGTGCATGGGTTGGACAGACAGGCATGCATTGGATGCATGCCTGTCGAAGTGACAACTTCGCACCCATGCATGGTTGTGGGTGAGATAACTGCACATGAGTGCGCAGCTGTAAGAAGAACATCCACGCACAGATGCATAGCTAGATGGGGTAAAGTTGCGCACTATGGACAGGCTGAGGGGTGTATGATTGTTTGATATTTATGATTTTTGATGGATGATGTGGCTAATCATGTGTTTCTGGGTGAATGTAGGTGATTAACAGAGGCTTGAGTATGATGTCGGTCCACTGGTGAGAGTGGGAATGGGACCGATTAAGAGAGGCTGCGAGGGAGAATCCTGGGGTACGCAAACACTTGGCATCTTGCAGGTTGCTCAAGTTTTTTGACTATCCTCTAATACGGTCGCAAGAGTTTTTACTCCAGTTTTTTATTCAGATGTGGAGCATTGATCTATAGTGATTCATGGTGAGGGGGGAGTAGTTGACATTCTTTGTGACAGAGGACGTGTAATGTTTTATAGGACTCCCATTCTATGGGAGGGAATTGGTCGTGGATCCCCATATTTTAGGGGAGGACAGGGTGGAGACCATGGCGGCACGACAATGTTCCGGGCCGAACCCTATGTTGGGTTCAGTCATTCAGATTGAGGCCATAGATGACTTGTTGACTGAGTGCATTGCGGCCATGGTGGTGAGGATCTATGGATACTTGAGCACTCAGCAGATCACAGGTGGTCAGTTGAGGGTGGTTGAGGAGGTCTTGGAGGGAGACCTCTTTGCATCGCGTGTGTTGATGCATACCCAGATGATGTCACAGCTGAACCAGTGTCGGTGTGTCGACTCCAATGATTTTTTATTCAGGTCATTTTTAGTGGCCTAGATTTTGAAGAGGGTGCCTCTATTGCGCTCGCGGATTATATTGGAGCCAACGTCGTGAAAAGAGTCATGATTGATGCGATGGGCACATGTTTTTGTGTGGCATGGAGGAGGGTAGGGTGGCCACTACTTCATGACCATGATTGCTCGAGTGTGGCATTAGATGCCATAGGTGACTCTTCAATATCCATATGCTTGTATGGAATACAGAAAAGACCCTGACATGGTACTGCCTCCTGGGGAGGACTGGGACCAAAGATGTATGTGTTGTATCTATTTTTTTTATTTTGGTAGATAACATTTATCAGACATGTATATGGATGTTGACATTATATATTTTTTATTTTGTAGATGTTGGACCCCATGGGCGAGAGGCAGAGGTCATCTGGGATCTAGATCGATAGGATCCTGCAGCATCGAGGGTTGGGCAGAGGTGTCGAAGAGATGAAGTTAGTGCAGGACCATCCAAAGAGCCACAGGGAGACATTGAGGTCATTCTAGAGGATCTGCACCGATGGTTCGTGCGGGTCCTTCAAGGGGTTCCAGAGGGCATATGGGCCCATACCCAGGACAAGGAGGTACTGGACTAGTGTGTGGGGGTACTAACGAAGTGGCATGCATTGATCTGTAGGGAAACAGTGGTGGGGGAAGCTATGACTGGTCGGCTGCCTCCTGGAGCTAGAGGGCCCCCAATTGGTGGGGCACCTCNGGGGGGGGGGGAGCTTTAGGGGCACCTTGAGTGTTGAGTTGGGATGTAAGGGTTTGGGAACCCAATTTTTGTATGGGGTAGTTGGTACCCAGTTTTTTTCACTCATAGGGATGATGGGACTCATGAGTCTACGGGCAGTTGTATATATATGTTTTGTAAAAACATTATGACCTTGATGATATATATGATGGATACATTGATCATTCGTGTCTTTATGTTTTGTGTTTGTGATTTATGATGTCTATTGCTATCTATTGACAAATGTATGATGTTGTGTATATGATGTTTTTCAATGTGATAAATGCCAATATAATACTATGTTAGCCATGTGATCTGCTACTTGATTGAGGTTTCTTAGAATATGTTTAAATGTGATGGAATCAAAGTTGCAAGATAGGAGTCTAACTTGTAGGTATTTGCAAAAGAGGCAAGGATCGTGAACATGATACACGTTTTTGAGTTGTAGGATGACAAGATAGGAATCTAATAGAATGCTAAGGTGATGATGTGGCGGTGAATGGCCTCGACGAGGAGACCAATGATGATGTCATATGTGACTTGGTTATTGGTGGTCAGGCCTAAGCATATGCCACTATAATGGAGTAGTATATGTGAGGAGGTATAGAGGTCCCAAGCAGCCGAAGCGAGATTCTTGGTCTAGCAGCTAGCACCGTCAGTGTAACCAATGTGGTAGGTTGAGGGATGATGCATCTGTCAATAACACGGGTGATAGATCAAACATGAGGAGTGGTGGTAGTAAAGAAGACTAAAAAATCTACAAATGTGTTCAAAGATAAACCCAAGGTAGGGGGTCTATGCTTAGGCGTAAAATTTCTTCAAGTATAACCTGTTGATGTGTTCCTTGAGAGGGAATCCTTCTAGAGAGACCAAGATGTAGGCGCCTTTAGTGAGGCATTGTTGGATGATGAAGGGGTCATTCCATAATGACTTTAATTTCCCATGGCCGAGAGTGTCTTGGTCGATATCATAGGCTAACACGAGATCACCTTCATTGAATGAGTGAAGGTTGACATGGCGGAATAGGTGGATTTTGACCATTTTTTAGGTGCCTCATTGTGTTGTAATGAAGATCGACAGTCTTCATCAAGTGATTCTAAGGTCAGTAGGCACTGCTCCATTGGAGCAGTGTCAGGTAAGAGCTCTATGGAATTGCATAATGTGGGGATTTCACACTTGATAGGGAGGGTGGCTTTGATCCCATGGAAAAGGTGGAATGGTGTAAAACTGATGGTAGTTTTGACTGTCGTGTGATAATCCCATAAAGAGGAAAACAACATGTGATGCTAGTTGGTCTTATGTTTGTTGACAATGCATTGTAGCATGGCTTTGAGGACTTTATTGACAGCCTCAACATGTCCGTTGGATTGAGGGTAGTTGGGGAGGCAAACTCATGGGTGAAGCCTAATTTTGAGGAGAGTTCGACAAATATCTTGTTCTCAAAATGTTTACCATGATCATAAACTAATTGTTGCGGGACTCTGAACTGGGTAATGGCATGGTTGAAGAAAATATGCGTTGTTGTGTCAGCAATGTTGTTAAATGTGGGCATGGATTCGGCCCATTTGGTCAAATAATCCATTGCCACCACAATGTACTTGTGTCCATTACTAGATGGAGGATGGAAAGTCATGAAATCGATGCCCCATTTACAAAAGGGGTCAACCAGATGACTGGGTGTAGAAGAGATGGTGGGGATCATGCTTTGTTTGCATAAAGCTGGCATTTATCGCATCGATTTACAGTGTGGATGCAGTCATGAAACAAAGTGGGCCAGAAGTATCATGCTCGAATGATTTTTTTGGCGGTAGACATATCTGAGAGGTGACCATCGCAAGTGCCATTGTGGCAATCATTCAAGACTCTTTCGGCTTCGTCCATGGTAAGACATTGTTGAAGGATGGTATCGATCCCACATCGGTAGAGAATATCTTTGATGAGGAGGTATTGGGGAGCCTGATGGTGAATGCGTCGACGGTCATCTCAAGAGAGGTGATAAATGAACTTGTGTGTGTGAAGGTAGACAAAAAGGTCGTTGTACCAAGGATCATATGAGGAGATGAAGAAGAGGTGTTCATTGGGGAAATCCTAATTAATGGGGGAAGATTTGGCGTCTGAGGGAAGATTCGTAACAAGTTCAGCTAGGACAAGAGCTTTCTTACTTTTGGGAGTAGATAAATCTGTATCGTATTCCTGGAGGATAACGATCCATCAGGAAAAAATTTCATTGATCTATCATCATCTAAGTAAGTACTACATGGGGTCGGAATCTACTACGACCTTGGTAGTGTGAAGAAGAATGTAATGCTACAGTTTTTGGACTACGAGAACTCCTGCGACTGAAACAATAGAGGCTGATAAGTAGAAGATGTAATCGTGATCATAGTTTGGGGGACTAATCAAAGGGTCATTGGATAGGGCGGATTTTAAATCATCAAAAGTTGTTTGATCATGTTCGTCCCATAAAAATGGGATATCATGATGCAGTAAGCGGAGAAAACCATGTGCGCGAGTGGCGTAGTCTAGGACAAAGCGACATAAAAAGTTATCTTTTCCTTGTAGGCTCTACAGTTGGCGTAAAGTCCTAGGTGGTGGAATTATTGTGATAGCTTGGACCTTGAGTGGGTCCATAGGGATGTTGTGTTGGGAGATAATGAGCCCAAGGAGGCACCCAATAGTAACATAGAAGACACACTTGAGGGGGTTCAAGCGGATATTATATTGGCGACATCGTTGAAAAACGATGCGTAAGTCGTCTAAATGTTGGGTTCTCTTTTTGGATCAAGCAGTGTGGTCTTCCAAGTAAGAGAGCATGATGCGAGAAAGATCATGAAAAATGTAGTTCATGGCCTGTTGGAAAGTAGCACCGGAATTTTTGAGTCCAAAGGACATGACGCAATAGGAAAAGGTGCCCCAAGGGGTTGTAAACACAGTTTTGTACTGATCTACTGGGTGGATTTGAATGTGATTATATCCAGAGAACCGATCCATAAAGGATAGTGCCTCGTGGCTGGCACAATCATCGATTATTTGGTCGATGAAAGGGGTTGGTAAGTTTTCTTTGGGACAAGCAAGGTTGAGATTGCAAAAGTCTATGCAAAGACAAATAGTTCCCTATTTTTTGTTAACGGGGATGGGGTTGGAGACCGAAGAAGTACGCAATGGGGTAAATGAACCTGACATCGCGTTATTTGTCAATTTCGTCTTTGATAGCTGCAACTTTGGATGGGTGGAGGGGGTGTTTCTTTTAACGAACAGGGGCGATATCTGGCCATGTGTCGATACGATGTTCGACTATAGAAGGATAGAGGCCAGGCATCTTCGTATATGACCAGGAAAAAATATCCCGGTATTCCTGAAATAGAGATTTGTAAGCAATGAATTCTTCAAGGGAGCATGCGACGCCAATGATGATATCTTCTATGATGTCTGGTTTAATGGAAATGTCAATTTTGACTGTGGGGGAGATATTGGCCATGTTTCTTTTGACGGGGGTGGGAATAGGGTTTTTGAACCAGTCAACATGCCCCAGAGGAATAAAATTCTTGGTTTTGATCACGCACAAGGAGGCTTGATCAGGAGGGTGAAATACTTCTTGTGAGAGGAAAAGTGCTCGATGATGGAGCCCATTCCAAGGGAAATTGGGGGTAGTCAGTTCCTCCAAGAGATCTTCATTGTAGTGGAAAATGAGAGAATACAGGGGATCTTGAGAGATGGTAGGAGGAACCGTCAATGGATAAGTGTCATTGACCTTGAGGGATGAGAATGTAGAAAGGATATTGTGTACAGGGTGTGATGGATCACTGGACATAAACCAAATTTCAAGACACTGTGGATGATATCTCATTCGCTCAGGGACTGACGACGAAATATAATGAATGTCAATAACATGAGTTTCAATAAAGAAATCCTAAGAGGGATCAGGAAGAGATGTGTGGTGTACTGAAGCTAATGTTTGGTGGAATTGAGGTAGGACTGGGAAATGATGAATGTAATGGCCATGTTCTGAGCATATGTCGCAAGAGAAATTGGTTCGTAACCCTTTCTTGCATGTGGTTGAGGACTTTGTAGTAGCGGTAGATGTACTTGGTGGAGTGGCAAGCAACGGGGTTTATTTAGGGAGCTGGATAATATTGTGTAACTCGGGAAGAGTAGGACATATGTTAGTGGGGTGTGCTTCTCTTTCACATAGTGCGCAAGGAAGTTGAGCTTGGGGAGGGAGTGGAGCTATGCTCATTCTTCCTTCATCTTCCCCTGGTAGTGGCGTTGTTGCCGCCATTTTTGGGTGGGGGTGGTGTGGTAGGAGTCTATAATGGGATCTGCATCGGTAATCCCTTTGTCTGAGGAGGGAGAGATGGTGTAGGAACCATAGAGGGTGGATGGAGATACCAGAAAGGGATGGAGAGAACCATGTTGGGAAGGGTGAGGGTAGCAGCTACCTGGAATGCTTGGACTCAAGGTGGGGGGTAGAAAAAGGGGATTTGGATAATGGCATGGGGGACTATTTCCCAGACCGGGATTTTCCCTTGGAGGGGGGGGAAATACGGTATAAGTGGTGTGGTGGTGTTTTCAGGGAACTTCGGAGGTACTAGTTCTCCAAGAGATGGAATCTTGATGGGGGGAAGAGGACTCAGTGAGAGGATTATTGTCTCTGATATCTGTTCCGTTAGAGGAAACTACACACACTTGTGTTGAAATAGAAGGGTTGATGAGAGGTGGTGCTCCATGATAAGATCCTAACAAGGATGGGTCTTTGAATATTCCAGGGCCAATGTCGATGACTGGAAAAGAATCCAAGCTAACACGGAAAAGAGGGAGGATGTTATCAATGTTGGCAGAATGATTAGGCTCGTAATCTGTAAGTTGGTTGATGGTGACGATTTTCCCGTTATGGGGGAACATCATCGTATGAAACACAGAAGAGGATACCGCCTTCATAGCATACATGTAGATATGTCCAAACAAGATATTGTAATCAAGTGGGGCGTCGATAAATTCAATGTCGATCAGGATGGTTTTCCCCCAAGTTCTACAGGGATATTTTGGAAAATCCCTTCAGGGGATGATAGGCGACCGTCATAAGCTCTCAGGGTGATGGAAAATGGTACTAGCTCAGGAGAGTAGAGTTTATGCCATACTACTTTGGACATGATGCATGTGGATTCACCTTCATCGATGATGCATCGATGAACTATGATGTTCCAGATCTTAACGGGTATCTGAAAGGCTACCAGAGTGGAGAGGTGTGGTTCTCCACTATCTAAATCAAAGGTGATTGGTCGAGTATCAGCTGGGTAGACTGCCCCCAAGGCGGAAAACAAGGATTTTCACTATGATGGACAGGTTTGGAGGACTTCCAACACAGACATGGTTGCAAGCGACTATGCTAATTCGTCGACCATAATCTAATTATGGGTTTCCCTAGCATGAGGGTTATGTACATTCTGTCGTAAAGGCATGCAGGGTATACAAGGGTTTGGTTATGTGTTAGGGCATGGGATCATCAATGGTTGTCCCACTGTAACTGGAGTGGGTTCTGAGGTGGTTGGGGTATAATTAGGAGGCATGTTGTATTGACGGCCGCATTTTTTCAGCAGAATCTCTTCTTCGTTGGTAAGGAGGATATTGCGATCGACTAGATTTATGGGTTGAGTGGGACCTAGGTTTTGATATTTCCCCATTTTTGGTGGGGAAGAGTTTATATATTGTTGGGTATTCATCACACCTTGGTGTGGAATGGGGTTTTTCAAAACAGCTAGAGGTGGTGGTTGCAAATAATGTTGTGGGGCCTACTAAGGGGCAGGTGGTGTCGGAGGCTGTTTTGTGTTCATGGATTCTTTCATCCATTTATAATCAGAAATTTGGTGGCAGTGGTGAGTATAATGTCCATACTCACCACATAGAGCACAAGGGAAGTTAGTTCTGAGATTATTCTTCTTCCCTTCTCATGGCTGATTGTTATTATTTCCCCCTTGGGGGTTCTGGTTTCCTTGATTCTGGTGACCCCCAACAGGATGGTTTTGTTGGGGGTTATTTCCTCCTGGTCCCAGGTTTTTATTGTTTCAATTTTTTCCCTTCTTCTTGGCATTATTCAGCTGGTGAGATGGATTTTCCATATTCAACTGTTCAAAAGTATGAACCTGTTGAATGGGAGAGGGATGAACAAAATTAACGTCGACATGTGGTTGTCCTGGTGGAGGAGAAATCGTCTAGGGAGGACCAGGAAATGGGAAATATGGATTGTTTTGTGGAGACAATCCATATGGCGTATATGAATTTGAAGTACTTCCACTATTGTTGGGGTTATATATGAGGGTTTGGGGTGGACCCATACTTGAGTGAGAGATCAGATGCATCTAAGGTACTAGTAGGGGTCCTCCCGACGGCTGAGGGGGGAAAACAGGATATGATTGTTGGGGAGTGGGGGGAGGGTAATAATATGTCCCTCCATATGGTTGAGGATACTTATTTGCACCATAAGTAGGTGACAGGTGGTCGTAATGGTTGAGATTTGTCATAGATCCAATCAACCCATCTGCCACATGAGAAACCCTAGGTTTGTCCTGACCAAATGGTAGGGGTCTAGGTGCATCAGGAAATACTGTGTATAAGTAACCTGATTGAGAATATATGAGGTAAAATTATTGGGCCTTGCTGATGGATTCCTCTTCTGATTGAGGAAAAGTGGATGCTACATCCTTGGAAATCACAGGGACGAGCGATTTAAGAAACCAATCGAGACATTGTTCTTTGGTGGTTTCTACTTTACACAAACTACGTCGCCGATGCCATTCATGGATGTGGTCGGCGATATGAATAGAAGTGGTTTGTTTGAAATCAAAGAGAAGTTCTAAGACAGTGTCATGACGAACTGGTAATTGGAAAAAGGACAAAAAGGCCTTGGCCAATGATTCAAAGGTCACATGGGACCCTGATTTTTCGTCCACGTACCATTTGGTTGATGAAACAATGAGAGTTCTTTAAAATAACCTCAAGAGGATGGAATAATCCATGATGTTGTTTGAAGAGCACCATAAGTGGAAGGTCATAACATGGTTGGTGAGGTCTTCCCCTGGTTTTTCTTCAAACTTTGGAATGTTTGAAGGCAGTTTGGTAGGTATATTGGGCCAAGTGGCATCATGTAAAATGGGATAATTCATGAGTTTGGTTAAATCAAGAATTTTGAGGGATGCCAAGTATGGCATAGGGGGATTTGGAAGATCATTAGTTCCAGCCATTGTGTGTGTGGGTAGTGGACATGTCCCTTGAGAGGGACTTGGTGGGTTTATACTTCTTCTTTGGGTAGAAGTTTGACCCCTACTTCCTTATGAAGGAGAACCAATAGATGGAGTGCCTTGGTTATTTGACCCAAGCAAAGTGGAACCAATTAAATCCTATCCCAAGAAAGTAGCACTCACGGGGGTGTGAGATGGTTTAGCCAGTGAGTTGGTAAAAGTAGGGACTCCTCCTATAATAGGAGGGAGATTCTGCAAGCGTCTAGAACAACTGGGATTCTGTAGTTCCCCTATGGTTCCGACTAGCAAAGTGGGTGTGTTCAAATGGTGATAAGATATAAATAAATGAACAAGAGATTTTTATATTTTTGACCTTCACAAAATAGTATAACTCACAATTTCATGTAATCAAATGAACATCATACATAAATAAACTGTAAAATAAACAAGCATGTGGATAGGTGGATTTTGTCCGCATGGGGGAAAAACAAAAATAAGTGCTCGTGTACTAAAATACTTATGGTCCTTCCTCTCAATTTAGCATTGGGCCTTCCAATAGCACTCGACAGTGGGGTCTAAATCCACCTAAAGAGGAACTAGTGAAGGTTGAATTAATCAGTTATAATGAGGGGTAGAGGGTGCATATCCCAAAAGAGTTGGCGATATTTCTCAATATCCACACAAAATCTGATCAAGGTGCGATTGCAACCCACAACCGCCACCTGGGTAGATATCCTATGTTTGGCCACTAAGTACCTCGGTCAAGGTGCAACATTTAGATTTTCGACCTAAGAAATGGGTCACGCACTGGATACCCTCACAAGAGTTGGGTGACTCAAGGAGGGATGCGCAGAACAACCAGACCTCGACCTTCGACCCTTCACGGGTATCTCCCTTCCTTATGGTATAGGAACACTTGACTTGGAGGATTTGAAGGATCCTTATTCTCAACTTATATTGTTTCAAAATGTGAGAACCTGATAATGGGGGGTTATTTGGATGCCTACCCCCTAGATCCTACCTAGACTAAAACATTTCTTTAGACACCTCCTGTGAAGGAAAATTAAGTGCGTTTTTAGAATTTTTTTAGATGAAGTGGGCTGAGAGATTGGGGTCATGGACCAACCTAGTTTGAATTAAATTGGTGTGGACAATTTCCAAAGAAGTAGTCGGATCTTTTAGAGTTCCTTTTGAAGTACTTTGTGAGTACTAAAAAAGAAAGCCTACTTCGACCTCCACTATTCTAGTAGAAATTGTGTGTGTGATGAGTGGCTTTGTGTGCAAGAAAGTGAAAAGTGTGCAAAAGATTTTTAATAAGTTAAGTGTAAGATTGCAGCATGTGGAATTCTTCTGGTCCTTACAAATATTCTTACCTAGCTTACTATGTTTATTTGGTACAACCTTGCCAAATATTTAAAGCCCTAGAGACAACTAGAAATGTGGACATATGGTTCCTTACTTGATCCTTTAAAATCCCTAAAACGTTGTCTATACTAAGAAATATTTTTTAAACTATCCTAGGATTGTAGACATGTGGGCATGTATGGGCCCGTTACTTGATCTTTTAAACTTTCCTAGAGTGTTGTCTAAACTAAGAAATCTTTTAGAAACTATCCTAATATTGCAAACATGTGGGCATGTATGGGCCCTTACAAAGCTTTTAAGATGATTTCCAAAACTAAGAGGTACCCTAGGGGGGATTTTTCCTCTCCTAATGCTTTTTTAAGGGAGATGAAATTTCCTTTCAACAACCTTTGTTGATTCCCAAGATCACAATTGGGTGCGTGAGAATAGCATACTTGAGGGTTAAAATCGATTTCTAGTACCAAATTAATTGATTGTGTTTGAAAAAGAAATAACTTCAACTCAAAATTTTAAATGCCAAATGAGCCATCCATGTGGCAACAAAGCAAAGAGAAGAATAATGATTCTTTTTACCCCTATGTGCTTATGTTAGCTAACCTTTCTTGTGAGAAAGGACTCTAAGTGAAGTGTGGTTGCTTTACAAAGTGCAAGAAATTAAAAACTGAAGGCAAGGGGCCCTCAAACCACTCATAAAAACCCTTACAATTTTGCAAAAAATGAACTTATGCATGGGCTGCAATTCTAACAGGCACATAGAGGGTGCACAATGCACATATTTATGAAGGTTGTCACGTTCACAATGTGCGTCTGTGTGCCTCGAAAGCCATGCACTTCCTGTCATGCATCAGGAAAGAAATTTCCAAGTGAAATTCTCTTGCCTTGGCTCTGAATTATGACTTTGGAAGACTAGATTAGGCCGGTTTTGGTACCTGCATATCCAAACAATTAGAAATAATTTCCCTCAAGACTTAAATAGGGAGGAATTTGATATTGATCCCCAATATGGTCGCCAATCTGTTGTGTTGGTTTTGTCACATGGGTGAGAAAAAACACAACACTTACTTGCCTAGTTAAGTCAGCTAAACAAGACAGAGGTTTGTGATTTGATTAGATAACCAAATACATATGAAACAAGGAAATAAAAACTAAAACAAAAGGAAATAGATGTTAGAGAATCTTGCAAGAACTAGAACCATGAAAAAAAAAGAAATTACAATGATATAGCTACCAATGGATCAATATATTCATAGGATAACACCGTAGAGAGAGGCAGGGACTTATGAATCCCCTCTTCCTCCTTGGGAGGGCTATTGAGTTCCCTAATAGAGATCTCTTCTATTCATGTAATGACAAGTGACAATGGTGAAGAAATACAATGCCAATATTCTCAAGAGGTGAGTGCAATGGCCCTTGCTATAGTGCTTGAATGATTCCAAGAGAAAAGAGGATTCTCCATGAACAATTCTTACAACATAACAATACCTTGAAGTTCTTATTTTTCTAGCACATCCATGGCACATATTTATACTTTCCATTCATGGAAAGATACAACTGGTTCATAGTGTGAACAAGGGGCCTTTTAGGGCACTTCCTAGTCCTTGACTAGCCTCCAAGCTAGATTTTGCTCAGATCTGAGTGTCAAATCATGTTGGGGGTCGGACTAGAAGTGGTTGAGGGGCTGACAAGATTCATAAATGTGTTGTTCATGAGAAGTGCACGGCTTTTCTCGTAGACAGTCGCGCATCTTGCGCACAGTGCGCGCTTAGGGTTGTGTTAGCCCACACATTCTACACACAGTGTGCACGCTTCCTTTGGTGAATTTGCGCACTTTAATTTTTGAACCAAGTGTATAGTTTTATGCATTTTTGATGGATTTTGATGTTGTAGGTGTACTAATTGTTGTTGGAATTGATGTCTTTCTTCACCCATTGTGTGCAATGCTGCAGAAAATTTTTCAGTGATAACACTTACTACCTTATAGTTCATCTTTTGGTCTCTGATGAACACCACACTGACCAAATCGATTACCTTCCACCCCCAAATACATGGAAAAACAGAAGTGGTCAATAGGATGATTGTTCATATCTTGTGCATGTACAACTCCAAGAATCCACGTAAATGGGATGAGATCCTTCCATATGTTCAACATAGCTACAATAGATCCCTCCATAACTCCATTGGCCACAACCCTTTTCAGGTGTGCTTGGAGTTCCATCCATTGGCCCCCATTGATGTATCTTTGTCCATTACATATTCATAGGAAGATTCCCCCCATGATCAGAGAGAGGTATATATAGATAATCCAAATCTATTGAACGAATCCAACACATCCAACAATAAGTTCATGATATCCTGAAAAAATCCAATTCCAAGTACAAGTAGCAAAATGATCAACATCAAGTTCCACACAAGTTTCAGGTTAGTGATAAGGTTTGGTCGCATTTGCAGAAACAGAACCTCATTGGCCCCCATAGAAATATCACACCACTCCAATATGGGCTTTACACTATCACAAAGGCAGGTGATAATTATTTTGAATTGAGTATTCCCCCTTTCCTTGACTTTCACCCAATATTTAATAAGGATCTGCTTCAACCATATTTTCCACCCCTATTAGACACCTCAGAGATGGTTGAACATTTGGCCCCTATAGAACTCAATCTTAATTGTATTGAGCAAACTATCATGGATCAGATCACGGATGCTAAGACAAAGGGCACCTAGCAACAGAACATACAACTCTATCAGGTTGTCAAAGAAAGACAACATCTTCACTAAGGCAAGTTGCTAAGTAGGAGTCAAATTCAACAAAATTTTCCCCATCTACTGAGGGAAGTTGATGCAATGGGGATCATTGCTTCCTAAGGGGGGAAGAATGATCCAGGTGGAAATCTGTGGCCACCCACCTCTTCCATTAACTCAACACGGGTCTCCATCTTGGAAGTTTTTTTATCTATAGTTTTTTGGGTCCTAAACTTCCGAGGCCATTTTGAGGCCTTAAACAATATTGTTTGGCCATTTGGAGGATTAGTCTTTGAATGGAATTCCTAGACCTATGAAAATTTGTACTTCTTGGTTATATCTTTCCAATGAGCTATTGTTCACCCCAAACAAATATTATATCAAAAAGTTGTGTCCATGGAAAGTTGACATATCAATTAACCACCTTGTGGCCCGCAATCCTTTTGGTGCTTCATCTCGTACGATTAGGGTTTTGGAACTTTAGGGTTTAGTAATTTCTGTTAAAAGGTAATTTTGGCCTCTTGTAATGATAGCTTGTGAATGAGTGTAGCTGACACCTCTCTCTTCAGAGATAAGCTAACACCATTCTAGCTAATTTGTATTTCTTTACATTTCATAGTCTTTTCCAAATTCATTTTTTAATAGAAACTAGTTCTCACTATATTATGGTGTTCCCTACAATATTTCTTTGTGTGTGTTTCGATTCATATTCCTACCTTTCATTTCATTCTCTATACAATCCAGATCACATGTTAGGGTGAAGGAATTTTACATATATGTAAAAACAATGTGCATGCATTGAAAATGCATGCATGCTTCTATACCACATGCACATTTTGTGAATTCAAAAACAATATATGAGATTGTATTTTATTCTCTACTTGTTGGATGTATTGATTGGGTTGGTTTTATTTTTGGATTGACAAATTGGTGGTTCAAGGTGATTAAACAAAAGCACAATCATTTTTCCAACTCCCTATCATTATCTTTGTTTTTGACAAGGTTTTTAAATATGGTCCACATATTCATCACCAATGAAACTACAAGCATTTAAAGCTTTATATGAAGATTCCAAATATATATAATTTTTAAAGAAAAAATATCATTTTCTATTTTTAATTAATTTTTATTTGTACATATATCATAATTGTAAATTACACATGTCTTTTGTTTATGCCATAAATTTTTATTGACTAGCCCTTTGGAAAAAAAGTTATATGGTGCACAAGTAATTATGTTAAGACCCTCAAATTTTGTCTTAATGCTTGACCTCATAATTTAGGGCTTCAAATTCTGTCTTTTAACCTAATATTAATTTAATGACTTTAAGCATTAATCTAATGACTTTAAGCATTAATCTAATGACTAATTAATTATGAATCCTCAATAACAATTAATTTCTTATGTTCTCTCTCATTGATAATCGTCAAACCTTGATACAATGTAAGAACTTCTTGTTTGTTTGAAGCTCTACCCAAACCCGATACAAAAATGTATTCCATATTTCCTTGGAGATCTAGGATGATCCACACTCCTAAACCCCCTTGGTGATGCACTATTATAAATAATGATTATATATATATATATATATATATATATATATATATATATATATATATATTAAAATGAAACTCATCCAAACGGCTAATACTTTGATTACTTAACAATGCGTATAAGCAAAAGTAAATTAAATTTTATAAAAATATAAATTAATATAAAGGTTTCGGCCCATAATTTTAATATATATGCTTATCCCTAATGAGCTTGATTAGTTCATTAATTATTTCTCAAAATATAATAAGTTCATGAAAACTCTTCGTACACGAGTGTTGTAGATAATAGATAAATATGGCTCCAGTGTTTAAATAAAAATAATAAGAGGCTATTAAATTTACA